>JAPZDV010000322.1:0-12626 GCA_029814665.1 Acanthurus lineatus
ACCAGTCAACTTCTTATCCCTCAAACAGAGTGGAGAACTGGGAAGGTCTTCACTTGTGAAGTATCTGACAAGTCTCTGAACCAAAAAACCAGGAAGGACATCAGCTTGTGTTCAGGTAAAATTATGCAGCAAATCACAATCTCAGAATTCTGCTGGTAACACTGTGACCATCCAGAATTTTTTTTAATTGAGTTCAAGGAATTTTGTTAATGGGTGAGGGTTAAATAATATCTAAAAAAATATCTTTTTTTAATTTCCTCGCATGAATAACACCAATCTTTTGTCATCCTTTCTTTTCAAGCTGTTATAAATCACATAAGAAGTTGCAAAATGAAAAAAAGTATTAAATTATTTTCACAAGTATGAAAATTCAAATAAACTGACACCTTTTTGAAAAAAAGAGTCAGACTCTTAAGCATAGTGGTGATCCAACAGCTCAAAATTTTGGGGGAATTTAATCCTCTTCAGTTCTCTGAATTTAATTCCTTACTATTGTTGACTTAAGTGGAAAATGACAATTTAAGTCAGGCAGGGTTTTTTTGCCATTAAATTTTACTTGTAAAAATTTTAGCATCTGTAAAAATTGGATATCATAAAACAATAAATGTAAACAATGTACAGTAATTTGTTTTTTTTTTTTAATTCATAGAAAAGAGACAGTTTTTAGACACAAGCTTGCTTCACTTCCTTTACCATTAAATGACAAACAAGTCATCAGGTAGAGCTTTTTTTTTGGCAAAATTATTTGAACCTTGAATTTTTCTATCAAGTCAAATGATTCTAATCAGCAAACACTCTGAAAACATGGTCTAATATATATTTAAAATGCTTTAATTTAAATAATGCCACCAGTGTTTCGACATCTGGTGTGGCACTTTTAGTTAGTGATTTCCTTCAAGTTCACAAACAAAACGTGTTCTGTTGCGAGACACAGTGCCCTCCTGTGGCTAAATTTGGCATAACATGTCTACGTTGAGATGTGGACATGGGTCAGTCATGAGAATGGGGGTTAAATTAATTTTTCTTTAAGATAAAGTGACTCAAAGAAAAACGTGGGTGGAAGATTAATAAGTCCCTCCAGGAATTCACGATGTTGCGATCGCAACAATTAACGCGAATTCAACCAATCTCCGTGAATTCTGCGTGACCTTGCAATTTTGTCCAATCACCGCGACTTTTCCGCAATTTTGGCCAGCCTCCCGTGAGTTCCACCAATCATAGCAGTTCCCAGCGCAAGCGTAATGCATGTACGTCACTGAATTCACTTCCTTGTTTATGGTTTGAAGATGCAGACGTGCGATAATAATGTCTCTCACTTATCGACAAAAATTACTGCTAAAGACCGTGCAAAACAATTCCCTGATGTTCTTCACGAAAGCGGTGGTAAACTGTTTTGCTATATAAAACAAAGAAAAAAAAATGCAACGTTTTAGCAATTTTCACTCTCTCCCGCAATTTCATCGCAACAAATATGCTTAAAATATCGAAAACTTACGTCGCAATTTTTTAGAAAAGCTGCCGCGAATTCAGGCATTTTAGGCCGCAACAATCTTGAGAAACGCCTGTGAAATCCTGGAGGGACTGACAGACTGTAGCATCAGCATAAATTTTACACTCCATTACTGCTTTCAACATCATGAAGTGTCACACACTAATATTTCTTCAGTGAATCATGCTCCACATTTTGTTAATAAGTTCTTAATCACACTGTCCTCTTTTGCCCCTCTTATCTAGTTTTGCACAAACAATGCAAAACAAGACAAGATCTGAATATGAGCCAGGTCTGCCTGGAACATCATGATAAAGGGGCTCAGTGTGACAGCAAACAGTCTGGCAGAATGTTATGTAATACTCTGCTGTCAATGATAAACTTGCTGGCTTAGGCACTTGCGTACAAACGTTGAAGCACATTACAAATATTTTGGCTGCATGAAAAAAAATGCTTGCTTGACTTTTGTAGTTATTTCTTTATGAAATATATAATTTCACTGTCAGCTTTTTTTCCCTCAGTGACCCATTTGACAGCTGCAATGAGGCAGCCAGTCTCAGCTGGCTGCTTCAAGCTGACGGTGCACTCACATCCCAGCGACAATATTGATGATGGTAACCACTCAAGGAAAGGAAGGCGCCCAGTGGTGTGGTGTGATGTACTCTGTAATTACATGCACCGGTAGTAGCTATGAGACATAATAATTGGGCCGCTGCTGCTACCAAAGTCTGATTTCAAATATGTTATGATGAGGAACAGAGAAAGTCAAAAGGAAAAGGAAAATTACCTTCAATAAGTTTTCTTTTTTTTAGGGGTCTGATCTACTTACACAATAAGTAGTTCAATTTTGGAGTTTTAGTTGACAACAAAGATGAAAATTACAGATTGCTTTGCTGACTAATATAATTAGATGAGTACAAAACTTTAGAGTAACACTGTGGTAGTTGAGTATGTAGCTTGTCTGAGCTTTACATCTAGGAAAATTGAATTTCCATGCAATCACAGGCCAGGACTAAATGTCAAGTACAGAACAAGCAAGAGGCATTGTTTTGTTGTTTTAGAATGACTCAAATAACCCATTCATGTTTTTGCTAGGTGACAAGGTTGCAATTTGCTGTTCTTTGGTGAGATTTAATCAGAAAGTAGTACACTGAATGTATATCACAGCTTCAGCATGGTTCTAAAGACTGCATATCAGAAAACACGACTTCCCATTGTTCAGAAATATTGGCGATGCCCTTTTTTTTTAAAGCAACCAGGAAAAATATAACTTGATTTTGGTAGGCAAGGGTGGGTTGCTGCAGCAGCATTCTGTTCCGCTAACATCAAAACTGTCCAGTCTTCCAAGAAAGCAGCTATAGAGGAAGAGAGATCCTGAGACAAGAAACAGGCCTGCCAGATGGATGCAACATTGAGGAGGTCAGGTTGTTAACCTTTGAACTAAAGCTCAAAATCTACTATATCAGTACTGCACCTAGCTGTTTCTTCTGTAGACATTCTATAAGAAAAACGTACACAACCAGAAGTGCCCATACGTCTTTATGCTTAACTCAAAATTTTAACTCTTTGTTATACTCAACCAGTCAACCAACAATGGAAACCAGTCAGAGGCAGAATATGGTGGGCCACCCAAGAAAAGCTGCAGGATCCATTAAAAAGGCTGGGATGAGGCTGGAATATCAGCTCGTCCAAAAATGCTCTCACCCAATTACTTGAAACAACATGTTGCAATGTTTCAAAATTCTTGCTTGGTACAATGCCTTAGTTTGATAATTTTAGTACAGTTAGAGAAAGATTGTGGCTGAGGTTAAGAAGTAAAAAAAGTAGGCTGAAGGTCTATTTCGGTATTCAAACTCTGGTTTCCTGTATTTCCTATAAATATTATGTATGCAAGGCAGCATGGTTTACAATGAGTTGTGTGACAAACAGACATGTGTTAGCCTTCTTAGTTTTGTGGAAACCTGCAGGACTTGACAGAGTAACTTTGTCAACACAGTTGGCTGAGAGTTCCTTCTATTAGCATTTGACCTTCTCTATGACGAGGTGGTTCATAAGCGGTACAGCTCTCCAATTAATTCAACTGAGCCAAATCAAATGAAATAAACCTTCCAAAACTAGAGTCACACAGCACACTATCTATGATCCTACCCTCCAAAAACAAAATGAAGGTTTTTTTAGACTAGATGACAAGGAAGTACAGAGGGATTCTTTTGAATGGAGACAAAAACTGTATCAGTTGATACTAATTAGCCAAAAACATAAGCTCATTATTTTGTTTGAAACTTGTACTCTAAAAACACAGCAACTTTGATGTAATCCAAGGCCTCTGTGGGAAACAGCATTATTGAGAGAATGTTTTGACTGAACAATGGAAAAAAATGAAATAACATGAGAAGATGATGCAGAGAATAATGAATATGTTAAGCTGGCTGTGTGATTTTTGTGCAGGGAGACAGCTCTGACACTCCAATGAGCAAAACTCCCATGGGTGTCTCTCTGATGCCTCATATCGATCTCCATTAGCTGCAGGGGCCTGGCATCTGCCAGGCAGTGTCAGCCACTCAGCTAATTGGGAGAAAAACACAGGCGAAGAGGCACAGACCTCATTGTGTCTTTGATCCATAAAACATGATGAGTTCAATTCCCATCTCTCCTTTCATTAACTTAATCAACATGCCAGGAAATGAATAAAACATTCAGCAAGAAAATGCAATGGGAAAACAACAACAGGAAACGACTTCTTGTAGTGCATGTGCATATTCTAGCTGGTTAAGGAAACCTCTGTGAGAATTAAGGGATCTTTTTCTTCACTCCAGGCAGACACATGCTGTAGCAGCAGCCTAAAGGTCATAGCTTGGGGCTACTAAATGCAGGGTTACTGGTGAGTGTGAGAACAGTTAACAAGTGATACTCTCTCATGCCCTTCCAACAAGCCATCAATACCTTGCCATCATCACTGTGTCTGCACACGTGGTGAGTCAACAACACATACAGATAGACCCTTTAACAATAGTTAACAGTTATATGTGTTTAAAAAAAATCAATATCAATATCTTGGTTATTATCCTGCTTAATGTGATGCCTGTTTAAGTTTTTCTTCAAAGCAAACCTTGTGCCCACAACTGATATAGATTTTTCTCTGACCAGGGAGCCTTGTGTTTCATCAGCTGGCTTGTCCAGACTGAGATTTTAGACTCACAACTCGTTATCCAGCTGCTTTGTACATACACGTGTATGCAGCAAATGTACTACATTTGTTACTTGAAGGCTGGACTGCAACAATTCCTTATTATAAGGGAGCCCTTATAAATCTTTGAAGAGTGTACAATTTATCCAGAATGCTGTGGAAGTGCACTCAAAGAACTAGGACAAGAGAACCAATTTCTCCCACATTTGCTTCTTTGCTCTGGTTACCTGCCAAATCGAAAACAGAATTTAAATTCCCCCTCTTAACCCACAAGGTGTTTCATGGTTAGATACAATCATATTTTAAAAAGCTCATAACACCATGTTATCCCCCTAGAACACTGAGGTCCTATTATGCAGACTTGCTTGTGGTTTCTGAAGCCTCCAAAACTAAAATGCTAGCCAGAGCCTTCAGCTATCAAGTGTCACTCCTGTGGAACCACCCAACAGTTTCAGTTCTGGAGACAGAAAAACTCTCTACATTTAGTTTTTGGTTGTTAGACTGACTAAAGCTTGACTCGTACAAGCCCCTAGTTATGCTGCTGATAAGCTAAGGCTGCTGGGGAACATCCATGACACACTTTCTTCCCATCTCTCTCCATCTGTTTGCATTTATTTTACATTAATACTTGTAATCAACTTGCCATCTATTCCGGAGTGTTTCTGCTATCATATCTCGCAAGTTTCCATTGATTGTGGTTGTGCCTGGATCAGGAATCATAGTTGGGCCTGCTTATGCCAAATGCCATGGTCCCATTAGACAATCGCTGCTACTATTCATATTTTCAGCCATACTTTGAATATTATTGTTAATTATAAATTATTAATTATTTTAAATGTTGTTATTGTAACTATTAAGTATCAATATTATTGTTACTAATAAAGTTTTCTTTTCTTTGCGTTACTGTTGCTGTACATCTTTCTCCTTCTCTCCCTCCCTCCCTCTTTCTCTCTCTCTTTCTGAACCCCACTAGGTAAGACAGATGGCTGCCCACATTCTAGCTGGGCTCTGCTCTGTTCTGTAAACGAAGTTTAACCATCATCATCATCATCATCATCATCATCATCATCATCATCATCATCATCGAGGGGTTGCCCATAAGAGATAAACTGTTGAATGCTGGGTCTTTTTGAATTATGTAGTGAGCTCTAGACCAACTCAATATGCAAAGTGCCTTAAGACAGCTTATATTGTGTTTTGGTGCTATATAAATAAATCGACATTTCTGGTTAATGGAACGATTGTAAGTGACATTAGATCCTTTAGTATTGGATTGAAGACATAAAGGCGGGCATGAAAGCAAAAGCACCTCATATATAAGCTTTAACCACTAGGAAAGAGAGTGGCGTCTGAGTCAGAGAGCATAACTTCTAAGGACCTAAGCACATAAAATAAGTTCCTAAAGCCCCAGTGTACAATGTCAGCATGTAGACTGCTGTTTTTAACATATTGAACATTCAATCTCTGTTGTCTCTCAATGGTAAAAAAAAAAAAATGTGTGCACCAGTGTCACCAAAATGTCAACATACTGTGTAAACCAGTGTCTGTGCATGGTCTACATCATTACTCACTGCATTCCTACTTTATGTTGCTTGCATTTACACATACGAGTTCCAAATATTAACTCATAGAATTGTGGCTGTAAAGCAGGCTGAGAAACCACAAGACAGAAGAGTTATTTTTTGAGAATTCACCAGGTTCTGTTTCTAGTCCAAACATTTATGTGGAGAAACAAAGCTTTTTTGTTGGAATGGCTCTTATTTCCCCAAATAAAAATGGATAACACTGTAAGTGATAATGCTCTAAATATCAGTAAAATGGAAATACACATGCGACTGAAGCAAGCTCTGTGTGTTTTTGAACAGTTCAACTCTAATAATATTTACTTAACAAGATGTATTTCCTCTTTCACTGTGAATTGTGCATCATTTGCAGTCTCTATCTTTCCCCTCTCATAGTTTGGTTCTTAAAACATATTGCTTGTAAGATACTACAGTGCAAACAGCCCCCAAAGTTTTGCCACCGAGTGTAGTTTGCCCCTGTTTATGGCTCATTATAGTCATCCATGTGGCGAAGCACTGAATGGCAAACATATGCTAAACTAATCACTTCAGACAGGTAGCACCTGTGGTCCATCGCCATTTTGACTACCTCATTGCTTTTTACAGTAACTGTGATTGTTTTAGAAACTTTTGTAAACTAATAGTTTTATAACTAGTGAGAGTAAAGTAGACACAAGGGCCCAGAAGCTCTCAGAGGAGTTCAACTGAGATTTTGACTTCTTAGGCATAGATTTTTTGAGAAGTTATGTCATTTGATTTAATTTGACAACCAGTCACTAATTTATTAATATGACAATTTATTATATAAATTACTGAATATTATTTGGACCCTGTCATAATACTGAGTTAAAACATTGAATATAATGTAATTGTTGTAATTCAAGTGTCATAAAGTTAACAGTAGCTGATATTGTTTGCAAGCTAACTTAGAGACTTTCAGCTCTGATCCATGGATGTCAGAACCACTGGATAGGGGTTAGACAAGTCTTTAGAATCATTATTTTGGACCCTTCCACTTTTACCCTGTCAAAATGTCAACACATCTGTCTTTCTACTTGGTGCTATTTTCGGAGTGCTATCAGTCAAACCTAGTCTACTTGCTCATTAGGGGAATGCTTAAACCAATGAAAGTAGCATACCGCATAGTAGTAGTTTTTACCGCTACCTTTTAATCCACTTTTCATCATGAGAATGGCCAAATCTCACTGAAGACCCCTAGACTCCCCCTTAAATTGTTCCACCTGTTTTTTTTGCCTCTGATGCCCATGCTCTGAACTATTCTGCTTGCTTTAAACATATACCTAACGAGATGACAGATACACTCTATTTTTTAAGTATTTGTTATACTCACTGAAAACAACAACAAAAAAAATGGATCAGCCAGATTGTATGTCACTTTCAAGCTGCACTTCAAGCTGTCACTGCCTGACTGTCAGTGTAAGAAGGGGAAGAGAAGGATGGAAAAAGAGAAAGAAAGAGAGAGAGAGAGAGAGAGAGAGAGAGAGAGAGAGAGAGAGAGAGAGAACTGTAGGAATTAGAGGAGAAATTGGACAAATAGTGGAATCAGGATTGAAATGGTTGTAAAACTAACTTTTGGAAGAACAAAATTGATTCACACATCACAACTATAAGTAGCATATAAAGAAAATGATGAGTCAAAACTATAAAATACTAAGCTAATATAATAATTGTAACACACTAGTCTTCACTCTCTAATACAATAAAATGCATAATATACAAAGCTTACTTAAAATATGTCTGGATCTCTGTTAATTTTGGGTGAAAACTAAATATTTGACATCATGTATTTGACTTTAATTTGGTCAAATCAACTTTTATTTTACAATTGGTATTTTAAAATTTTGCAAGTACTTAAAAATTGTGAGAATTTGTATTTTACATCATTATTAACCTACATCCTTATTTTCCTTTCCTAGCATTGATAGGCTTCCTTATAAATTACATGTATGCTTCAGGGAGAAAGACTTGCATATTCTACTGCCCTCGAATCTGTTCCATAAGCTCCTACAAAGCCATATTATCTCAGAGCAGCAATACATTGCTTCTCCGGCATGACACCTTGTTTCCAAAGAGTTAGAGAAAAAGCTTTTACTCCGCCAAGGAGAAAAAAAGATAAAGTTGTAATTTATTCCAGCAATACTTTGACAACTACAGCATCAGCAGCCCTTTTAGAACAAAAGGCATGTCAAGTCAAATTTATTTATGAAGAGAGCTTTATAGCTACAAAGAGCTTTACAGAGTAATGGGTTGCATGACAGGAAACAAACAAAAAGTCTAAGACACTAAGCTTTAATCCTCCAGAATCTTCACCATGTAAGATCTTGCACCTCAATTTTCTGGCAAAGACAACCTCTGTACCCCCATCCAGGAACAATTAATGGTGCTTTCGCACCAGTAGGTCTGGACCAAAACACAAAAATGATAGATTGCTGCACTGTTACAGTTTTGGTCCAGTAAGTGTTGGATTGTTATGATTTGGTGTTGCAACCAAATCAAAAAAGTGGAGTACGAGCACATCTCAAGATGTGTGTATGATGTAGAATTGCTTCTCACAATTCAGAGGACACGTATGACACTCCATTCTTCAGCATGAAACTTAGCCATGCAATAATCTAATCTACCCTCTGACCCCACAGCCTTTACCCTTACCTCTCATTAAGTCATACAACTTCCTGCATTGGCACTGATGTAAATTGTAAGGCACAGAAATGTCCAATATAAATACAAGCCCAAAGCATACTGGAGATACTGGATGAATCCCACTTGGAAAGTGGGTTATACTTTTCAAGTAACATTAATGTAGGAAAGAAAGTAAAACGGACAAAAACATGTTCAATAAAATTGGTTTACTTAAGTCAACAAACAGACATCTTTTCAAATCATTTGGGGCAGCGCTATTAGAATGAGTCGATTGCAGAGCTTAAACCTCACTGTTCATTTACATTGTGCTTTAACTCAGTATAAACAAGCCCAAGCTGCAGTCATCCAGGAATAACTGTCTTGGCAGCTGCTCTCAACTCAGATGGATTGTTTCCTCAGGGCTACTGAGAACATCTAAAGTAAAGGTACAAAGCTTTAAATGCACTGTAAGCGGTTATTTTACATACAATACACTGATCCAAATGGACATTTCTTTTTACAGTATGGATGATGAGCCAGCATAAATGTACATTTTTTTCAAATAAGTAACAGAAATGGCATCTTTTATGAATTTTATTGTTGTTGTTGTCCCCACTATAGCATTTTCTCACCAAAGCAGCACCAGTAATGTGTGTTTTAATGTTGTGTGTGTGTGGTTTTTTTTAAATATGTAATTTGTGTCTTAATTGAGAAAACTGGAAGTCAGGGCATTGTTGTTAAGCAGGACTTGAAGCCAATATCATCTGTGTATACTGACATCAAACAGCAGTAAGGGTCAGCTCTGACAGAGTTTGAATCCTGAGCATCACGACTTGCTGTCCAGGCTTTGGACTGGCTCCATATGCATTGGCAGATGGTTGCTTCCTTTCAGCAGCAGACCAGTATCACACCTTGTATGTCTGCAGATCCCTGGCCAGCTGACTGCTGCCATGCTGACAGTGGGTGGGTGATAGTCTGTTGGCAAACCAATGACAAAATGACTCAACTCAGTCATTGCTGCATCAGATCAACAACCAAAGCCTATGCTAGGTTTGGCAACTTACCTAGAAACAAGATTACTGCATGGAGCGTATATCGTCACAGTGGTTACCACTTCAGTACTCTTGTGTCTAGTCAATACACTCAATCAAAAACAATGGGCTGGGAATGAAAACTCTTGTCCCAAACATCTAGTGCTCCCTTTGTTTTGTGGATATATATGTTTTCTTAATAGACAGTTTGATTCATGTTGAAATGTTTTTATTAATAGAAAAGCAATCAGCGTAGATTCTACTAAAAATAAAATGACCATCATTAATCCCCCAAACTGCTGTGGAAATTTGATGGATACCTGTTTGTCACACTTCAGCTTGAGGGGAATGTGTATCTTAATCTGAAGCCAAGTGTGGGGGACATGGATCTAGATCAAAAGGCCTTTTTTTGGAAAACACCTTGACACACACACACACACACACAAAACATGTATAAAATGTACATTCCATGTGGTATTTGGCAGTTATAATTAATAGATATTGGCCTAGATATGGCTTTATACTGTAGAATGATTGTATTTTGAAGCTAATAACCCCAATCTTTGGGAATCTGTATGCAAGTGTTTGCACATAATTTAGGCATTAATAAAAAAATCTTACTTTACAGTGTTTCTAGACTTCTGTTACTCAGAGCACCTGAATTATTTTGCAACATTTCTCTCAATAGCCAGAGGTTCTTAAAGAACAGCCACCTCAGTTTAATGGAGAAACGCACTGGTATGGCAAAATCTGTCAAGGTTTATATAATTCCATAGTACATATCATCTTAATGGGCACCCCTCCTGGCTGCTGTATGCACTGTATACAGTATACTGTATTGTAAACTGTGACAAATTGAGTGACACTAATTTAAAGAGTAATAATGCTCTTTGATAAGGCATAGTACAAATTATCAGTACGTCTTAGGCACAAATGTCTTATATACATTAAAAGCACGTCTGGCATTAACCCCAGTATGTCAATTCCTTTAAACTACCAAGTGAGAAGGATGAGAGGACGATAATAATGTTAAAGGCAGACAGAGGTGAAGCCACAGAGAGATGATTAAGGTAGAGCTCAAGCACATACAATCAAAGCTTTGTAGGAAGAAAATCTTTTCTTTGTCAGCAGCCAACAGCCCCACCTCTCCATCTCTAGGAGGCTGAGTACAGCCATAAAACAGCTGTGATTGGTGCAGGAGGTAACATCGCCCAGCTCTGTCTGATAGACATACTAGCCAGTTCTACCACAAACACACAGATGGCATGGAGCATTTCCATCAATCAAATGGTTTTCATTGAAGATGGCACAAGCAACACCTTAGCTATGTTTCAAAATAAGCCTACATGTCTTTGCAGATGGCTGATAAGATCCAGGGATTCTTCAACCTTGTGAACAAGAATAAAGCAGAGAGAAAGATGCGTGGCCTATTCGCTTTGTGGTAACACAAGCAACTGCATGGCTGGTTGCACTGATTTGGCATGTTGGACACGTCAAGCTGGGCAAAAAGCAATCACAGACTCCATCCAATGATTAAAACAAAGATGAGACTGTGTCTTTGCCCAGTCCCATCCATTCTCTGCTCCTGCTAATGGAATTCTCAGAGCCTTAGGAGAGGTCTTACGTTGTAATGTGTGATAACTCTGCAGGGAAATATTTGGCCTGCACTTTTCACCCAGATACTCACAACTCTAAACAGGTCATGTGCCCCTCAATTTTCATTTGATGAGTTGCTAGGCTTCTCTGAGAAATAGTCACACTGAATCACATTTCTGACAAGTTTAACAGAAAACTGTTCCACAGATGGTTGCTCCATATTGCTGCTTTAATAATCACACTTTTTAGCCTGGGAATGTCATGGTTTGGCCATCCTTCATGTACTCAACAATTTAATTGCTCAGATTTAGGAAGACACCATATAAAGAAGTCAGATTGGGACGGACACACCAGTAGCATAAACTAAAGCTACACTTGTAATACCTTAGTGCTTAATTAAAATTATTGTTCAAGCTCCAACTTTTTATTTGGCTATCACAATATTTTTTAAAATATGACCATTTCCATTTCATTGTGAATTGGTCATGGTACTGTAGTGACCCGCATATACAAACAACAGACATCACACGAAGCATGCCATGTTCGGAAGTAAACAAGAAGAAGCAGTAACCAAGGAGACTACAGACGTTTGTGTGTACATTTTTTTTCATAAATTACTGTGCTTTGGGAGCAAGTGATTGTGTGACCAGATAATATGTAGGAGGAAGATGGAGATGACAATTGCTGTACTTGCTTATCAGCCCAAATTTTTGCAAGGCCCTGCACCATGTCATAATGCCTAACTACATCAAAAGCTACCCCCAGGCGATGACTGCTGCAAGGATGCAAATCTCACATGATTGACATGGGTCACATGACTATTCAGACCAAAGTTGCATTTCTAAGAATCTGATCTGTAATGGATTCAGAACCACATGTAAATGGCCCAAATCAGAAGTGAAAAAGATCAGTTTGTGATAGTGATTTGTGCTGTTCACACTGTCATGAAAATTATATCTGAGTCACAAAGGGTACAAAATCAGATATGGGCTACTTCTACAATTTGTTTATTCTACTTATACAATCAATTAATCAATTGAGAGGGAACAACATTTTAATTTCATTATACAACTTGTTGTATAATGACAAATAAACTTCCTTGTATCCTTCTGCCTGCAGTG
>JAPZDV010000323.1:0-12626 GCA_029814665.1 Acanthurus lineatus
ATCGGTGCGGCGTCTGCAATAATGCGGACTCTGCACAGATCCGTCGTGGTGAAGAGGGAGCTGAGCCGAAAGGCAAAACTCTCTGTTTACCGGTCGATCTTCGTTCCTACCCTCACCTATGGTCATGAGCTTTGGGTAGTGATCAAAAGAACAAGATCACGAATACAAGCGGCCGAAATGAGCTTCCTCTGCAGGGTGGCTGGGCTCTCCCTTAGAGATAGGGTGAGAAGCTCAGTCATCTGGGAAGAGCCCAGAGTAGAACCGCTGCTCCTTCGCGTTGAGAGGAGCCAGATGAGGTGGCTCTGGCATCTAATCAGGATGCCTCCCGGACGCCTCCCTAGTGAGGTGTTCAGGGCATGTCCCACCGGCAGGAGACCCCGGGGCAGACCCAGGACACGCTAGGAAGACTATGTCTCTCGGCTGGCCTGGGAACATCTCGGGATCCCCCGGGACGAGCTGGACGAAGTAGCTGGGGTGAGGGAAGTCTGGGCTTCCCTGCTTAGGCTGCTGCCCCCACGACCCGATCCCGGATAAGCGGAAGAAGATGGATGGATGGATGGATGGATGGATGGATGGATGGATGGATGGATTATCTCACATAATAAGCATAAGGGCCTGCTCTCCATGAAAAATATACATGCTCCCTGAAAAAGATATGCATTCTCCCTGAATGATATCCAATGCATATGACATTCTTTCGAGATGAAGTACAATATTATTGGAATAGATAACCACTTAACTCTGAACTTATTGTCTTCTACTGTCTGTGCAAAATCGAAAACATTAAGACAAATAAAATGCAATTATCAAAAATAATATAACTATTGGTTGTAATGCCATTGCACAAGGTATCTAAATACCGTATACCATTTATACTAAATGCCGTTGCCCTCAGATCGGGTGCACTACAAGCCAAGTCAACTGAAATCAACCAAAGCTGTGTAACTAAGACTGTGCTACTAAACACAACTAAATATAATGTAGGCAAACAACCTAACTGTTCTGAAAATGTTTTTGAAACTGTGTGAAGTTCTGCAAACTCATCTTTGTCCTCCTCCTATGAGTGTGTAACTGCTGCTGCGTTTAACTGTTGTCCCTGCACTTGCAGCGACTTTTGAAAATGGCTCTGCTGCTCTGTAGATCAACCTACACTCAAAAGATTCGCTCTGATTGGATTTCTTCCTAACTTGTCCGACAAAAAGGGTAGTTTTGATTGGATCTCTTCTCCATTCCTCCCTCCTTAACATTTTTGTCTTGTTTTTATTCTTTGACTACAGTGTCAGTTATATTTCGTCACAGTCTGTCATCATATCTGACTTTTTATTTAGTTTTCATTTAGTTTTCATCTGCGAAAAAGGTTTGTTGACGAATATTTTTAGTCATAGTCTTCGTCAACAAAATTAACACTGAATCAGAATATTATTTGTCTGTCACCACTGAGAACCTAAAAAATTCACAGAAATTTTGTAAAGTTATCAAGTCTCCCTCTATGCATAAAAGCTCTCAGGCTCTACCTTCCTATGTTTTAAAGAATTCTGTTCCTGTTTATGACAGAATTGAGGTTTTAAACTGTTTTAACAAGCATTTTATATCTTCCTGCTCTTTGTTTGACTCTGTAGGAGCTGTCTCTGTAAAACCCTGCACAAACCCTTCCAATGTACGCTGGAGACCCTTTTAATTTTGCACCCTTTTCTGTTCAGGTAGCATAAAACCCTCAAAGCTTTAGATCATAGAAAACTCTCTGGACCTGATTTAATAGATCCTTACTTTTTGTAATTGGCAGGTGATTTTTTCTTTTAAACCTTACAGTGGATATCAATGAAATTCCCTCTGTTTGGAAATCAGCTTTTGTTCTCCCTTTATTAAAAGGAGGTGGCCCAGCGATTTTTAACTAACTATAGACCAATATCTAATCTATCAATATTGGCCAAAATTCTTGAAGCTCTTGTAAGTGAGCAATTAAAGGAGTTTTTAAACTCAAATGCTATCCTATCAAAATACCAATCAGGCTTCAGGAAAAATCATAGCACCATCACAGCTGCAATGAAAGTGGTAAATGATACTATTATTGCACTTGATTTGTCAAAAGTGATTGACACCGTAGATAATGATGTTTTAAAACTTAGACTCCTTCATCCGGGACTGTCAGAGCACACAGTCGCTTGGTTCACAAATTATCTGAGTAATAAGACTTATTAAATATGCATTGTGCATTAAATATGATGGTCTGTGTTCTGAATTTGTTACAAGGGGGGTACCGAAGGGTTCCATATTAGGTCCCCTCTTATTCATTATTTATATCAATGATCTGGGACTAAATGTGTCTGATTCTAATTTGCATTTCTATGCTGATGATACAGTCATTTACTGCTGTAGATCAACTCTTGCTCAAGCAATTGAATCCCTGCAGAAGGCCTTTGTCGTTGTCCAGCACTTATTACTTCACCTTAAACTAGTTCTAAATGCTGGAAAGACTAAGCTTATGTTGTTTTCCAATTCTAAGAAAGATGACTCAAATGATCCTCTCAGTGTCCACTCTAGAGGTAAATGAAATAGAGGTGGTTCATGTATATACATACCTGGGTGTCTTGATTGATGACTCCCTCACTTTCACGCTGCATGTAGAAAAACTTGTTAAGAAGCTAAGACTAAAATTGGGTTTTCATTTTTTGAAACAAGTTGTGTTTTTCTTTTAAAGTAAAATAGCGCCTTGTTGCTGTGACTTTTTTTAATCTTTGGTAGATTACTGAGATCTTTTCTATGTGAATCCCTCTGCTAATGTCTTCGAATGGTTGGCACTGTTTATCATGCCTATCTGAGGTTCATTACTACTTGTAAAGTGATGACACACCACTGTGAGTTATACTCTCCAGTGGGATGACCTGCTCTGGCCACTCGAAGCACATTGGTATACTCTCATAAAACTCTCACATGTAAGGCAATACTTGGACTACTGCCTACCTACATTTGTACCTTGATTGCACAAAGAAGTGCTGATTCCTATTCTCTTCGTTCACATGTTGCTTTCTGGGCTGACCTATGTCACCAACGCTCACAGATGGCCCGATGTGTTCCTACCCTTAGGTGTGTTATGATTAGACGCAGTATGATACAAGCCAAGACGCAATGACAAAAATTCTAATAAATATATTTTAATGCATCTTAACCTCCACGCATAATTTTGATCATGCACAGAAGTCAAAATAGCTTTGAATGACTTATGACTAATGACTTTACTCATTTAAAAGCATTTCAGTGTCCTTCCTACATAAGAATAACAAAAAGGGGGGAGGTGGAGTCTCCATCTAATAAGGCTCATGGGTTGTAGACCCTGAGCCTGCCACTGGGTAACTATTTCAGTCAGCATTCAGCTCCTCTTCAAGTTATAGCATGTTACTGTCTTGCAGTCACTGTACTTTTGGTCGTGAGCCACCCAAGATGATAGCTATTGGTTCAAAGAAATATAAACAAGCCAATTTTCTTTTCCCTCATATTTATTTCATTTCCCTCACTTCTTATCCTGTTTACAGGTTAGCAGGGAAAAAACACTCTAAGTAGTTTATCTAACAGCAGAATGATAATGGCTCTTTCAAGATCTTTCTCCAGTACTAATGCAGGCTCTCCTCTGGGCTGTTAGTTACAAGCATTCATTAATGTACAAGATGCTGAGCACAAACAGGGTTTCTTGGGTGAGACAGACTAAGCACTGAGGTTTTTTTTTTTTTTTTTTTTACTCCGAGAGGGTGAAAATTTTAGAGTTACAGTAGAACTCTAATGGTTTCAACATGTTTGTTCTGTCAACATCACATTATCAACCAAAATTTTGAAAGTAGATTTTTTCATTCAATTTGTGATTCAATCCTCCAAATCAGCATCACAATGTGTCTAAGAGTCAATTTCCTCCTCATCTTGCCATCCCTCCTTGACTGACAACTTTTTATTTGTCCCAGGCAATCAGGCAACCCTCAGAGTCTAATCTTAGCTAGTAATACATACTTCCAAAGGGCCCAAATCAGGTCAATAAGTTTTTCCTTCCCTGCAAATTACTAACTCTTGGCTGTTAGTGAGGCTGTAGAAGAATCTTGTCTTTTTGAACAAATATATATATTTTTGAGCAGTACATTAAAAAATATACATTAAATTGTATTAGAAACTTAATCTACAGATCTCGTTGTTGGTGTGATGAAACAGCACAATGAGAAAGAAAGAAATACTTCAGTTTGGTATTGTCAGGAAAATGCAAAGCCTTAAATTTGTTGTATTACATGACACCTTTACAGTCAATGAATACAATGAAAGGCCTGGATGGCTTTTAATTTTTTAAATTTTAATGACAACAAAACAGAGGTGATGTTTTTTGGTGGAACCTCTAGGACCTGTTTGGTCTGGTCTGTTTTTAAATCACATCTTTAGACCCACCTCTTCTCCTTGGCTTTTAACACTCAGTAGGAGGTTGACTTCATTTTATTTTATTTTATGGATTTTATTTGCTTTTTATTTGATTGTACTGTGTTTTATCTCACTTTATTTTTTCTTATCGATTTTATTTTTTGTTTTATCTTATTTTATTCTATCTTATCCTATTGACTTCATTGTTTTATTGTGCTCCCGTTGTGTTACTTATTGTATTTTTATCTTGCTGTGCAGCACTTTGGAAACCTTGTCTTTTTTAAATCGTGCTATATAAATAAAATGGATTGGCTTGTAATGGACAATGTACAGAGATGGATCAAGAAAAGCTGTTTAAAAGCAAAGGCAAAAGCAAAGGTATAGTCACTGTGTAATTTTTGGGCAGTTATAAGCTAATAATACAGAGAATACAGACAACATAAAGCTTTAAATACAAACTACAAAATGTTCTTTAAAGAGGGTAGACTGCATGTGAAGACTTAACCAAAATATCCTGCTGCATTACTATCTCTTGTAAGTATTACTTAAGAATTTAACTCCTTTACTCTCTTACTCCTAGGTGATAACAATTTGGGGTTAGCTGTAAAGTGCTTGCTGTCTAAAAAAGGTGACAGTGGAGCACTTGGGTAACCTTTTATGATAGATGGATGTTTAAAAATACATACAGTAGTAACATTGCAATATAATTTTCTGTTGGTGTGACCTCACCATATTCTGAAGCAATAAAAAGCACTATTAAAAATATTTAATTTATATTATTCCTAGTGAACTACTATAACTACATTCTAAACTGTGAAATAAGTGGTTAGTAAGTGGATACATTCACACCAAGCTTTTTTATGATCTGCTTCTGCTTCTCATAGAGATCACTGAGTCCAGTGAATTAACCATACTGCATTGGGTTTGCTTCTGCTGTGAATATTCATGTGACACTCAGTTAGCCTTTGTATATCTTACAGTGGTCAGAAATGGACTCATATGCTCATGAATCCCTGACACATGTAGATCATTTTTAAATTTCTGCAAACATTAACCAGTCTACTATCTTTTTTTATCCAACATTACCATCTTCAATAAAACTGAATTACAAAATGCTGCCTACAAATTGATCAAAGTACAAACGATTATTAGAACTTAATTACAGTACTGCTGTTACAAAGTAATCTGACTCAAAGTATTACTTCTTAGCTTCATTTTACTTTACTCAGTGGTAATTTTACTGTGATTGGGCTAAAATTTACAAATATTACAAATCCTTAGAAAAATTATATTACAAATCAGAACTATGAGGTTTGGTTTTGGAAGATATTTATCACTTTTTTTCAGGGGCACCTGAATCAAGTCTTTTTTGTTGACAGTGACTAAACATACAACCTCCTCAGGAAATCATTTGTAAAAGCACAACACAGACATATACTCACAAGATGCAACTTTCAGTTCAGTTCCCAACATAAAAAAAATTGTGAAATTATAGCCCCTCCACCCTCCTATGCCCGTCTGTGCCTCCCTGAAATTAGGACAGAAGAGAGCTCTGCCAGATAACGTCTGTGTGTAGCAGCACAAGGGCATTCAGCCAGAATTCAGCATAAAAGTCTGTGTGTTCAAGCCTGTGTAAGCTCAGTAACTGTCCCATTATTTTGAATGCTGGATCTGCACCATTTGCCTCCACAACAGAGGTGGCAGACAGACACATTGACACACACATGTGACCTGCCAGTTAGTCCAGCAGCCCATCTCTATGTGGAGCAGGGATAGGGTTATTCTAAACTAATCTGTTCATGATAATCCAGTAAAACAAACACATTAGAAATCACAATAATGAAAAATATGGTAAATAAACTTTTATTTATGGTGGAGTAGAAAATGCATAGACAAGGTCAAAGTGCAATGACACTAGGGATGGGGTGGCTGGGGTGGGTATTGTCTTTAATATTGTTCAGGCTTCGTGCAGGCACCTCACCTCACCAATGCTCAGTTAATGGGTACCAATGATTTCTGGACTAGCTAAATTATCTACTGCAGAGCCTTTTACTGCAGAGCCTTCTTGTCCTTGGATATGCACATCCTATGCCAGTTTGTAATGTTTCCAGTATAATTCAAGTACAATGTTTTCTATTGCTACATTATAAGAGTTGAAAAGAACATGGTAGAGGAATTTTGCTTTCTTGAGTTTTCTTAGGGATAATGCATGTAATAAATGCATACAGTGACAAACTATTACAAATTGACAAATTAATCAATCAACAAGCAATTTCAGCTCTTCGATTACAGGTAAATTATTCAGCTGAGAGGGTACCATGAAAAAGACTTGCGGTGTCATAATAACAAATACAACTGGTCTGGAAAGCCAGTCTTTTTAAACTTAGGAGTATGAAGGAATGCAGAAGTTCAACACACTGCAATAGTATCTTTATGACCATGTGAAGCTTCCCAATGTACTTCATTTAAAAGACCAAGACCAAGGCAAAGTAAGCTTCAGTAATGCATTACACAGACCATGTTTTCCCTATGTTTGAAAATATCAGCAACTGACAAAAAAAAAAGACAAAAAAATGTCAACTGCAAAAAAAGCTGATGAACATCTTTATTAAGACTGGTGGTTTTAGGTTGGTTTCACACTAGGGGCCTGGGCCTGGATCCTAGCACACTTGACCCCAAAGTCCAGCTTATCTGGTAAGTGTGAACAAAAGCATGCTGTGCTAGGGTACGGTTCACAGTCCTTGCCCTAGTCCGCTTGAAAAGGTGGTCTTGGGCAGGATTCATGTGTAGTCAGGCATTTAATGTTTATGTAATTGGATAAAATATCAACTTTTAGTGAAAACATGCAAATCACCTCAGTTTGTAAGTGTGACTGTTACAAGCCTTCAGTCAGTTTATAAGTGGATTAAAAGAGCTTAAAAAATATTGCATGGGCATCCCAAGCCCCCAAAACTACCCCAACACACCAGGGGTGTAAAATATTTAGTAGATTTATGATTTGGGACAGATATAGAATGGTAAGCAAGAGTAATTGAGAAGCCTTTTGTTGTTAGTGAAGGTCACATTTCCATATTTTCTTCAATAGTGGCACTCTCATACAAAACACACAAGTACACAGTTTGCCAGCAATAGAGTATCACTATTGCCTGCTGGTAGAACAGTAGCAACAGCTGAAACAGAGGATACAGAGAGAATTGATGGATCTCTCCTCAAGTCAAAAATCTGTTATTGTGGGTGACTGATTTATCAATAATAAAATATACAACCTTAGTTTCAGTTGGTTGTACTTGCTAATTGGCTAGAGAGAGATTTGATTTTAACAAGTGGACTGGATTCAACAATCTTTCTGCACCTGTGTACACATTTCTCGTCCACTTTGCATGTGTAAGAGTGTTTGTCTCTGCTTCAATAGATTAAACTAAATTGGCAAAATGTTAAGTGAGAGACAGTAGTTTATCCACAGGACTATGGTAATTTCTTCTTTGTATTTATTGGCAGAAGCATACCACAACCCACTGCATCAGGGTGTGTAGATTCACAGCAATCTTGTCACTTTGTCACTTGGTAGATGATATCAGTACATGGTGCATGGCTAGCACAGAGTAGCTTTTTAAAAAGTGTGTAATCCCATGAATTTGACCATTGGTCACAGAGATTTTCAACATACACTTACAAACACACAAAATTATGGTTTGGAACACTTTTGAAAGGTGGTAAACAATATGCAAGTTTACAGATTTTCTTTTATTTAGACAGAGGGAAATCTTGTTACCTTTCTTTCAGTCTGCTAAATATTACTAGTTGCACTGTTCTGTTTAACAGCAGGGCTTGTTTATGCATACACCTTTATTAAGTTGACACAAGTTTGATTTAAATTGGTCCACTGCAGACAGAGTGCAGATCTACAGAGATGATGGGAACAATACATTTTATGTTAAAAAAAATTCCTTTAAAGTTGTATTCTTTTTTGTATGTTTTTATTAGATGCAAAGCAATATGTTTTCTCAGTACCTGTACTGACCATTAAAAAAATCAATATCAGTCAACCTCAATATAAGGTTATTATACTGTAGATCCCAAATTTTCTATGAAGATATGATGAAGCATGGCTGACACTTCCTCTCCTATCCTCTGTCATTCTCTTTGTTCACTCTAACACACTCTCCCTCCACACCCTTGGGTGTCATCTTGTCACTAGTATTCATGTTGTGTCTTTGATTGGAGTCTGTAGTGTGTGTCTTTAATGACTTCACACAGTACGCAATGCTCTCTGAGAGACAGACAGATGATGTAACAAACTGGATCAGAGAGGCAACCACTCTCTCTTTCTCTCCCTCTATCCTTCTGTAAGTCTCCTATTCTGTCCTCTGCAGTGTCAGGTGAGATTTGATCCCATGTCGGAGTTGAAGAAGTTCACAGCAACGACATGCTGCTGAATCTTAATGCTAACACCAAGTACAGTCTCAAAAATGATTGATTTAGGCAGGCAGTCATGTAACAGAGTTGCTTCATTATTTTTTGTGTGCTTTTGTGTAATGCTGGCAATTTTCTTCAGTAATTGAGTCACATCAGCAAAAAAAAAAAGGAGAGACAGACACAAGTTGCAAGTGATCAGTCTATAATAAAGCGGGTGTGTCAGTGTAGGGTTGCCTGAAGACACCACCCCTAACCACAGTAAAAACTATCAGTTTTTACAGACTATCAGTTTTAACTAAAGGGCCAAAATTTCAATGGTGTTCATTTATGTGTAGTGAACAAGCATCAGCTACATTAGTATTGATCTAAGATATCATTCCCACGAAAACCTAGCCTACCAGCCTACCAATTGGCAAGCAACAGGTGAAAATAACTCAGATATTACATTTTTTTTTTACTGTACTAAATAAAAACTTAAGCTATGATTGTTGTTTATTATGTTTAAAAAGGTAAAACTGACATTACAAGTGTTAAAAAAGCACATTGTTTCTCCTTTGTTTATTAACTTTTTGCACACACGACAGAAAAAAATATGCACAGTAACTGCATCCTCGGTGTAGCCAAGCCAGAATTACAGTTTGCTATTTAAATTTAGAGTATGAAGCTGAACATTGCGTGACAAAAAAAAAAATACTGCAATATTACCACCAACATTAAGCAAAATTTTACTAAACACTAAGAATAAGCAATGAAATGAATTATGATTTACTTTTTGTCTTTTTTTTATATTGTAAATTGATTTTCCCCAAACATATCATATCAAATGTGAAAGTATTGTTACTACATAACTATAGACATAAAGGGTTTTATGCTTTTGAAGGTAAACATTCAGAAGAAAGAAAAGGACCTGTTGGTTTACCTGATAACAGATTGTAAAATGCATAACACTTAAGAAACAGTGCTGCATATGTGAACCTTTAAATTTCTCACTCTTCCAAACAATAATAAATATGTTTTTCTACAACCAAGAAGTAACAACTAATCACACAGCGCATTATCAAAATCACAATGTCACAGAATCCCTCTACTTGAAAGAATTGTAATTAACTACAATTCAACCAACCAAAAAAACAGCAATACTTGTCTGTAATATTGGGGTAGTGTGTCTGTGGTTGATGTCAGATTTCATTTCTGTCTGATACATCAAGTCAAAAATTTATTTCAGCCATGAACAAAGGATATGAGCCACAGAAAACCAATCAGTGAACTTATGTGGACGTATGTAGTCTGAATGTAATTCTTAACTAGAAGCATCACCAAATGTTTCACATACTTACTAATATTACATTATCAGAATTCGTATTATTTATTACTAAAGCACATACACTAAAGCTCTATGTTGCATCAGAATATTATATCACATCCTGTGTGGTGGAAGCTGTCTTCACATAAAAGGTGTGATGGTTTCTGTGTGTGTGATTTTGTGTGCGTGTGATTTTGTGTGTGTGTGTATGTGTGTTTGAGTGGGAAGAGGATGCGTCATCACAGGCCACATGTTACACACAGATTGAAGAGGAGAAAAGTGGGGTGAGAGAAAACAGAAAGAATGAGTGAGAGGCTGAGTCACTCTGTGTGTTTGTGTGTGTGTGTGTGTGAGTGAGTGAGTGTGTGTCTGTGAGAGAGAATCAGGTTGATAAACCAAATTTAGCAGGAATTTAATGCACACACTCATTTGTGGTTAGGAACCTGAATTTGCAGCACCGCAATAACCCCTAGTGTGATACAACCTTGTTCAATCATCACTTCAGTCATTATTTGCAGATGTCATTCTGTTACATAAGCAGCATCTTTCCAGCAGATAAAAAGAAATGTACATATCAACACTGAACCTAAGGCTGATAATTGAAGAATCCACAGTAGAGTGTGGCTAAGGCCACATATTTCTGTCCAAACCCGAAAAAGTATGAGAGACTACTGACCAAGCCCAGCTATATCCAAGAGTCATTCTTTTTTTCCATGTCCATTACCGAACCATGATCGACACAGTTTTAAGCTGAAGCACTGAGTTTGTGTCACTCACTTGCAATTGCTGTTACTATATTTACATTTTCACTGAAAGTGCTCCGAACCCGAATATCACTTCAAAATATTTATTTAAACCTGGTCCTACCTGACAGGTTCCATAAGGCACAGGTTGGGTATAAACCCTCTAATCAACAGACAAGAAAGATTGTTATCAAGATTATATTCAATTGCAACTTAAATATTGACATATTGACATATAGGACTGATCTGTCGAAAACAATTATTATATACCTGGTAACAAGAGATGACAAGATTGCTATGTATCAACACATTCTGATACAGCAGGTGATGGCATGCATCTGCCAATAAATATGCAAAGAAGAAACTATCATGGTCCTGTGGATCTACTTTTATCTCTAACTAAACATCATGCCATTAGCTTGATGTGTTGAAGCACACCATATTATTATGTTCTATAATTACTAGATACATTTTTATTTTTGCCACAATTTTTGTTTTTTGTTGTTGCTATGCATCCTCCCTCTCACTCTTTGTCTTAGTCTGTCTTTATCCTAGCAGATGGCCAAACACTTCTGAGCTAAGTTCTGTTCTGAGGTTTCTGCTCGCTAAAAGGAAATTTTCCTTACACCAAACAACAAGTGCTTGCTCATGTGGGAATGGAAGTAAATTGTTGGGTCTTTGTAAATCATAGAGTGTGCTCTAGACCTGCCCCTTATGTAAAGTGTCTTGATAAAACTTATTCTGTGATATCACACCATTTAAATAAAATTGGCCTAGACCGACTTATTTTTTTTAGGCAGAGGAAGTAATATTGGTACTGGTTAAAATCCTGGGGGTTAAATTTTTGAAGATTTACCTTATTCAAGTACAGGGTATGGTAGTGAGAACAGATTTTGAAATGGAACCAGCTCTAAATTTGAAAACTAGAAAACTAGTGGAGTGCCCCCAGAGGAGAGCCCATCTCTGCCAGGTAGTGACACAAGGATAGTAGCTATATCCCTGGACACCTCTGACATTTCATGAATAAGGTAGGCAAAAAAATATTTTCAAATAATAGCAAGTGGGTGGCAGTTGGGCAAATTCATACTAAATGACAGAGATGTTACAGCCCAGATACCCAGGCTAAGCGTGCTAAATGCTCTGTTGTTGGCTGCGAGGACAGAAAAAAATTCTTCATCCGCTCCTGAATTCTGACCTAGTGAAAACATAGTGCATTGTTTAAGTTACTTTACTGTATAGTTTGCTAGTTCTGCCTGGTGTTAGCACCATGGCTAATATGGATAGCATCTGTTGTAGGTTCAGGATTCGATGTATGTTTACTGAATGTCAGTCAGAAGGGTTTGGGACGAAACTCAGTGCTTTTAAGCATTCCATTTGAACTGCTCAGGTCGGTACTCCTGAGCATCTATTCACATAAATCATCATCATCATCATCATCATCATCATCATCATAAATCAAACATTTCTGTACTGCAGAGTGCACGCTACAAAGAGAAAGACACAGAAGGGAAAGTCACCCCAAAGCTCAGTTCCTGGTTGTCTCAGATTCCTTACAGGCAAATTGTTTAGTTAACTGCTATGCACTGAGCCTGTTAGTTCGATGCTAAAACACAATAGGAATATCCACTGATGTGCTAAGGGAAGTTAGCACTGTGTCTGCACCAGTGTTGGTAATAACGGCGTTAGAGTATAACGGCGTTATTTTTTTCAGTAACGATTAATCTAATTAATTACTTTTCCCATCGTTGCAACGCCGTTACCGTTACTGAGAATGT
>JAPZDV010000324.1:0-12624 GCA_029814665.1 Acanthurus lineatus
ATTTCCTAAATGACTTTTTGAGATAAATACTTTTGCAGCGGTGACTCACCTTCACAGGAGGCTCCGCCCTGATCTCCTCCTCTTCATCAGTCATCATCACAGTCTCTGCAGCAAAAACACACACCATGTGAAGACCCTCACAGACAGACAGACAGACAGGCAGGCAGGCAGACAGGCAGACAGACAGACAGACAGGCAGGCAGTCAGACAGACAGACAGACAGACAGGCAGATAGACCACAGACAGACAGACAGACAGACAGACAGTTTTGTTCTTACACAGCCTTGTAGAAACTCTTCTGGTTCATCATGTGCTCTCTGAAGATGTTTATGGCTTTAAACACGTCCATCTGATGCTGATGTTCCTCTAGCACCTTTCTGTACCTGTAACACACACACACACACACACACACACACACACATCAAAGTTAAAAACCCAACCACACTTAATTAATCAACTCATTCTCTCTCTTTCCTATCTTCCTTCGATCTGAACAAGCCAACTCAACACTTCCTGCTGCTTCACATTAAAAGTCTTTAACTGCTGAACTCTGGGTGACTTTTATTGTGAAGCAAACATCAGTCACATCTGTCACAAAAAAAAAATATATTTCATACAAATAAAAATACAGCTGCAGGTAAAACATCTCTCTTATTGTAAATGCACAGCTGTATGGATCACATTGTGACATCAAACATGTACCTTCGTGTCCAGTCGGCCTCCTTCAGACTCTCCTCTCTCCACGCCTGATGGAGGCCGCTGGCTCCGCCCTCGGGCTCGGACACCTGCAGGGTGTCAGTCAGGTGTTCAGAGGAGAGCAGCTGCCTGGACAGGAAGTCGCGGAGGCAGGCCCGCGCCGACAGAGCCACCAGCCAATAGACTGGCTCCTCCAGGACCACCGAGTGGAAGGACTCCAGTGAGGAGCAGAGCCACTGTGGGGGGGGAGGCAGAGCAGGGAGGCTCTGGAGAGAGGGGGGAGAAAATGAAGATCTCCTCACATGACAAACTTGATTCAATTTCTTTCGCATTCATCCGATTTATTTTTAATTAACTGAGCTTATTAGTGGCGAAAAAGGCTTTATGTTTTGTTTTTTTTTGGTGAATCCAGCCGCTGTGCCGTCTCACCTGGTTTCTGCCGCTGTAGCGTTTCAGCGTTTCCAGCAGCAGTGACCTCATGTCGTCTGCTTCCTGTAAACCACTTACCAGAGCCTGCGGGAGGAAACGAGAGGCTGACATCACCCAGTCACACCGCTGCACCGCAGATTGGCAAACAAAATCATATTTCACGGCGCAGAGCCAACATGAAGTCTTCTTTTTTTTTTTTTTTTTTTTTTTATGGCCTGACCTCCAGTGTGCTGCTGACTCTTTGCAGATAGAGCGCCTCCTGCTGCATGAAGCTGGTGTAGCAGCGCTCTGTCAGGTGACCGGACCGTATCTGCTCAAGGAAGGAGGACGAGTGGAGAATCTCCTCCGCCAGCGAGTCGCTGCGACCCCACAACACATCGAACAGACTCATGTTGGGGACGATACCTGCAGGACGGAAGACGACACAGATTCACTCTGCAACTTTTCACCGTCAGAGGCAAAAGTTCGGCTCCTCACTCAAACACACTCGTCTGACAGCTTTGGTTATTCGTTGCTTCTGCACAATGCAAAATGCAAATGTTTGCAAAATGTCAAACTCTTCCTGCCGAGCTAAAACCAGCTATCTCCTTGAGTGAAGCCTCTTGGATAAGCTGGAAACAGACTGTTTTTCAGAGATAAATGGTTCTCACAGGACAAAAACATGCTGATCTTAAAGAATCTGATGCTTCACTGTGGATGAAACCAGCAAACAAGATGTATGAAGGAGTTAAAATGAGCTGCAGCTTCAACATCTGCAGCAGGGAAATGCAACAAACACGTGAAAGCAGCAGGAACGTGAAACCAAAACAACGATAGAGAAAAGAAACTGGAGACATTTTGCCACAGAGGAAGTGAAGCCACATCGTAAACTCACCCGGTTCTGCTGGTTTCAACGACGCCTCAAAACTGGAGATAAACAAATAGACAAGAGCTTAATGTCCCGTTTTAAATCACTGTTGTTCCAGAGCAAACTTAATGAAGAGTCATGAATTGCCTCAGGGTTCAGACACACCCTTAGACAAACATGACGTTTGAGTTTCATATATTTGCTTTGTGGAGGCATGAAAGGACTGAAAACACCGAGCAAGAAATCACACTTCAGCCTCCTGTTCGACGAGACTGTCTCTCTCTGTGAAATTACACAAATCGTCACATTCATCGTCAGTAAACCCACAGTTTTTAAACAGAAAATGGACCAAATTAAAGGCTTAATTTGCTCATTTTAAGGCTTCCCCTTTAATCTTCTTTTAAGCACAAAATATGAGGCTTTTCCTGTAAATACAAATATCACACTCAGGCCAACAGACTGTTCAGCTCGAGCTCAATCATCATAAAGAGTCGGACCAGCTGATGATCAAAGCAGGATGTGTAAAAATAGACACAATAATCTCCACATCCTGGGATCACATGTGATAAACAGAAGGAAAATCTTTCAAGACAAAAAAAATAAAAACAAGAGAAGACTTGCAGAGGAATGAAGGTCAAATTTCACAGCTCCAATACACAACATAACAAAGAAGAAGTCACAGAACCGGTCGGGTTAATAAATTATTGAGAAATTATTGAGTAATCATGGAGTATTTAAGATGCAGGTGTTTAAATGGGCGGGGACTCTCAGGTGAGCTTAAGGCTGAAAGTGGAGCTGTTGTTGTTGTTGAGCTGGTCGGTTTGGAGTTCATGCATATCGTTGATCCTTAGATAGTGGTAGAAAATTATCTTTCGAATGCGTCAAAAAGCAGGATCGGACCCTGAGAAAATCATGATTTGCTCCACATGAAATGCATGCAGCCTGACTCTTCTATGAGAGGAAACAAAAAGGTTAAAGATAACGTCATAATGCCTTTGTTTGCTTTCAGAGGTCCCATAGCTGCAGAGGGAAAAGCCCCCACACCCATAAACCAGAGTCCTATATGCCATATAATGGGCTCTGTAGGGTCTGACAAGTTGTTACAAGAGCAGAGACTCAGATGTCTGAAACAAACACAAAAACAACAGGGACCTCGCCACAGAAAATCTGAACTATTTTCCCAGTTTAAGAAGACTTTTATGCTCTTTTTGTGTTGCAGAGACACAATTTCTTCTGCATATTGTGTAAAAAACCCATGTTATCTCAAGACAGGAGATAAGCTTTCAGACATCTCTGTAGAGGATCTGGTTTTCTGCGGCAGGAACACTGTGGTTGATTTGAACCCCTGAACGCTGCTTTAATCACGACACTCTGAGTTCATTTGACCTGCTGGATGTTTAACGAGTAACTCATTTCCTGCTCGTGTAACTTCTGTTTCAACACCGTTTTGAGTAAAAAAACCAAAAGTTAAAAATCAGGAAGTGATGTGACATGATCTTTCCTGAAGTCACGTCTGATTGGGAAACAGTTTCCTGAAGTTATTTTTAAAAACCTTCACAAAAAAACACAGAGAGGGGAAATGTTTGGTGTTAAGACTGAGGGGTCTGAGAGATTCATGGTGCTGTAGGACGTTTGTGTTGTGTTTTTATAAACTGTCACCAGAGCAAAAAATAATCTATTCAAAGAGCCAAAGTTTAAACACAACTTGATATAAAGCATTTTAATATATTTTCTTTTAATTTTTTATATTTTAATAGAGCCTACCTGGCTTTGGCAGAGCAGATGTAGAACCTGAGCTCTCCACAGGGGGCGCTGTGCAGCTCTCCACCTGAACACAAACACAAACAAGAACTTTGTTTTATTTTTTTCCTTTTAATTAAATATGCAAAGCATAAAAAACTGCTGTATTAATTTTAATTTGAAAGTTTACTCAAATTCAGTCTCCTTAATGTTTTTTCCCTCATTTTGTTTTTTTTTTTACTTTTTGGATCCATGTGCATGCAAGCTCCACCCCCTCTGCTTAACTCCTGCCCCTGATTGGTCCAGCCACTCATCCTGTAGGGGGAGCCATCACTCCAAAACCAAGAGCCATTCTTCAGAGAGAAAAACACAAACAGAGACGAGTGTTTATAGAAATGTAGCTGTTAAAGAGCTGCATTAACTAAGTTTAATATTATTATCATACCTGTCGTGTCTGGTATCCACCCAGCCAGACAGGTGTGTGTGTGCGTGCTAACCGAAGGACAAACTGCTGCTCCTCAGGTGTGTGAAGTGACGCCAGGTAACCACCTGTCTGAGAGCACAAAGACTAACACACACACACACACAGAAACACACACACACACACTGAATCATGTGTTCGGCTTATGAAGATTTGCATCCTCTGTTTCGTGATTTCAAATGTGTTTCGTCGTTACATCAGCTGTGCTCCAGGAGCTCCACACGGGGTAGAAACCAAAGCATCTGTGTCCAAACAGGAGCCACCGAGGCGGGCATGGAGGGGCCGACCCCGCCCCTGCAGACACGTCACTCAGTCAGAAAACATTCAAATACATTCACAAGACACACCTGACAGCCAGCATGCTGAAACGGGAGACTCAACCTCACCTGAAGATGACGATCCACACAGGAGGACAGACAAGACGAGAGGCAACAACACACACACCATCATCGACCTGGAACACACACACACACACACACACACACACACGCACGCGCACACACACAGAAACATTAACAGTATGAGTGCCAGAAGATTACACTGAAGTTAAAGTCCTATTGTGCCAAAGAAAGTTTATCAATGGATAAAAATATTATCTCTTTTCTTTACACTGCTGCAATATTTATTGCAAGGAAAAAAATGTGTTAGGAAACCAAACAAACTTTTCTGCACTTTGTTAATTCACTTGAAAGCACCATAATATTTAAATTTTGAAAGACAAAACGAAAAAGTTTTGCAGTAGTTTTGTGTTTGTCAGTTTGTTTTAAACTGTCTGTGTATTTCTTTATGTGCATATTAACGTGAACGATGAAGAAAAAATAATCTGCTTCAATTAGTAGCTGCTGAAGATTAAATAATTTTTAAAAAATGATCAAGACCACCGCAGTTTGCCAGCCCGCACCGCAAATTCACGAAGCCCGCAGACAACTGTTGATTGTCCACAATGAAGGTGCAGTCGTTTCCGGTGACTTATTTTCTCGTTATTTCGAAATAACGAGATACACGAGCCGACTGCCACGAGAAGACGAGATCATGTCGAGATCACAGAACATTTCAGATGTGATCGGAGATAAGAACATTAAAAAAAACTGCGCACGGCGGCTGCGCGTCCGTAAACGGCACATTTACACATAAAACTGCTGTAAATGTTGGCTTCACTTACCGAAAACGAGCCTCGGCAGCTCGAGTTGCTTTCCAGTCGGTGCCGCTTTGGATTTGATTGATTTTTTTAATCACTATTTCTTTACATCGATAAATACTTCAGTTAAAAAAATCCCAACAAAACTGAATACTAACGTAGCCTGCGTCACTTTTGAAATGAGAAAGAAAAACGATTTGGGGGTCAAATTATTTCTTTAATGTCCAACGCAGGTGCGTTTCGTGTCTGATCTGCGCGCGTGCAGTGGCGTCGCCACATCCTGGTCTTTCACTGAAGCTTCTGCCCGACAGGTTTCACATGGAGGTGGAGCGACTTGAACACACCAACCAACCCGCTGTGACCCTCAACACACACGTTTCTGTCTTTTAGAGGATCTACAACTTTTCTCTGATGTTTTTATCACAAACAAACAAACAAACAAACAGGAATCCTCTGGGAATTAACGGGGAAAAGAGTCCTCAGAACTCGCATAGGAAACTCGTGTTTTAGGTTTGCTGTCGTATTAAAATAGTTTAACGACAGTGTTGTGAACATTAATTAACACATTGCGAATTAAGAATGTTTCATTCTAATTCGGCGTAGTTTTAATTGTACTAATGTGCCAAAAAAGTAATTACATGTAGGTATCAAAACCCGGGTTGAAACAAATATATTACAACTTGTGTGAAATTTCACAGGCACATATTTTCCTGTTGGTGGTAAAAAGTCTCAGTCTGTCATGAAGGAAATGTTCAGGCAGGAATACCAATAACTTTAAGAATACTTGAAGGTATTATAGTAACTTGAAATCTTACTTGAGTAAAAGTACAAAATTTATTACAATTTATTATTTAGATTTTTTTGGTTGAATTATATTTTGTATTGATATTCTGAATTGAACTAGTGTTTGCAGTTATTAAATAAATACTGATTTAAAAGAATACCTCCAATGTATGATGGAGTAGGAGCTCAGTGTTGAAGCAAATGGGATTACTCGGGTGAAATAACAGAACCAAGAGTAAATTTGATTAATTATATTTAAATAATTGTCAGATTAGCAAAATGTTTTTGACTTTCTTCATTTTCATACAAATTAAGTGGAAGCTGAACCATCTCGATCTGCGGAGAAACTCAGAAATCACTGCACTAAAGTAAATTTACTTAATTCTTTTATGTCTAATTAAACATTTAATTTGAAATGCAGCTGTTATTCTGAGTCATTCATGGAGTCTCTGGTTACAGTTATCATATCTGACCTTATAGTTGATGTGTTAACATTTTAAATGTTCATTTACTGCTCATAAATTACACTGTTTCTTCTCGCCAACTTGAGTTATATTGTTAACTTTTCTCTCGTTTCGTGAGATTGAGGAGTCTGTTTGTGTTTGGTGTCAGATTTGAGCTGCTCTGCTTCCTGAGACTGAAAACCACGGCCGGAAAAGAAGCAACAAGGCGCCTGTTTGTCTTTTGAAATGTTCTGTCACACAAGAGGAGACCAAAGCTCGAGTTTCCTTAAATGCTGATTCTCACAGTCTGCAGAGGCGATGAAGAGGAGGTGTCAGGAGGCAGAGAGGAGGGGGCTGGGGAGGGGAGGTGGTCCTGGTGGATCCCGGAGGGAGGCGGCTACAGCTGGTGTGCATCCTGTTGGTGTGTGTGGTGAGGGTCCTAATCTCATAGAAATACCCTCACTAGAAAAGAGTGTCGTCTCCCCTGCAGTGCAACACTTGTGGTTTCATTTTACCCCAGAGGCCCCGAACTGATGCTCATTTTTATCTCAAACATGCAGTTAAACATTAAGTTACAGCCTGCGTGAGAATAAAAAAATAATGTTTGACCGGCAATAACCATCGAGCTTGTTTTGTTCGTTTCAGATCATAATGTCCTGCACAAAGGAGTGTCTGTGCTGCAGGGAACATGGAGGCCTGTGTGCGAGAGCCTCGACTGGTTTCAGGAGGATTAGATAGTTTAAACTGAGGATTTTCACTTTTGGTATTTAGCTGTAAATGTAAAGAACAACTTTAAAAGTTTCCTACCTTCAAATGTCGCGAGAGAAACCAACACCACGAACTTTAATCCAATTGAAGAGTTTGACCTACAATCTATTTCTATTTAAGGCTCAAACAGTGTTGTAACATGAAGATTCATTAAATCTTCGGTTAAAAAAAGGCCTCCACCGATCCTCCGTGAAGAAGCTGATAGTCCAACAAACAAGAAGGGGAAATGCGGAAAGAGGCTAACTCAGGCTATCTGTCTTATCTGGTGAAAACATGAACTTTGACCCCTCGTGTCCAAGAAGAATCATAAAATAAGAATACATAAAAATTCATTACAAGCAAGCAATAGCTGTCTCTGCTTGTGTATCAGGTCCAGCAGTCAAAAGGCTTTGAGGGTTTTTCTGCTCAGTGGAGACAAATAAGATGTTTGGCTCAACAAGAGACACAAAGTACAACCCACAGACCAAAACCAAGGGCGCTTTAATGAGATGCTGCACTCATAGCACGTACACAACCACTGCTGCTGGGAAATGTCGCCGTCTGTGGGAGTTAATGTTGAATGTGTTGAATGGTTTTGTTCTGCAGAGCCTCAACTGTCAGAAAATAAAATGTAAAATGCTCCCTCGAATGGTGAATTACATTTTTTTTAACACAGAAAGCTCTCTGTTCTTGGCTACCTTTGGCATAACAGGATGCAAAAATAGAAAATGAACTGAAGAGAAAATATATATATTTTTGGAATATTCAAAATCAACTTGCAAATTTAAGAAATAGAAGATGTTGCCAAATTAAAACAAGAGTGCATAGCAATGCTAACAGCCATGCTAGCAGCTCTTTGAGGGTGCAGTTAGACACAATGGTGGTTTGAGCTAAATGCTAACAATTTAGCCTCCTTTTTTTTGTCCATCCTGTGTCACAAAAAAAGTCTCATCTTGCTTAAAGTGATGCACGTCAGTTTTTTTAAGTGTACCAGACTAAATATATATATTTTTTTGTAGGTATATATATATATATATATATGTGTGTGTGTGTGTGTGTGTGTGTGTGTATATATATAAAATTTTAGATGCTTTTATCAGGAAATGTCACATATTACACATTGATTGATATATTGACTAATTCTTTTAGATGTTTTCACAACAAGCCCTCTGAAATAAAAGTAAAAATTGTTTTAGATTCTGAAAGTTGCCACAAAAATTTGCATTTTTTTTTTTCTCTTAAGAAAACAAGATTATAGTGGAGACTTTACATTATGATATTAGTTATTGCCAAAAGTAACAACAAAAATGGAAGCAATCATGACATATTTGGGCTTCTGAACTTTAACACAAACATTCACATGTGATAGCACACAATAACTTTTCCTACTTTAATATTAAATGTATTATTTTAAGGATGTGACTGCAGATCTAGAGGTTCTGGATCTACGTCTCCCCCCTCCCTTCATATCCTGGATCTTTGCTGTCCTCTAAACTTCAAGCTCATCCTCACACACGGGATCTCCGCTGGGATTCAAACAGTCCAGGTTTATTTCACACTCAACGACAGTTAAACTAAAAGACTGCAGGGAAGTGACTCTTAAGAAACCAAAGAAGAAGAAAAACATCAGGAGGAAGTGATTTTCTAACCATCCCGGCAGTTTCTGCTCCACAAGGTAAGGATGCTGATGAATGAAACCATCCAGCTTCTATTCCGACTTCTATTTAAGTGACATTTGTGAAAAAGTAAACTGGGCTGCTATTTTAGTAAATTATTTGTTTTTTTTTTAAAACATAAAAGCTCTTTTTACAGGAGAAATGTGGTGTTCTTACAAAGTGAGCACATTTTAATCGCAATGAAACAGGACAGAAAAAAATTTGAAAATTCTGATGGTATTTTATTTGATTAAGATAAACTGTTTGTTTTATGAATTGTCTGTGAAAAAATAATTTATTAAACTACAAATATTAATTTCCAACCAATCCAGAGTGTCTCAATCTTTATGCCAGATGTCTCATTTTGGTGAGCAATCTTTGTTCAGACGAATTCTGTATTTAAAATTCTGTCAAAATTAAATTGGATTTTTGTTTTATCTCCTTGAAAAGAGATTTTCTTTGGATTTTAACGCAGATTCCATTCATTTGTCTGCATTTTCTCTTTTTGATGTGTGTGTGTGTGTGTGTGTGTGTGTGTGTGTGTGTGTGTGTGTGTGTGTAGATGCACGTCGACCTCCTGTGTTTCCAGGTCGTCGTGGTCTTGTCCTCTTTCGTTCCGTCCGGCCTTTCCTTCTCCCGAGGTGCCGGTCACGCCTCCTGTCAGGAAATGATTCCCGGCCACATTCGCGCTCAGCCTCTGGATCCGCAGCTCAGCCACGTCACCCTGCGCACATCCGCCTCCTCCTACCTGCCTGGACAGTTAATAACAGGTAACAATCAACTATTGATTAGCTCAATTAATAGTTAACTAACTAGTTAACCCCCACCTTACCTGCTAAGGCAGTTAGACCTGTGTACGAATAATTCAGTCGATAAACCGTCTGACAACTCACTGATGAAAAACAAGAATAAGAAAACGCCACATTCAAAACAAAACTAAAACTAAATAAACAAATTGTAATTTTCGTCTGTTTCTCTGCACTCGTGTCCTCAGTGACGGTTCGAAGCTCTCGGGACTTCATGGGCTTCCTGCTCCAGGCTCGCCATGTGAAGGAGGCTGAGGGGGGGGTCAGGTCCAGCAGACTGGGCCCGGTGCTGGTGGGTGGCTCCTGGACCACCACCCCCCCTGGCACACACACCTTACACTGCCTCTCAGAGGGCGACACTCTCACACACTCGGATAAACAGCTGAAGAGAAACCTGTCCTTCGTGTGGAGAGCTCCGGACGCTCCGATGGGAGACGTCAGGTTCTAGTAAGTCTGAGGCCACATGTTTAAGGTTGTAAATGACCACTGACGCAACTTTAAGACAAAAACTGTTACAAGCTCGTTATCATCTGAATATTTGTTTAATCATTAGCTATGTTTTTGCACAATTGCATGATTTGTAATCTACAGATTTTTTTCTCTGTGATTCCAGCATGACAGTGGTGCAGTCTTACTTTATATACTGGGCAGGTATTGAGTCAGCAGTGGTGTGTGATGGGAGTCGTAGTTCTTGGAGAGGAAGTGACATCAAGGGAGTGAATGTGGGGACTTCAATTTTTGCCCAACCGGAGGATAAATTCACCGCCCCTCCAGGTGTGTAACTTGAGTAATTCGTTATGCAACATCCACATTAACTATCATTAGAAAGAGATTTCTTTGAAAATCTCTGTTAACCCAGAGTTTTAGGAAAAAGAGGTCTGAATTTTATTATTTATTTACAAGTCAGAAGATGTGAATCTTTGCAAAGGCAAGACACAAACTAGCAATCCTGCGATGACTATCTTTCTATGTGTCTGTTTGCGTCTCATCATAACTACCACCTTGCTCGTCTCTCATTCACAGCTCTCAGAGTCCATCAAGCATCAAACAAACAAACAAGCGAGACAGCCAACCATGTGACTTCTGTAGAGCCCCCCGAAATGACCGGCAATGAAACCCAAAGCCACAAATCTCCGGAAGCAGTAACCGATGGTACCCGTCAAGTCTTGGAGATGAAGAGTGTTCTGACTTTGGCATCTTATGGAGTTGAACAACTAAAAAACCAGGCAGTTGGTGAAAGGAACAGCCCCACTACGACTGAATCTCTTCATAATTCTACTGAAGGCAGTGAGAGTGACACCTATGTGACCTTTGAATCACTTTCAGTTGAAACCACAGAGGCAAAAACCGACACAGGAAACTCTGTAACTCACACAGAGGAAACCCACAGTTCTCATTTCTCTTCCGGATACCTTCCTCTTACAGCCTCTTTACCATCACCTCAGGCTAAAGGGACGGGAGCTACCACCACTCTTTGGCCAAAAATCCCAGTGCGAAACTCAACCGGTCCTCTTTCCCTAATTTCTCTCCCTTCTCTAAAGACTGGTGAGAAGAAAGAAAAAGTGGCAAAGATAAACTTGTGGGATCCACAACTGCCTACTGTTTCTGACACAGAAGACTCACCGGTAAACCTCAGAACCAACACCACAGCTTCACATTCAACCAATGACAGCTCCAATCATACAAATCCCCAAAGATCCACATCCCAGGATCCAATAGGACCAATACGAGACCAAACAAGTTCAGAAAAGTTCAAGACCAAGAGTAGCTCATCCAGGACATGGCAGACAGGTACAACCGAGTCCCAAATGAGTCTTCTCCAGGATGAAATGAGTAGCCAGTCCCCGTCCCTTCACCTCAAGCCTTTGGTCACCTTCCAGACATCTTCACATAAACCTTTTCCTCAGGTTCAAACTTCTCCATCCAAACCTCTGATCCGGTTCCAAACAGTGAAAAGTCAGACCTTTTCTTTCTCCAAACCATCTCCATCAACTACACCCTTTCCCGAATCCCACACCTTTTTATCAAACTTCATTCTTACATCCAATTCTCCAACCCTGCAGTCCTTTCCCAAGTCACACACAACTTTATCACTCACTCAAAGCCGACCTCTGTTCCTTCAGCATTTTCTCCAAAAAACCCAGAATGTTTCATTCCATTACCAGCCTGATCACTTATCCAAACATCAACCTGAAAATGGTACGTCTGGACCCAAAACCACACAAAGGCAAACCAGTCCATATCACACTCAACTTCAAACAACTACACCTCTGAGTAACCCCCCTCGACCTCAGTCATCGAACAGTTTTCCCAAAGCTCCTCCCCAAAGTATCCAAACCCAAACTGAGGATTATGCTAGCTCTCTCCAAACAGACCAGTCCCACCCCGACACACCACCAAAGGCTTTGAGTATGTCTCCCCAGCCATGGTCCAAACCTTATTTCCAAACGGATGCACCACAAGGACGCACCTTCAAGTGGAAGCAAACTCAAACCTCAGTCACTCCTCGATCCATTAACCACCTGCCCCTCATATCAAGGTTCAATCCATCCTTCTTAGAGGGTGAACGTAAAGAGGTCAAAGATCTTCAGTCTCAGGCAAAGATTAAAACTATGAGCCCCATCTATGTTTCTCTTCTGTCAGCCACTCCTCCACCTCCCCTGTCCATGTCTACACGACTGTCTACACCTCATTCTTCATCCTTTTCATCCACCCATACTTTGCCTGCCTCTTCCCCTGGTCATCCTAGCTCAACCAGCCGTCTCCACCACTCCGGAGGTTTAACTATGGTATCAAAACAGATTTCTTCCACCCTTCCCTCTGTCTTATCTTCTTCCTCTTTCTCTTTCATGAAGAACC
>JAPZDV010000325.1:0-12613 GCA_029814665.1 Acanthurus lineatus
CTGGGATCATGGAAAAAGATTCCAAATTCTGGTTAGTCTTTCTAAAGAGGAGAGACAATGTAATAAACATTTCATTTTTTAAATTTACAATAATACATTCATTTAGGTCAGTGTTTCATAGTCACAAATCAAATCAGATTAAATTTATATAGCACCAATTCACAGCCAAACTTGTCTGAAAACACATTACTTATAGAGTAAGTCTAAACCGCACTCTAAAACACACAGGTTCACATAGGCTTAATGCAGTAGCCATTATTAAGTTGTTCTCTTCAAGTGAAGTCCATCTATCCACAGAAATATGCTAATTTTCTGCATTTTATTTCCAAAGGTGGATAACCACAAAACCACACGGTCATTTGGTCACGCTGTACTTAGCCTTAATGAGAAGGAATTTGGGTGGCTTCAACATCTTAGCGATGGCAAGTGCTGTAATCAAGGTCAGGGCAGCAACTATGTGTTCCACACAACACTTGGCAAACAGATCGTGAACCCCTCTAACTTCCTCCATCTGGCTTGGGTGGACTCTGGGATGAAGGGTACCATCAACTTCAACAAGATCCGGAGCAGCGTCTCTACACAGGTAAGATCTTGATTTAAGTTGGAATCTGGCTGTTGGATAGAATTCTGAAGTTGATTAGAATTTGGAAATTGGAATCCTAAATATGGATGCTGGAAATAGAAGTGAGATTATGTTGATGTTTGCAGCTAGGTAGAAGTACCGAATTTGGTGCACACACATTTTAGAGGGCAGTGAGTGGATATTATAAGTATATTCACAGCCCTGATTAAAACATTTTAAACACAGTTGCAAAAAAAGGGACTGCTTTAATGTAACATTTTTTATTTCTTTGTTTGGGTGTTCAGGCCAACCAACACCTCTCTGAGAAGGAGAGAAAGCAGGTGGCAAGATCTATGTGCCACGATCCAAGCACCGCCGAAAAGTTTTATGTGGCTCTGCCAGACAAGGAGACAAGCTATGAAACAAGAAAACTGAGAATGAAGGCCCTGCAGATGGCTGTTGCAATGCCCTCTCAAGAGGACGAAAATGATGATGAGGAGGCCTCCTTGTCGGAGACACCCAAGACAAGCTCAGATAGTGAGGAACCCATTCATGATGATCAACCTGAGTCAAGCTCATCCCCATCTTTTGAGGAGTTGAGAATCATGAGAAAGAGACGTGAAAGGTTTCAGCAGGGAGGTCGAGTGAATTCCAAGAGTGAGGTTTCCTCATCATCAAGGGACAAGCTTCCATCAGCTGCAACTTCCAAGTCAAAGAGGAGGTTTAATTTCTCACATAAATCAAAGCAATGTGGTGCCCAAAAGAATACGCTGCAAATACATGTTTACACGCCCTCCAAGTGCTCTGTGGTGATCAATAGGTTAAGACAATCTGCTGCAGACTATTATCTCCGCAAAATGAAAGCAACAAAGTCCCTGCCTAGGCAGAGCCAAAGGTGTGAGGAATCACCCCTTGATGAGCAAAAGAATCAAAGAGCAACTCAGGCTGAGCAGAGTGTCGCGTGCATGGTAGCGCCCACAGCTGAGGAGGAGCCAGGATGTGACCCTGAGCCCCAGAATGCAATGACAACAGGAAGTGTGCAAGCGCTCCCAACAGAGCAGGCTCCAGGGTATGTGACAGCACCCCTAATTCCTATACAGCAGGCACCTTTCAGCATGCAACACGCCTCAGTTGATCAGCAGACAACCAAGTGTATTCCAGAAACCCCAGCAGAACAGATGGCAGAAATCACAGCTGAGGAGAACCTGCTGTGTGTTCCTGCACCCCTAATCCAGCACACACCTGAGTGTGTGCCAGAAACCCAAGAAGAACAGATGCCAAATGCCCAAGCTGAGGAGGACCCATGGTGTTTTCTTGAGCCCTCAATCCAGCACACAGCCAATTGTGTGCCAGAAACCGCAGCAGAGCAGATGCCACATGCTCCAGCTGAGGAGGACCCATGGTATTTTCTTGAGCCCTCAATCCAGCACACACCCAATTGTGTGCCAGAAACCCCAGCAGAGCAGATGCCACAAGCCCCAGCTGAGGAGAACTCGGGATGTGTTTCTGAGTCCCATAATCCAGTATACGCAATAGACTTTTTGGATGTTGATTAAACATGTTTAAGACAGTTAAATCAAATTGTTCATTGTTTTTATGTCCCTATCCTGTTAATTGAGGAGAACAAAATATTGTTGTTAACAATGTTCAAAAAAAAAGAAGAAACGTTTTTGTTATTGTTACATTATGTAATTTGGAGTTGACAAAAGATACCAGAGCAAGAAAAATCAGAGACAAAAATATTTTATTTTTCTAGCAATAAGATTGAGGAACGCTGGTGCACTAATTTGTTTACTTTTATTAATTATTTTTTTTGTCCTGCAATTTTACATTTACTAGAAAATGTATTTTTATTTATGCTTATCATGCAAGCATCCCAGCACAAAAGTTGTCTAAAAGCAATGTGAAAGTAAACATGTATAACAGTGATTTATATGTTTGTGTCTGCATAATATACTTAAGATAGTTTAATTACCAAATAGAACTCCCAGAGAACTTTCAGACAAAGCTGTCCAGATCACTTCAGGTAAACATGATGTTTTATAAATGACAAAATGTATCACTCCAAATTGTTATTGATTGCTTATATTTGAGAATCTAGAGGTAATTAAAAGGCCAATATTACAAAAGACAGAGGAAGGTAGGAAGCTGTTTTCAGTCATAGAGAGCAGAGGGCATTTGGTAATCATTAATTTTCATTCATAATGTACTAACCTTCCAGATTTCAATCTATAGATTAATTCTTGCATGTAGATGAAAACCTGGATTCCTGTTTAAACAGGAAGTATAAAAAGATTCCAAATTTAAATTTAGTCCATAATAAACTTACCTTCCAGATTTCAATTAATGGATTAGCTCTTGCATGTAGATGAAAACCTGGACTTCCGGTGTTAACAGGAAGTTAAAAAAACAATCCAAGTTTCAATTTAGTCCACAATAAACTTACCTTCCAGAATTCAATCTATAGATTACCTATAGCATGTAGATGAAATCCTGGACTTCCTGTGTAAACAGGAAGTAGGTAGTGCAGCAGCAGCAGCAGCAAGAAGCACATGGTGGGTAAGAGTTTGCTCTGTAAGTTATTGATGTTTATGGATCAAAACATGTTCAAACTTGTTTGTTTTGGTCTTTTTTATGGTCTTAAGCTTCCCAATGTAACACTTACCAGTATTTTTATCCACTTTTGAACTTCAAAAAAATAGTTTTATTTGTATTTGTGTAGGACGTGACAATGCTATGATATAGATGTAAATATGAAATGACGATTCTTTTTTCCAAATTTCCATCTATGCCACTTAATATATAGATTGAAATATGGAAGTGCATATATCTGTGAAACTGAAGGTAACAGAGAAATTATTTTCAAAACTAATGATAAAGTAAATGTAAGGAAGTGAAAAAAGAATCTGTTGGACATGTGTTGGGAAAAAAGTAAAAGAAGTATGTGGGACAAGAACACTGTTAAATTATCAGAACAGATGGCAAAGCATGTTACTAAACAGCTAGCGGTTAAGCATGAAGATATTGTCATAAAGCAGGCAAATGTTGGTGGTCTGTACTGCTGCTTGCCCTTATTAAAACATGTAAAAGAATATTTAGCTTGCTTGCTTTTCTTCAAATCTTGTAAGTTATTTTAGCACTCACCTGAAAAGTCTTTATTGTTTGAGTTTGCTCCTTTTTCCATTGCTTTAACATCGTGAATACTTGTCCCTTTCAAACCCCTATTAAAGGTGTTCTACATTTCCAGCAGAGATGGCAGAAACCCCAACTGAGAAGAACACGAGTTGTGTTCCTGAACCCCTTATCCAAGAGACACCTAAGTGTGTTCCAGGAAGCCCACCAGAGCAGATGCCACAAGCCTCAGCTAAGGAGAACCCGGGGTGTGTTTCTGAGTCCAATAATCCAGAAGACACAACAGTGCATGCTAAAACTCCATCTGAGGGGTAACCCAGGGGACTTGTTTGTACCTGCTGGACATGAGACTTTTTGGATGGGGATTAATCATGTTTAATACAGTTAAATCAAATTGTTCATTGTTTTTATGTCCCTATCCTGTTAATTTAGGAGAACACAATGTTGTTGTTAACAATGTTCAAAAAACATTTGATTATTTAGAAAGTTTCATCTAAGAAGAAAATATTTTTTCTGCCAAGAAGATGTAGAATGCTGGTGCACTAATTCATTTATTTTTAAATTGACTTCATACATTTTATTTTTGTCCTGCAATTGTAAATTTACCAGAAAATGTATTTCATTTATGATTATCATGCATTATCAAGCATCCCAGCATAAAAAGTTGTTTAAATGTAGTGTGAAAGTAAACATGTATAACATTGATTTATACGTTTGTGTTTGCATAAAAAATTCAAATGTAATGTTTTATAAGTGACAAAATGAATCACTCCAAATTGTTATTGATTGATTTGCTCACTTTCAACATTTGGATTCATAGATTAGCATGTGGATGAAAACCAGGAATTCCTGTACAAGAAGAGATAAGAAAAAAAATCCAAGTTTATATTTAAGTCATAATAAACCTACTGTCCAGATTTCAATCGATAGATTAGCTCATGTATGTAGATACAAACCTTGACTTCCAGTGTAAAAATGAAGCAAGAAGTGTGTCAATGAGAGGCTGTTTCATTACTGTAAATAAACACAATGATGAGGGGAAAAAAGAAACAAAAACATTCCAAATTCTAATCTTTTGGGGTTCTTTTAGATGAATATTTGGAAGGCCTTTTTGGGCTCAAATTTCAAAGACTGGAGATAGGAGGCTGATTTCAGGAACAAATGGAAGAGAGTAGATTGCTGCATCAATGACAGGTCATTTCATAACTAAATACACACAATGGTGAGTTCTACAGGAACAAAGAAATTCCAAGTTCTCATTGATTGGGTTGCTCATGGATGGGATGTTGAAAGTCCTTTAAGGGCTCATATGTCAACAACAGTGGGAGGTAGGAGGCTGTTTCAAGGAACAAATGGACGCTTGTAGGTCGCAGCATCAATGAGAGGTAGTTGCATCAGTCTCGATGGACACAATGATGAGTTAATGAGGAAAGTTCTAAATTTGCACTTATTGGGTTGGTCGTAGATGAGAATTTGGAAGTACTTTAAATGCTCATAAATCAGCAACAGTGGGAGGTAGAAGGCTGATTCCACAAACAAAATGAGGTTTGTAGTGTGTGGAAAACCACCGTTTGGTGGCAAACAGCTTATAATCAATTACTCCACTGTTGAACGTGGTACTAGGTGGGTGGAGGTGTCATTGGAAAATGTCTTGGCGAGAGCTTTCCAACAGTCAGAGAGTAGTTGCTTTTTGCCAAGGACAACCCTTCCACAAATCTCAGAAAACCAAGTTTGGCACAAAAATGACATGAAATTAATGAATCCATTCAGGAACATGGCACTGGGATGGTGGAGGTCTTTTTGAAAAGGTCTTGGAGAGAGCTTTCCAACAGTCACAGAACCATCACCATTGGACAAATGGAGTCCTTCCAAAAAAAACAAAAAACAATGTTTGGCACTAAAAATGGCTTAAGATCACTGAATCCCTTCCCGAGTGTTGCACTGGGATGTTCGAAATTTCGTTGGAAAGGTCTTTGTGAGAATTTTTCAAATGTGGTTACATTTTTCTAGTAAACGATTAAGTATCAACAACAGTGGGAGATAGCAGGCTGATTCAAGAGACAAATGGACACTTGTGGATTTCTGCATCATTGAGAGGTTGTTTTGCCGCTCTGGATATACACAATGATGAGTTATAAAAGAAAAAAAAGCTTCCAAATTCTCATCTATGGGGTTGCTCATAGATGATACCACGGTTTGGCTCATCAAGACCTTCTGATGGTCTTTGGTCTATTTTGAACAGGTGCCCCCCCTGACTGTCACACCTCTGCAAGGAAGGGAATAGAGACAGCCATAAAGGTCTACCTGAAAGCCCTTGATTACAGAGTGCGACAGTGTAAATTAATGATGTACCTCTTATGTACCTGTATTTGCATGTGGATGAAAACCTGAACTGTCTATGTAAACATGAAGTAAAAAATTCCAAGTTTAAATTGAGTCCATAATAAACTTACCTGCCAGATTTCAATCTATAGATTACCTTTTGCATGTAGATGAAAACCTGGACTTCTGGTGTAAACAGGAAGTAGGTAGTGCAGCAGGAGTAGCAGCCAGAAGCACATGGTGGCTAAGAGTAAGCTCTGTAAGTTATTGATTTTTCTGCATCAAAACATGTTCAAACTTGTTTGTTTTGGTCTTTTTCTGGTCTTTAGCATCCCAATGTAAAACTTACCAGTATTTTTATCCACTTTGAACTTCAAAAAAAAAGAGTTTTAATTGCATTTGTGCAGGACAGGAAAACATTATGATATAGATGTAAATATGAACTGCTGATTCTTTTTTCCAAATTTCCATCTATGCAACTAAATATATAGATGGAAATATGGAAGGGCAGATATCTGTTAATCTAAAAGTAACAGAAAGGTGAGGGGAAGAATTTTCAAAACTAATAAAGTAAATGTAAGCAAGTGAAAAAAAATCTGTTGGACATGTGTTGTGTTAGAAAAAAGCAAAAGAAGTATCAGGATGAGAAAGCTTTTAAATTATCAGAAGAAATGTTACTAAACGGCCAGAAGGTTAGCATGTAGATGAAGATAATTTCATATATCAGGCAAAGTATTGCTGGTCTGTACTGTCGTTCGTCCTGATTAAAACATGCAAAAGAACATTTAGTGAGCTTGCTTTTCTTCACAGCTTGTAAGTTATTTTAGCACTCACCTGAAAAAGTTTTTATTGTTTGAGTTTGCTCCTTTTTCCATTGCTTTAACATTGTGAACACTTGTCCTTCAAAGCCTCTTTAACAGGTGTTCTAAATTTCCAGTTCGGCAAAATGGTAAGTGGATCTTAACAAGGGGTGTATTTTACGATATTTGGCGGAAGATGCAAAACCTCAGTTTGTTGTGCCATTTTTATTTTTCCACAGAGGAAAAAACTGTGTGGAATGTGTTTTGGAAACTACTCCAACTTGAAACAACACCTTACAGTGTCTCACACAATTCCAAACAAAGAGGAGTTGAAGCTTCTCATTAAATATGGGAATGCAAGGTGAGATTAAGAAAAATATTTTTTCATATTCATGCCTTGATAATCCCTTGTTGTATTTGCATGGATTTCCCTGACTCTTTTTGTATTTGCTTCTATAGAACATCAGAAAACTTGGATTGTGAAATATGTGGGAAGAAAGAGCTTGTCCGCCTCGATAAGCATCTCCAAGACTCACACAACATGGGTTCAGCAGAGGTGATTATACATTTATTGGGTTTTTTTGGACAAGAGATTTTTGAAAGATCTGTTGTAAATCTAATGCTTTTTTCCATTTAAATTTACTTTCATATTCAAGTAAAATTACATTTTATGTTAATAGGAACGAGAACCAGTCATGAAGGAGGCCAAGAGGGCAGCCAAAGTCAAAGAGCTGGCTAAACTGCGGGAATCCGACCCTGATGTCCCCGTGGTGTCAGCATTGGACATTGGCATTATCACTGAACATGGTACTGTTAAGTGGTGTTAATATTGTTTGTGAATTCCTAATAACAAAGGCATTAAAAGAAGGCTTACATAATAAAATCCTATTTAGTTTTCTAACTATACATAAATTAAACTTGAGTTTTATACTGTAGTTTTTATGGCTTTTGTGTAACACCCAAAAATGTTATTTGATAGACTGAAATTTGGAACCACAAGGGTTCCAGTTTGTAATTTGAAACTTTTACATTTTATTATAGATGATTATGTCTCACCTATCTGTGAGGAACAGTTTGAAGAGCCTCTTGATGAGAAGCAAAAGGGATTGGAGTTCAAGGATGAGGAGGAGGAGAGGGAGCCCCTTTACCTGGAGCTTAAAATGTCCAATAGTATAGATCCTCTGAATGGCCAGAGGGAACACTTGACTGGCTCGATGTCAAAGGCATGCCCATGCAAATGCAACTGGGAGCAGTTTGTATCCAGGTTACAGCTGCTGGAACAAAAGGTGGATCAAATGAAGACAGCACAGCCACAGACACCGATGAGCAAAAATTTGAGCATGTAAGAAAAGGAAGGAATATTATTTGGTAAGTTTTTTCACTTTTTCAATTACAATTTGGGGTGAGAGGAGAAAGACAGTGACAGCTAGTTAATTCTTTCCATTTGCACATTTGTTATCTGGGATTGTACAACTAATGTTTACTGTTTTTATTTTACAACAGAAAAGATTGTTGATGACTTTAGAAAGTTTCGCCTGGGCCCACGGACGGGAAGAAAGGACAGGAACAATGTGCAGCAGTCACGCAACCAATGCGCTCCGCTTTTGCCTCTACATGGCTGTTGGCCTACCTTCCAGTGCCATCTCCCATAACCTAAGGTTTTTGTATCAAATGGACAAGTTGTATATAAGTATTATTGATGTCATTCTGACCTTAAAAATTAATAATTTTCAGAGCTATCAAGGCACACATGACTTCCATATTCTTGTTTATGGCTTTCAAATTTTAATCTATGATGTTTTGAGACAGATGAAAATGTGGATGTTGCAATATGGAATGTGGTATCTGGTGGTGGAATTGGAGGTAAGATTAAGTAATTTGTAACTGTGCACCTTTTTCCATCATTGGCCAAACTACCTGTCTCAGAAGGGGTATGCACCCACGTCAATAAAATGCATGTTGATCAATGTGATCATGTTCTTCAGACACATTGAGAACTCATTCAAGGGTCCCAGTAAGCTCAAACAGACAGAACTGAAAAATATTTAGTATGAAATGAAGAGGATCCAGGCTGAGGTCCAAAGAAAAGTGGTTGTCCACCGACAAAAAGTGTTGCGCCATAAGACAGGTAAATGTTGTTACTGTCTTTCAGTCTGGTTTTGTGTACTTTCCAAAAAAATATATTTTGTGTTCTGTATGTATCTTGTCATCTAAAGAAATTGGGACTTGGAACCCCATAAATTTGTGGTGCCTGTCACACTGTTTTCACAGACAATCAACTTGATGCAGTCAAGGCAAGAACATTCATGATGACTGCCAGGAAAAGGATTCCTAAACTGTTTGGTAAGTAGACTTATTTATTCACATTGTATTCCTTCTTTTGCAGCTTTCCTTCTTAACAAGATGTGATTTTTATATATCTTGCTATGTTTTGTAGAATGTTTAGCCTGCGATGGACCTCAGCAGAATGAGCATTCTCTGGTCATGGGCTACATCATGGGCTACCTTTGCAACCTCACCGGGCACAGATCGGTTGTATTCACAAACATGACCAAAGAAAGTGTGGTCAGCTGTGAGAGCTGGGATCATGGAAAAAGATTCCAAATTCTGGTTAGTCTTTCTAAAGAGGAGAGACAATGTAATAAACATTTCATTTGTGAAATTAACAATAATACCTTCATTTAAGTCAGTGTTTCATAGTCACAGAAGTTATATACACACTGTAATCTAATTCGTAGCAAGGTTAGTCTTATGCAACTGGACTTGGTAGAGTTCTTGAAGACGTTTCGCCTCTCATCCAAGAGACTTCTTCAGTTCTAACTGACTGGTTTGGGAGAACCTATCTGTACCAAATTTGGTAAATAGCTTTGAGGAAATAGGATACAAATTTTATTATAAATTATCAAGACCTATCAGAGAACATGGCAGTTATCATCTGAAGAAAATTTGCAAAGGCAGGGCTTAGCAGGATATTGGCCATAACTCTTTGACTCTTAGTCCAATCATCACAAAACTTGACTGAATGGTCTGGTCCAGGAAGAGGTCAGCCAAAGCTTTTTAAATTTGCGTCAAAAATGCAAGAAGTGTGTTACTCAAAATCACTTGGACAGAATTTGACCAAATTTGGTATGTAAGCTCTCGAGGCAAGTACTAACAAAAATCTAAAGTGCCACATTGATTATCACAATTGAGCGTGGCCTATGAAATATTTGCTTACAACTTATGATGCCGTTGAGTGATCCTGATCACACTAAGAGGGGACATCCCTCTTTATGCCCTGAACATGTCTTTGAAATCCAAAATGGGGTAGGTAAGTGGCAGAATTTTAAAAATGCAATTAAATTCACAAAGGCGCAGCTCAGCAGTTGACTGGCCATCGCTCACTGATTGTTAGTTCAATCATCTTGAAACTTTACAGTTTTCAAAATGTGTTCCTGAAGAGGTCTGCCAAAGTATTTTAAATTAAGCCAACAGGGGGTGCCAAAAATGTGAGAAATGGGTTCCTCAAAATCCACTGGAGAGAATTTTATCAAATTTGGTATGTATGCTCTGGGGGTGGGTATTAGACAAACTCTGAAGTGTCAAATGAATAGGTAAAACTAGGCGTGGCCTATGAAATATTTACTTATAACTCACGGTGCCCTGAACAGATCCTGATCAAACTTAGTGGAGACATTCTTCTGTGTATCTTTAATATTGAAAGGAAGGCCAGAAGCAGAACTTTATATTTTGTTTTCCATCCCAACAAACAAGCAGAGCATGCAGCGTGGGTTAGTTTTGCCTCAAATAAACAAAATGGGAAGCACAGGCTGTGAGGGCGCTCCAGAGTCTTTTTCACCAACTAAGAGGACAAAGACCCAACTGTGGGTGTCATCTGGTTTCTAAAGGAGTGTTGAGGGAAAAGTGAGCAAAGGTGGTTACCCTGTCTGCAGAACATGCAGAGAGAAAATCAACACAAAAAGGAGCAGCTAGTCTCATCTCATGACCAATCTCCATGACAAGTATCCACAACTTTACAGCAAACGCAAGCAAAGTTCATTTTTGGCTGAATGCATGATATGGGGACTGCAGAATCAGGAAAAAAGGCATGGTTTGCCTGTCTAACTTTCTAAAAGCCTTATCAATAAAGTAATCTTGAGCAATCATTTCACAAAATATTACTCTCACAGAAACAGGCTTTTTATAACTCGTTTTATGTAAATTATGCATTGGGTCTTTGCATATACTCAAATGCAACACAGAAAATAGACTGCGTGTTAATAGTGATAATAATAGTAATAATAATAGTAATAATAATAATAATAATAATAATAATAATAATAATACATGCTATTCCTTTGTTTATAGAGTGTGTGTGGAGTAGTCGTCTAGATAAAGAATGTTAATATTTATGTTTATTTATTTTAAAGGTTATACCAGTGTGTGCATCAGTACTTTTTGAACATTTTCAGTGATAATACTAAGAAAATACCATGATAATACCCTGATAATGCTGATAACAATGATTACTTTGGTCACTATGATCATGGTAGGAAATTTTCAAACTGTGTCATCTCTAATTGGGACCAATACAAATAACTGGGGGGTGGCAATGCTTAAAGCAGGGAGTGCATTAGCACTCACAAGTTATGCCGATCAGGGTTTTTTCATAACAACAAATAGCTGACATGCAAAAAAATGTTAATTCATCCATCCAAAGAGGAGAACCACGTCGGAGAACCCAGAAACCATCTACTTTATGCATTAAATTAGTAGACCTATCGGAGGGGGATGCTGTCCACCTGTTGTTAAACAGCAACCCATTGATATTTAAGTAGCACAACTTAGGCCTTGGGGATAGGGCTAGGAAGTCTATCGTGACAGTATGGCCCAGAAGCCCAGAAACGAAGGCATCTGCAGAGACTGGAGAGAGACTTCAACACCAACAAAAGCAAAGACATGTGGCAAGCGGTCAAAAGTATTATAGACGACAAAAGCAGGAGCGCTCCCATCATGTGTGAGGCCAAGTTACCAGACGAGCTAAACACATTTTATGCTCGCTTTGATCTCCTCAACAGAGAGTCAGCTGTAAAGTCTAAGCCGCCTCCAGAGGACCGGCCACATGTTTTTAGTACATGGCCAGGGATGTTATCAGGTCCAGCAGCTTTACTCATATTCACTTTCAGCAAGACTTTCCTCACATCCGCTGTGGATACTAACAGTAGCAGGTCCTCTAGAGGTGGAGTAGACTTTACAGCTGACTCTCTGTTGAAGAGATCAAAATGAGCTTTCAGAACCAACAGATCCACAAAGGATGCCATCTCCATTGCTCTCAACTTAGTCTACACTCATCTTGAGAAAAGCAACACCTACATCAGTTTGTTGATCTCAGCTCAGCTTTCAACACAATCTCCCTCATGAAGCTGATTGGAAAAATGAACACTCTGGGCATCAGTACCACTCTCTGCAACTGGATACTGGACTTCCTCACAAACAGACTCCAGTAAGTTCGGATCGGCAGTCTCTCCTCCTCCACTCTAATGCTCAACATGCCCCCCGGGGCTGTGTGCTCAGCCCCCTCCTGTTCACGCTACACCCACGACTGCAGCCCCCAACATGGAGAGAACTCTATTGTGAAGTTTGCGGATGACACCACCATCATCAGCCGGATTTCTAACAATGATGAGTTTTCATATCGGGAGGAAATAAACCATCTTGCAAAATGGTGCACAGAAAACAATTTATTGCTCAACGTCAGCAAAACCAAAGAGCTGATAGTTGATTTTAGAAAAAAGGAGGCAAAGACACACAAACCTGT
>JAPZDV010000326.1:0-12608 GCA_029814665.1 Acanthurus lineatus
TCCTCTGTCCTCCCATTAAAGTCAATGGGAACAAAAGGCACATGTGTCAAACTGAGGCCCCTACAGTCTAAAGCAGGGGTCACCAACACGGTGCTTGCAGGGACCAGGTCGCCCCCAAGGACCACATGAGTCGCCTGCAGGCCTGTTCTAAAAATATCACAACTCACTAGTGAGCTGTGTCTAAAATTTGATTTTATTCTGTTGCTATTCTTTTTTGATCACACTTGCATTTATATAAATTTTAAAATGACAATATCTTAAAAATATGTTTATTATACATGAAGTTTAGATAAGTTAAGGTGAACTCTAACCTACTGTAATTCAAAGGTCAGTATTGTGCATGTGACAAAACTTCAGCGCTCGTAGAGAGTACGCGGGCAGGCGCGGCAAAGATTGGCGCTGAGTGCAGTTTCTCACCCCAAAAACGAAAAAAGAAAGAAAACTTATCACTTTGACAACGAATGGGAGGAGGAGTTCTTTTTTACGACTGTGAAAGAAACCTGCGTGTGTCTCATTTGCGGGGCGACTGTGGCGACGGCAAAGCGGCACAATGTGGGGAGACACTTCACTACGTGTCACAAAAGCTACCATGCTAACTACCCACTGTGAGCTAAAGGCAGCTTTGGGTAAGCAACAGTCTTTTTCACGAGGCCAGCGAAAAAGTCACAAAAAGCAACCAAAGCCTCGTTTAGAGCTACACATTTTCTGATCAAAAGTGATGGGCTTTGGGCACGTGATGACTCCCGTTGTGAAAATCATAAACAACATCCGCTCGAAAGCAAAACAGCACAGGATTTTCATGGTTCTATTGGAGGAGTTGTCAGCTGAATATGGTGACCTGCTGCTACACACAGAAATCCGATGGATCAGCAGAGGACGAGTTTTACTTCGATTTTTGTCACTTTTGGGTGAAATCAAAGAGTTCATGCCAGGGCTGGCCCTTCCAATAGGCAGTATAGGAAAATGCTAAGGGCGCCGCGGCTTCCAGGGGGCGCCAAAAATCCGGAAAAACGAAATTAAAACCAGTTATTACTATTAACTCTTAAATTAAAATGGAAAAGCTCACACTGATTCAAACGTAACTCACCAAAACTGTGAAGGTAAAAATCAACATCTTTAAATAGGAGTTTTAAGTTCTTTGGTGAAAACCTTATGTCTGAACAAAGAACTTAAAACTCCTACATTAGTAAGAAGACATGGTTTTTGAGCCACCGGGGGCTATGTGCGTGCGCCACTCGGAGGGCCTCCACCGGGCGCCAAATAACATCTCACCGAGGGCGCCACCTTGGGTAGGGCTGGCTCTGGTTCATGCAGTCCAAAGGTGAAGACGTCTCACTGCTAGAGGATACAGAGTGGACACTTGACCTTGCATTTTTGCAGACATTACTAGGAAGCTAAACAACCTGAATTGCGAGCTGCAAGGCAAAGGCAAGACTGTTGTTGATATGATAAGTGCTTTAAATGCATTTAAAGCCAAGATGAACATGTTCTCTGTGGCTTAACAAAGAAAAAGATGCTGCACTTTCCCTCCTTGCAGTCGGTGCTGAAGGACAATGCTTATGCATCTGAGACATTTGACAAAGTTGCAGAAAAGTACTGTGAAGTCATAAACAGACTTGAGGAAGAGTTTGAGAATAGGTTTTGTGACCTTGATCAGATTCAGCCATGTGTGTCATTCATTTCCAATCCTTTCATGAATGTGGACACAACATGCTTTGCTGAGCAACTAAGTGCAACGTTCAACTTGGATGCTGGACAGGTGGAGATTGAAATTATAACATTGCAAAATGACCTCCACCTCAAAGCCTTCCAGGCTGCACCAAACTTTTGGTGCCTTGTTGCCTATCTCTGTGAATCAGCGTTTTCTGACATGAACTTAAGCAAGAATAAACACAAAACATGCCTCACTGATGCACATCTGAAAGACTCACTCACAGTTGCAGTGTTTAATTACACACCAGATTACAATACACTGGTGAACAGCATGCAATGCCAGTCTTCCCACTAACAAAGAAACAGATACCAGATGTTGTCAGTGGCAACATGGCAGTGCCATAGCAAAGTTGAATTAAAATATTGAAGAATTGTGTTCAATATAAAAGTGTGTTCATGACATGTAACAGTTATAATTTTGTTAAAAATGCTGCAGATTTAGTCATTAGTTCAAAATGAGACAAGATTTATTTAAAAATATGTAAGTTGATTTTTCTTTAACATTACATAATTGATAACTTTTTGAAACATGGTGCAACATAGTTCATGATTTGTCAAAAGGGTTTGTCAGTGGCTGGTGAAAATGGGACATTTTTCCTATGAAATGTAGTGATGTAAATGATCATCTGAAAATTAAACAATTACTGAGATTAATAGAAATAAAGTGCTGAATATTGATATCTGCTTTCCACCTTGTTGTCATTGTTGATAATTATTGTGAGAAATCATTAACGTGATCAGTGTCTTCAAATAGATAAGTATCATTAATCATTATTAATAATGTATAACTATAGGCAAACTGAGCAAATTTGTTATTTCAGAAGAGTGTATCAAACTGGTAGCCCTTCGCATGACTCAGTACCAATGAAGTAGCTCTCAGTTTCAAAAAGGTTGGTGACCCCTGGTCTAAAGTATAAGTCTGACAGCTTTCAAACCTATGTCAGTGGAAAGAGAACGGAAAATCCTTCTAGAATATGATATTTTGTGTAAGGTTTGATACAATTTGTGGTACTTTTTAGGAGGTTTTCTAAATTTTTTTCCTCTTTCTTCCCCTGTTCCTTCACTCTGCCGGTCATGTGACTCACTCTGAGCAGGAGAGCAGTCTCCAATACAAACACATTATCAACTGTCTGAGGGAGCTGAGAAAACTCTAAAACTAAAACTGTGGTAACTCAAAAACAAGATAGCAAAAACATGTAAATACAAGATTTAAAGATCAAAGTCTTCTTACTCATTTAAAATTTGAATGAAATCTGTAGCTAAAACTATGTTGGCCCAGTCGAAGCTAAAACAGGTGTGGGTTTGATTGACTGACATCAGCTTGGTGTGTCCCAAATTTAAGGCATAAGCTAACTATAGAACTTTATCTTATCTTCCCTTTCTCTCCAGGATTCTCGAGAAAGGTTTTGCCAACCAGGGAATTTCTACATTACAACTTATTTGAGGTATTTTAGTCAAACTTTAGAGGACACCATAGCACCAAGAGTGCATCGGTGAAAGTAACTAATGACCTTCTGTTAGCATCAGACAAAGGTCTTGTCTCTATACTTGTCTTGTTAGATCTGGTGCTGCATATGACACCACTGATCATGACACTGTACTACAGAGACTGTAACAATTCATTGGTATTAAAGGAACAGCAATGAGCTGTCTTAAATCCTATTCACCAGATCTTTTTCAGCTTGTACTATTACTGATGGAACCCCCATACGTGCTTAAGTTAGCCATGGAGTTTCACAAGGCTTGTTTCACTCAGACAAAACTGAAATTATAGTATTGGCCCTAAACAACATAGAAACTCTTATTCAATGCTACAACTTCTTAAGTTGTTTTTACTCTGGCCTCGAGTTCTACTGTAAGAAATCTGGGGGCTATCTTTGACCAGAACATGTTCCTTAACTACCATATGAAATTTAACTATTTCATTAAACACTGAGCTCTTCTCTCTCTCCCCTCTCTCTTTCTTTTTCTCTCTCTCTTTCCATCTGTTTTGCATTTACATTCCACTAATGCTTGTCACTAACTTGCTTGGATTTTGGTCATGGCTGGACTGCTGATTATGGCTGCACCTCCTACTGTGATTCTCATGCTGAAGTTGTTATTATTATTATTATTGTTCTGATTATTCTGATTATGATGATTGTTGTCATTTTTTTTAATTATTATTATTATTATTATTATTATTATTATTATTGTTGTTGTTGTTGTTGTTGTTGTTGTGTACTCACATGTAACCTACTTATTATCATGTGCCAACACTTTTACCAGTTCTATTTCTACTATCACAGGTTTTGTGGTTTCACTGTTTCCTCTCTCTCCATCTCTCTTTGTCTCTAGTTCTCCCCCTCCTTCTCTCTCTCGCTCTCTTTTGTTCATATGGAAATTGCTTTCAACAGTTAAGTCTTCACAAAATTAGTTATAGAATGTGGTCTAGACCTACTTTACATGTAAAGTGTCTTGAGACAACTTATGTTGTGATTTGGCGCTATATAAAATAAAAACTGACTTCACTTGAATTGTTTTTGAACATATGACTCATGATATACAGTCTTTAGACATGAATGATCTATCTTTTGCCCATTATTAAGTCTTTAAAAAGCAGCAGAAATGTGCAATTATTTGTAAAAATCAAACTGCAATGCATGCTAAATCTGTACCCAAGTTTCGGGGTATCATCAAATCTGAAGGTAAACATATCCTCCCTGTCCTGGTAATTATGTGTTATACAAGACAAGAATACTGAGGCATCTACAGACAGAAAAAGATGAACAGGAGTGGTTAACAGATGATTAGAATTAACTGTGTGCGATATGGCAATTGAGACCGTTTTCAGAATTTTCTAGTCCTTCAAGCACTCATTGCACTTTAACAACACACGTCAGCATTCAACCACTCACACAAACCACAAATTCACACACTTTTGGCAAGAGGCTTCTGTACACTGTGCAAACCTGCTTAAGAATTTCATACTCACACATTCACCAATCTATGCAACAAATGCATTTGCTATACCACAGACACCAGTCCAAATGTCTTTTACAAAACATTTTCAAACACTTACCATAAACATTCCAGTCATATAGGTTTTATTTAGTCTTGTTTTTTTTAACTGTCATCTGATGAAAACTATAATATCGTATGGCTGATTTCATTTTGTGAACCAATAAAACTAACTAAGTGCCTGAGCTCTTTTAAGATATTTGCTTGATGGATAGGAGGGCCCCATTACCCAAGCATATCCAAGTGACCTCCAAAAGTATAACAAGCACAGGTGGTGTGGCAGTCACAAGAAACGCACTTCATCAGTGAACTCTTTTCACAAGTACTAGTAGTGTTGCTTTTGGGACAGATCTGTTGGATAAGATGTTTAACCACAACCATTGGCAGCTTCAGAGGCAGATTTAGTCTCAAACATGCCCACTGTCTGCCATGAAAATGTCTCAGTGGAACATCTCCACACCTGAAAACATGTCTGTTCCATTGGAGATTCACTAGTTTATTGTGTATTGTATTTGTGTGTGGGGGAGTTACCCAGCAGGACTGGACTCCGCCACCGGGTGAAGCTGCATAGTGAGCTCTCCAAGCTTTGTGAAGGCAGCTCCAGCAGCAGAGAAAATCTCACCAACCTGTGGAACACATTACATTCAAAACTGGGCTCAGCAACAGTATCTAGTGGCAGTTTCGCTTTTCCAAAAAAGTTGGGTTGCTGTGTAAAATGTTAATGAAATAGAATGTGATCATTTGCTATTCTTTTAAGTCATTTACTCAATTAAAAACAATAAAAGACAATGTCATCAATATTTTATTTAATTCACTTTTTTAAAAATCAATAATGGATTCTTGTTTTGAATTTGGTGCCATCGAACTTTTCAAACGGTCAACAGGACTACAGAAAATTGAATAGTACAGGAGAGCTGAGGATTGCTCAAAAGAAAAGTAGTTTTTAACAAATCTGGAAAATAGGATAAATTACATTTAGGATGTACAAGAACAATGGTAGGAGGTAGTGGGGTCACATTTTTAATGAATAAATTACATGGAATCAGACCAGTAGATAGACTTGTGTTTTTCTCACAACTTCCCAATCCGGAATTTCAGACAATATTGAAAGTATTCCACATACTGATATTTGAGTATGCTTTCTTTTATGTACATTTAACAGTGTCCCAACTCCTTCAGAATCTAGGTTGTAATAAGTGAAAGTGGAACTCTAAGTCCATGAACAGTATGTTTAATTAAATAGAGAGTGTACACAATCACATTAATGTTGCACACTGTAGTTTGCTTTTTAAATATTCACTGCATTACCAAAGTATGGGGACACTCAAACATGTGTCCGACATTGAACATTTCTAATTAGGTGTTAATGGGGAAGAGGTCAAATCCAGGTGTTAATGGGTCTGACTTTGTGCACAAAGGCACTCGTGTTGAATCGGGAAAAAACAAAACACAAACTGTTGACACAGAGCTAGAAGCACCCGGTTTTCTGGTATCTCTGAAACGAAGTTACCACTCCAAACCTGTATATATCTACAGGTTGTATGTTCACTCACTTAATTGCATATCGTATTTAAGGCCTTTAGCATTAATAAAGCATTTCCTCAAAATCCTGATCAATGTGTCTGACGCGGTGACCTTAAATTCACGTTCTCTGTAGCTATCGTTGCCACAAGCATCAGCTTCGGACATGCAAAACTGGCGCTTGAAAATTTAAGAGACCAGCTCCCAGACAGGGCTAACATTGCTTTAAGGTAATTATGTGGGGGAAAAGTAAATCTTACTGATTCGTGTGTAAAAATAACTTACTTTGGTTGAAGCTGACGTCATTTTTATTGATCTCTGTAGTGCCACAGACTTTGTATGGTCTATGTGTAAGACTCAATGGTGCCTTCAACCAGACAGAACAGCAGATAAAATGCTAACAGTACAGCTAACTTCCATTTGGTGCTTTTTCGGATGTAGCAAAGTCGGGAGATCAGCTTGAAATCGGCTCTTCCGCCGCTCCTAGTATCGATAGCTACAAAAGGCCGACATATGAACACGTCGAAACATGATGCTATTGTAGTATCTACGGCAAATTGCCCTAGTTACGGAATGGTCAGGTTATTCACTTGAGTACAACAAGAAGGCTGATACTGTCATCCGAACCCCCCTGGTCGCTTGCCTCTTCTCTCTTCTTCTACGCTTTCTTTTCCTACTTCTTCTATAGGAAGTTTGTAGCCTTTAAGTTGCACTACTGCCTCCCTCTGGCTTTAATTGTTTACCATTATCCTATTACGTTGAAATTTGTTAAGTACTTCGGCTGCTTTAAAACATCTTATTGACAACACCCTCCACAAACCGTTTACACAAGCACATTACACTTAGCTCGCCCAAGCCTCTGTGGGCCTGTAATTTATGGTCCGTTTTTCTGCTCTAAATTGCTTACGTGAAATAGGGACGTGCTCCAATTTCTGATTTTTGAAAACTCACTACGATTATTTTTTACATTCGAGTTACTGTGACCAATTCTTAATCAAGGGTTGTAGTCCAATAGTCGCCTCCTAAATCCTCCCTTAGACGCTTTTCTTTAACCGATGGAGAACGTCATGGGGCCAAGGAAAGGAACATTGAGAATTCAAAAGGGTTTAAGAAAGACAACTGCTATGTTGACAGAATCCGACTGCACTTTCACTAGTTTAAATAATCATGCGACGGTGGATGCTGCTGGCGTAGTTTTGCTGTGGTGAAACTACAATTTTGGGAAGATGGATTACAAAAGGCTCATCTTACGCACTGCGCCGCTCATGCGTTCTGACCGTCTTGTTCTTTGCAAAGAATTTTAAGCATGAACAACTAGTTAAAAAATATGTCTGCATTACCAGTTTTTTGAATGTAAGTGACTTTTTTAAAAATCGGTTAAACTTGTCCACTCGTCATTATTCACGTGAATACCAACCAATAGCCCGCTGAATGCAAGACACAAGACTAATACGACAATGCTAAAGATGAGGGGATGACTCATGCTCAGTCTACAAAGAACAGTATTTATTGTTTTATGTATTTCACCTCCATAGTTTTACAAGGACGGCAGCGTAACGCTCATGGCTTGACTCTGGGCGTAATATTATGTTGAGAGTTCAAAAACATAGGCATGTTAGGGTTTAATTTGGATAGGATCGGCGAGTAGTGGTGACCTTGGTCATATGATCCGTGTCCTATTCATTTGAATTCGCGAGCAATCGGATGTTGCGCCGCTCGTGCTGCCGCAAAGAATTGTGGGACTGAATGTTTTCCTTTCCTTTTTTAAAGGATTGTTCGGTTTCGGTGTATTCTATGCTAAAGGAGATAAGAAAGGCAGTAATGGGCTTCGTTTCCTTAGCATTTAGACAATTCGAACAAGTCTTATCATGAACTACTTCCGGATAATTTTACTTAGTTAGGAACCTTCTTAGGCAAAAAAGACTGTTCAACCGCTGCCTAGCGGTCCGTCCCAACTTGCTCACTAACACTCCAAATTTTCACTGACCCTTGATTTTGCTTGCCTCAGGTGAAATCTCTTATCTTGGAGGTTGAGAAATTAGACATGAGTGATACTAGTAAATGGTAATGGTTTAAGTTTGAGGCCAAACAAATAGAACTATATCAGAAATTGAAAATGCATTAAAACAATTGAAAAACAGTAAGGGATCGACGGTTTAACATCTGAATTCCTAAAACATATTTTGGGTGGACATTAGAAAATTACTGTATAAAACTTTTCTGGAATATATTCAAAAAGGTAGTTTGTCCCCTACTATGAAAACAGGTTTGATAACCTTGTTACCCAAACCAAAAAAAGATTTGTTGATGCTAGACAACTGGAGACCTATAACCCTACTATGCAGATTCTAAACTTCTTGCTTTAGTTTATGCGAACCGCCTAAAACAAATACTTGGAAAACTTGTTGAAGAATATCAATCAGCATTCATAAAGGGAAGATATATTCACAACCATATTCGATTGATTCTGGATATGGTTGATTACCAATCGTATATTAAATCAGATAGTTTTGTGTTATTCATTGATTTTTTCAAGGCTTTTGACACTGTTAAGCATGAGTTTATGTTTACAGTGCTCAAAAAATTTGGATTTGGAGAAGGGTTCTGCAAGGTCATTAAAATGTTTTATAATGATATTTATAGTTACATCTCTCTCAATCCTGGAATGACACCCAAAATTAGGATCTTACGTGGAATCAGACAGGGGTGTCCTATTTCACCAAAATTGTTTATTTTATGTACACAAATGCTAGCTTATCTAATTGTAAATCAACCTCAAATTATAGGAATTACCATTTACTATTATGAATATCGATTAAGTCAATTTGCAGATGACACAGTAATCTTTCTAAATGATAAATCTGTAATTAAGAAAGCCCTGGATATAATATAAATTTTCTCTAGAGCTTCAGGTCTGTGCTTAAACTTGAAAAAATGTGAATTACTATGTCTCCATCCTTGTGCTGAGCCAAATATGAACTCCATTCCTGTTAAAACTGAATTAAAATACTTAGGCTTAACTATATGTAAAGATAGAAATAAGAGACAACAACTAGACATAGAAGGGAAAGTAGATGATATGGAAAAATCTCTTAACTTTTGGCTTATAAGAGATCTTTCTATTCTTGGCAGAATCTTATTGACAAAAGCCGAAGGCATTTCAAAACTAAACTACTAACTAAACTACTACTTGTCAAGCCCTTTATGTTCCTCCTCAAATGATTAAAAGGGTAAACTCTGTAATTTTAACTTCATATGGACAAATAAGGCCCATTACCTTAAAAAATCTGTGATAATTAAAGAATATAAAAATGGAGGATTGAAAGCCGTTGACTTTGAATCCATGATTGGTGTACATAAGTTGAACTGGATCAAAGCGTATTTGGCAAAACCCGATTCTATATGGTTCCATATACCAAAATGTCTTTTCCGAAATGTTGGAGGATTAGAATTTTTGTTGAGATGTGACTTTGAAATAACTAAATTGCCAATTAAATTGTCTGACTTCCATAGACAAATGATGTTCACTCACAACTTCACACCCCACAGTTCCACCTTGTGGAATAATAGAACCATTACTACTAACAGGAAAACCTTGTTTAAACAAGAATGGTATGATAAAAAAATTCTATATGTTACTGACTTAATGGATATAAATGGCAATCTATTGCTTTTGAATTTATTTGTGGAAGAGTTTAGTTTAAAATGCTCATTTAGAGAATTTAATTGAATTTGTAGAGCAATTCCACTCCCCCTAATACACACGATTAAAAATATCCTTACACACTCAAATGTGTCTGTCAAACTGCCTGATTTAAAAATAGGTGAAGTGAAGTTTGGTGAAAAAAAATGCAACAACAAAGTACTTGGAAATGTGTTGAAAGAGAAGCTATTCTGTCATATTAAAAAATCAACAAAGGTAAAGATAGCAGATAACGAAACAACGTTGTCGAAGACATATCATAGCTATCTTAAATGGCCAATTTTACCCAAAGTAAAATAAGTTCAGTTTGAAATTATAAACAATATCTATCCTGCTGCTGAAATGTTAAAGAAAAGGTTTAATTTTGAAGCAAATCCTTTTGTATTTTGTATGACAGAACGGGAAACGAGTGAACACTTGTTCTTTTCTTGCACGATCACACAGCTTTTCTGGAAAGATGTTTATAACTGGTTGAATATTGAGCTCAACAGTTCTCTGTTAAAGAAGTTTCAGGTGATGGTTTATATGGATGGCCTGCCAAAGAATATATCTAAAATGGTGAACATAATTTTCATTATGGGGAAGCATCATATACATAAAAACAAATGGGAAAACAGCAAACCCTCCATAGTCTGTTTTGAAAATGAAATAAAAAATTATTTAGTATACTTAAAGATACTATCAGAAGTCAACCAGTCGTTATATGATTTATATGAAACCATGTCAAAGTCTCTTGCTCTTTAAGTTATAATCCTGTGTAATGTTGCTACGCAACTCCCTAGTTGAATTATTAACCCCTATTATTATTTATTATTTTATTAGTTTAATTGATTTTTATTTTATTCTGGTATTCTGTTATTTCTTTTATTCTGTAAGCTTGTTATGTTTCAGATGTAAGCTAAGTTTATGTAAATGGAAATGTGAGTTTGTTTTTTATTGTTTCAAATCTGTAACGTAAATTGAATTGTGGAATAAAGGTTTGAAAAAAAAAAGATTTTGCTTGCCACCGCCATGTTTGAGTGTGGTGTGCCCCAAACGTCCCAAACCAAAACTTAGTGTGCTTGTTTTTTATTGTTTCAAATCTGCAATGTAAATTGAATTGTGGAATAAAGGTTTGGGGGGAAAAAAAACTTAGTGAGCCACGCCGAACAAGGGGGAGTATCTGTGTTCAGCCTTCCAATTCACCCTCGAAATGGAGACAATCAAGTATTAATTGCAATATCAAAACAAAATACACCCGGATAGCATCACTGAAGCTAATATTTTTCTCAAATAAAGTTTGCTAAATTCAATCAGATTATGGGAATGTTTGGTTCATGTTTGTGAGCTTGCTTGTATTGCCAGAACCTTGTGCTAAAGATCGTCACCGAAATGTGTCATGCAATCCAGATGTTTTGCCGTGAAAATGTAGTATGTTAGTAGGCTATTTGTCATATTTATTACTTCTCAACAGCTGACCGGTAACAAAACTTCGAAACAGGGAAGTGGAAATGAGTGGAGGTGTGTCCAGGAGTTGGTGAATTGGGACTTACCGTAAGAGTCATTGCGAAGTTGGTTTGCGTAGTAAACACATCAAAGAAGAAGAAGGACGAGAAAAAAGAAGAAGAAAAAGGAAGGAGGAAGAACAACACCAACAACATCAGAGTTTAGCAATGCGTGGGTTGATTTGTGGGCCTAAACTCGCCGCGTGTGATATGGTGTTGAGCACGTTGGGGGTTGTAATGCTGGTGAGAGTGGCTGATGTCTTTATTTTGTTTTTTAGGGCCCGAGCCCCCGTCGGGGGAAGGGCCCTATTGTATTTGCTCCGTTTCTTTTTCTTCTTCTTCTTTTTTAGGGCCCGAGCCCCCGTCGGGGGAAGGGCCCTATTGTATTTGCTCCGTTTCTTCTTCTTATTAGGGCCCGAGCCCTGCAGAGCAGGGGTGAAGGCCCTATTGTAATTGTACTGTTTCTTTCTTCTTATTAGGGCCCGAGCACCGAAGGCGGTGCGAGGCCCTATTGTATCTGCTCCGTTTCTTTCTTATTATTATCTTCCGCCTTCAAACCTCAATTTGACCCCCTAAACAAGCTCAAAAACTCACCAAATTTGGCACACACATCAGGTCTGGGGAAAGATTTGATAAAATGGAAAAACGGACCCCCTCAGTCCAGAAATGTGCTCTATAGCGCCACCTAGGCACACAAAACACCCATTGCAGCCCACAAGAACGTCACAGAGAAACGGGACAAAATCGTATTTGTAGTTCTCATCAAGACCTAAAAATCACGTGCTGACAACCCTAGGCTAAAATCAACAGGAACTCGGCAATTTGCATTTGAAAATGCAAATTATGGCCAATATTTCACTTTGAACAAACAATATCTCCTCCGAGGCCATAAATGGTAGTGCCTTCAAAAGCTAATAGATGACAGAGCACACCGTGCTTAACCAAATGACTTTTCAACTTTTTAATTACTTCAAAGTGTTTGGATTTTATACGCCCTCAAAGTTGGAGTGCTCCTCTGTGTCCTCCCATCCAAGTCAATGGGGAAACGAGGGAATAGAATGCACAGGTGTCACACTGAGGCCCCTTGGTCTAAAGCAGGGGTTGGTAACCCGCGGCTCCGGAGCTGCATGCGGCTCTTTAATCGCTCTGCTGCGCGCTCTGTGCTTTGGAAATTAAATAATGAGTAT
>JAPZDV010000328.1:0-12592 GCA_029814665.1 Acanthurus lineatus
TATATAGCGTCAAATCACAACAAAGTTGTCTCAAGACACTTTACATATAGAGGAGGTCTAGACCACACTCTATAAATGCATTTATATTTTAGATTTATAGGAACCCAACATTTGAAAGCAATTCCCACATGAGCAAGCACTCGGCAACAGTGGCAAGGAAAAACTTCCAGGTGTCAGTGACTTTATTAGACTGCAAGAATTGCAAATATAATAAAATCACAGTCTTAGATGAGTATAGGCTCTCTATGCTTTTTATTTGACTGTCTCACTTTTACAACAGAGTTTACTTCTTAATAATCCAGAATTACAATGCCAGTCACACACATTACAAGGCCAATACTGACACCTGCTGTCAAAAAATGGTTATTTCTTTACAGTATTTTGAGGTAATGCAAGTGAGTTTCCCCTGTTTTTGGGAGTGACACAAAGTGATTTTAATCATGTTTATAAGAAAAATAATGGAGGTGGTAGGGAACTTAATTATACAATGATACAAAGTAATAAAATACTAAACATGGATTTAATCTGAGCCAATACATTGTCTGGGGTACCACAGTCCACTCTCTGTGAATTGAGAAGTTTACAGGTAATTTTTAGACAATTTTTAGCTTAAGGGTCATGTCATATGTGTTGTTCTACAGGTTTAGTGATGCTTGTTTAATTTCATGCAACTTAAACAATCTGGTCTATTTAACATGAGAGTGATGCTGAAATGGTAAATGTGATTTAATAACTCAAGCCAATTCTTTGCTGCACAGTCAAACTGGAAGCAGCTCCATTCAACTGTGCATGATAACAGGACATGAAATCTTCATTTAAATAAACTGTAATACATAAAAAAAAAAAATCAACAAAAAAATGCAGTAATCTACGTTCATCATGTAGTAACACCTTCTGTGTCTTGTCTGTCTGTGTTAACATTAAGTCTTGGCTTTGTATTTTGTTTTGTGAGTGACAAAGAGGAGAAAGTAACACAGTTATTTATTATATTTGCTCTGTCTGTTGTAGTAACTGCTGTTCATTGACTAGTGCGCATTAACATGCTCGATAAGTCAATTTGTTGTTGTACCAACACACAGAGCCCTCATCTCAAAAACCCTAATGGTTTGCAAATGTAATAAATAAAGTAATGTTATTTCATGCCCCCCTACGTAAAGACAGAGTGGGGACCTCCGTTACTATTGAGGTGTATTTTGTAGTTTGTGATCAGTCTATTTTAGTGCACCACTGTAATGTGTGGGCTAATAATCCTGAGTTTGAGCAGTGTTGTAAACAAAACTCATAAAACCCTGGTAGTCCAGGGTTGGACCATTAGGACCACAGAAATGAAGGCATGGGAAAAACAACATCATGTTAAAATATTGTTTTTTTTAATAGTGAAAGTCACCTTAAAAAAATTGTGCATGAGTTTAAGTCTTGAAGTATCTCATATTAAATTTAATCACGTTTCAAAAGTAATTTTCTGGTAAATAATGTATTCAAGTATCAGAAGTACAAGTAAAAGTAAAATGGTAATTGAATGTGCTCGACCAATGATTTACCAATTTTCAGATGAAAAGTTAATTTCATCTGAAAGTGAGTCAAGGATAAGATCCTAGTTGTCACTTCATTGAAAAAATCTCACAGTTAATTATACGATAGCTCATCTTGTATGCTGATTAAACATAACACTGTTGACTTTTCAAGACAAGACAAAACTGATGGCTAAATGTCAGATTTCCACTTAAAGTTCATCTTTACAATAATAATTTTAACAAAAGATAATAAACAGCTCAAATGTAGTGTACCTATCCTCTGCTGTCCCTTTTTAAACCCCTTTATTTCCGTCATTTTCAGGATTGATTATTTCCTTACTTTACACGGTGTTTAGGGTTTTGCCTTGGTGTTGTTTCAGTATCTGTAGCAAGATATTTTGGGCAGGTATGATATCAAAGTTAAAATTTTGGTACCGTGACAACTCTAATATGGATGAAGTCATATCTTTTGAACAGAGAACAGTGTGTTGTAGTTAGCAGTGTTAAGTCCCCTTACTTTGACTGTCCAGTAGGGGTCCCTCAAGGATCCATACTTCGACAAATTTTATTTTCTTTATATATTCATGATCTCCCTGGTGTATGTAAGAATATTAATGTGTAATTTTGCATAGATGGTGCTGTAAATTTTGCACCGGCAAAAAAGAAGCTGCTGGAACACTCGCATCAGCAACCCAAATTTAACACTGCCTTAGGAATTCCTGTTTTTTACAGAACACCAAAAAATAAAAAAGATTCAAATCATTTTCTCAAAAAATCCAACAAAAATTACTCATTCAAATGTATTCCTAGGTAGGATAGGAGCTATTAATGATGATCAAGTTTAATTACCCGGGGATCATACTGGACTTTCAAGAACTGTGTCAAAAAAGTATCAGTATAATTTTAAGCAAATCAAAAGGTCTGTGACTGAAGGTGCTGCCATGATGTTTTAACACTCAATGATTTTCTCCCATATTGACTTGTGTTTAATCATCATTGGTGAAGCAACGATTCATGAACCAGTGAAGTAAAAAAAAGGGCAGAAGTAATATACCAAAAATATTTTTCATACCATCACTGTAACAGTCTCTCATTGAATAATCCATTAAGCTTTAGTAACTTCAAAAATGTAATATAAAAACTGTTTGATATATAAAGTCTTGCATGGGCTGGCATCATCTCTATTAAAATGCTACATCAAGTATAGAGCAACCAGTGGCTCCACATTTCTGACCACTAGGGAGGTGAGAGGTGAGGTGCCCTTTAAAAGAACTTCATTTAGTCAAAATGTCCTCTCCTTAAAAGGCGGCTTATTGTGGAACTAACTACCACCTTCTATCAGGGAATGCACCAGCTTTCCAGTCTGTAAGGGTCATTTTAAGGCGTCTCTGCCAGTTTGAGGCTTTATCAACCTGCCGAGTTTGACATTGAATCTCAGTGCTCTTTCTGTTCCCACTATCTGTCATACAATATGTGTATGTGTCCTTTATGTTTTACGTTATTCCCCACTGCCTCTCATTTTGTCAAAGTACTTTTTAAGTACTTTTTAAGTTAATTATTTTAATCTTTGACACAGAACAGCAGTGTTCTCCTGATGAAGCCCATCTCTTTAATATGTGCTAAAAAATTGAAGGAAAACCTTTGTGTTTTTGTATGTTGCACACAGTTGCCATTTGATGTGTTGGCTTCATATCTGCAGAACTGCAGTAGTTTTGTTCTCTGACCCCACTCGCAGCAGTCTCAAGGATTATAATACAATGGCAAAGGGCAAAGTTAACCTAGAGTGCTTTGTATTTACAATGCACTGACTAAGCAAACTGTAAAAAGGAGATGGTCTGTGTATGGTTTGCTTTAGAGGGGTCTGAGGTTGTTTGGAGTGTTCACATATACACAAAAACTGCTGAGTCATTGATCTCAGATTGAGGGCTTAAAAGGACTAAGTATAAAAACATCATTATTTACTGGAGGTTGGTGTTGGTGACGTCCCAGGGTTGGGGTTTATCTCTTTTGTTTCATTTGGAGCTCTTTTAATGAGGAGCTGCTCCATCACAGCATTCAACAAAACTGACTCGCCTCTGCTGAAAGGTATAAAGTTACATGCAGTTATGTACATCTGCAGTGTGAAAACAAGTGCTGCTTCTGTGAGCATGTGTTAGAGACAGAAATAGACAAATAAATGGATTTTAATAAACACAATAAAATGGTTTATGGTAGGACTAGGAAATTAGCTTAAACTTGTAAGTCTAGTTCATATCTAGTTAATATCTTTGGGATAATTTTTTTCCCCTGCATCGTGGTTTTTAAGGGCATGTCTTGGAGCATTTTGCCTTTGCCTCCTGAGAATTCACGACATCCAATAGGTGTTTTTGGACTATCCAACTTTGTTTTAGCTTTTTATAAGAACGGTCGGAATCCCCCCCCCCTTTTAATTGATTCCACACTGCAGGAACTATGAACTATTTTAGTTCTTAGAACCCTATTTAGAGTAATCTTTAGCTCCTGCTCCAGAGTAGGTACTCTTCCAGCACAAGAGGAACTTTGAGTGACATACCAGCTGGGAAAAGTTAGGACTTGACTTAAACTGTTTAGAGCTGAGCGAGCAGCAAAGACAGGCACGCACAGGCAAGGGTTTGTGATGACCATCTATGCACTTTATTTCAGCAGTACACTCCACCCTCACTCGGTCTCTGACTGGCATTTGAACAGGAGGGTATCGGGGGCCTTAAATACAAGTTGACTCTCTCTGTCCAGTTGTGTCGTGCTGAAGGGGCACTGCTATATTAACAGTCGGCTGGCTTACATTGCTTTAAGGCTCCTATTTGCAGTGCGAATGCAGACAGAAAAAAAGTCCACAAGTTCTCGAGGCGATAGTTCCTTCTCAAAAAGTCCCTAGAAATGTTTGGTCTGAAAACTGCAATAAAACTTTTGATTTGGTAGTGGCACATATATACTAAAATGTTAAGAGGACAACATTATATATTTTTTTTTTGTCTGGTCTTTTAACTACCTAAAGAGCTTCACAACACATGTTAACATGCCCTCATTCACACACATTCACACCTTCTTGCACAAGGACACTTTGACATACAGACTACAGGGGTCAGATCCAACCACTTCTAGTGAAAACAATAAGGGATCATATTAATAGATGCTGTCTCTTCCTCTCTTTCCTATGGGGTATAAATTTTGTAATACTACATTGCACATTTTTCAATCAAGGTGGTGAAAGAGATTATTAAAAGATACTCATTAAAGCTGGGGTTGGTAATTCTAGAAAGCTAGCAAAATTTTAAAGTAGCATCACCTCAGGGCTCTATCTAAACCCTCACCCTGTCCTTGGAGGTCCTTCCAAACACATACCCCCTCCTTCATATGCTCCACTGCATCACAACTGCTTTATTACAGAGTTACAGGCTGTTACAGTTAACAGTGGCAGTGGTAATTTCTCTTCCTCCAGTAAACTTGCAATAACATGTCCGGCAGTGGCTGCAACAGCTGTGGCAATGCACTCTAAGTGCAGGCTGGTGCACGGAAGGGTAGAGTAAGAGTAGGGGGACACAGGAGCATTTGATTGGATTTTTCAAAGCAGACCACAAGGCAGTGATTGGTCTGTGTTTTTACAGGATTACAGCAGTCACAGATGATGGCTCTTTTCCAGCCCTTTTTCCAGAGCTCATAAGGTTTTGACTGCTGTCAGGATTCAGAGACCATTTCAACCAATATACTGGATAAAATTACCAACCCTGGCCGTAAGGGAAGAAACATAATTTTTTAGGGGCACCTTCTGATGTTTAATTAATTAACTTAGTGGATTTGTATGGTTTTTTTGTGTGCAGGTTTAGATGCTCGAGGTTTCTTGTTTGGGCCTCTGCTTGCCCAGCGGCTGGATGTTGGCTTTGTCCTGGTCAGAAAGAAAGGCAAACTGCCTGGGACCACTGTGTGTGTTGCATATGATTTGGAGTACGGGAAGGTAAAAAACACAAAGGTGCTACAAAGGTCATGTTTACCAGGGAACCTTTTTTTAACAGTTTTTTTCACACTTAAGGATCTTTTTTGCGTGTTTCTCTCCTTTTATTTAAGAGTTTCAGTCTGCTGCTGAGAGGCATTCTCTCACCATGATGTTACAACCATGCTTCACTGCTGTCCATCTAATAAATAGTATTTTGAAAGTCTTGTCTTTGTTACTTCAGGCAGAGGCAGAGATCCAGGAGGATGCAGTGGCTCCAGGACAGAAGATTCTATTAATTGATGACCTTCTAGCTACTGGAGGTGAGAAATCCCCTGATTAGATCTGCATTGTAACCATCACGTTCACTGGATTCAGCCTGACTGGGAGCCAGAGGTTGGTGACTTAAGAGTTTACATGGCCACCACTGTATGCTAAGGTTTTTATTCAGCAAACGCTCAACTAATGCATTGTGACTGATTTAATTGTAAATATGTAGATATATAGATATGCAACTTGCAAGTGGGGACATGTTTAATGTTACTGTATTTTACAGTATGTGAAACCTTTCTATTAAAAGCAGGGAGACAGCAAAGGTAAACATCATTTGAATACTGGCCGTTTTACTTTTGCACTTTGTACCTTTCCCATCCCTAAACTTTGAAATACAAAAATGACATCAAAGAAACATCATTTTGTTTGACCATTTTGTTGTTAGTCGTTGCCTATCAGGTTTTCACATAATTTCTTTGAGAGCCAGGTATTATCAATAGATGTATTTGTGTGCTGCAAATGACTTCATCATTTCAATTTGAAGGAAGTAATAGCAACATTAAAAATCAAAACAAAACAAAAAAAAAAAGCATACCTTACTTTTGCAATGCATGTTGGTCAGTTGATTCATTAGACCCTGGCATCTGAGCCATGATAAAGGTTTCCTCTCAAGCACACCGATGGTGAGGGGCATTGGAATTGTATTTAAGTACACCAAGCCAAAGCTCACCAGAATGAATCAGTGCTGATTTCTAATGACGCCTTCTGGGAGTCCTTGACGTGGGATAAGCACTGCACAGGACACCAGTACCATTGTAGTGAACCAAATTTGAACTAATAACAGTAGGGTCAACTTGGTTAAGTTGAGTTAGTTGCAGAAATGGAGGCTGAAAGAGAGATGCTTAGAGGTCCTCTAAATGATTGCAGTATTGTCATGTCATTAAAAAACATCATTCCTTGAGCCAAAGTAGGAATAATCTTGTATTTTCACGTGGCATTCAATTTTCAAAGGTATTCATAAAGTAAAAAACTTAAACATATGGAGGAGGTTTAAGTACAAGATGAATAATACAAGATAGTACAAGTCGTTTGAATTTTTTCACACCATTCAAATTGAATCCAGAATGAACCCTAACTAAGCAGGCAAATGCATGTGAATTGTGGAGCGAGGAATGCGAATAACACACACTCTGTCATGTCCTAAGTAAATTCCTGAGTGCAGTCAAGTCACTCAAAGTATTTGGTTTCAGGTCCTCCACAGAACCACTGTCTGTCATGCTTGAGGGAATTTGTGAGATAGGAAAAATAAATCTTTACTATCTGTATTGCATATATCAGCAGCTGAAAAAGCAATATTACAGAACTGGTTCAAGAAGGATCCTACAGTCCAGGCTAAATCAGATTGCACTCAGCAATAACAAGTTTTTTGTTGTTATTGTTGTTTTTTGTTTTTTGTTTTTTGTTTTTGAAAGGCACGATAGATGAGAAAATCAAGCTAAGAGAACCGGGGCCGGTTACACCTACTGGTCGTCACTCTTGTCTCGGCTAAGACTGGTCAAAACTTGGCGTGTTATTTCCGATCTGGCTGTTACGCCTGTTGCATCAACAGGGCTTAAGCATTCTTCTTGCGAAAACCGGTCGTAAGTCTTAAGCCTGGTTAGGAGAAGGCGTAAAGTCTGAATCTAGGCCGTCACTGTAGCAAAACACTAGACACCTCTACATAAAACTGTCAATAATAGTGCGTCTTATTAATACATCATACAACAAGCGGACGTTTAGACGGTAGAGAGTTGTGTGGGACAGAAGCAATCCACTGGACATATACAGAGATTAGGAGAGATGTTTCGATTCTGCAGGGAAGACATGTTTGAACTTACTTAAGAGCTGTCACTTGCAGTTTGTGTCAGACCGCAGCCAGCTTTGTCACCCACTCTGCAGCTAACGTCAATGATAACACTTAGTGATTATTTTATCAACATTGCCAATAAAATGCTATTTTAGCATTTTATACGTCACATGTATTAATGTTCAAATTTCTAAGTCCGTGAGATTTAAATTGCATTTTCTTTGATCATCTTTAGTTGTGGCAAACTGACTAATGAAATGAAATTAATAAGACAGCAGGAGACACGTAGTGGCCATTGGCTGTAGTAGTGGCTTATCCGCGCTGATAGGCGATTGCCATGGTAACGGGGCTGATAACGTGAACGCGCATTGCTAAAATCTGGGCGTAGTTAAGTCTAGGTTTAGGCTTTGTTGATAAGACCGATTTATTAAGACTGGTCCTAACTAAGACCGACTGAGGAGTTACGACCAGTCTTAGTTAAGACCAGTTGGTGCAACTGGCCCGAGAAGTTTTTCCCAGCGTCAGGAATTCTACGCATTTGTGCATTCTCCTGATAAGCAACTGATAAGCAAGCAAACTGGATTCGATTACTAAATCACACGTACAGCAATCTGAAAGAGGACAGAGTGAAAGAACCAGTACATGGTAAAAATATAATAAAAAAGTGGGAGGACTAAACCTGACTTGTCCCACCTTTATATTATAGTTAAGGCATCCATCATGGACAGACTGATTATTGAAAGAATCAAATCCTGGAGGTCAGTACAGTGTAGATAAAAGGGTAGTGAAACCTATGTTGTAAAGAATTACTGGATTGTTTTTGGAAATATTCAAACATTCATTCTAAAAAAATGAAATGAGTAAAAAAAAAAATACAGACATTAAGATGTGCATATGTGTGTTTCAGGGACACTGTATGCAGCCTGTGAGTTGATGAAGAAGCAGCAGGCAGAGATTCTGGGCTGCATGGTGATCATCGAGCTCAAAGAGCTGAATGGCATGGACAAACTGAAACCACATAGTGTGTTCTCTCTGGTGCAGTACTAAGAAAACTGCAGCTATCACATTGGTTTAAAACAAGTGTTTGGCTTGTTTCTAGTCAGGTGCTTCACAAGAGTCACCACCCTCAAACAAGAGACCTTTTTAGCACACACACACTTTGACAGTTTTTGTTATTTCAGTCATGTATGGTTTTAGAATTTCAGTGTAAGCTTGCATCCAAAATGTTTTGTATTTCATACATTAATCTGCCAGGTCTTCCTGTTGCAAAGGCTGGAAAAAAGTTCTGTTCCTTCCACCATATTCATTTGGAATCAGTGATTGCAGCCATGTGTGTCAAAATAAGAGGAAGCACTTAAAGAGGATGGATTGATAGAGTGATATTAGATGGAAATGTGTAACGTTTTAATCACTGTAAACAGCATATAATATACAAAAAAAGAAACTGTTTGCCTTCATCTGCATATTAAATCACTTGCATTCCTACATAAAGGTAGTGTATCAATTTTTACTTGAAAGCATATTAATGTGTCCTGGGACTTGAAGGTTCTAGCTAGTATCTAATTTGCTGCACCTGCTCATAAACAAAAAATGACATGCATATTTATCAAAATTTGTCAGTAGCCTATGATAATAAGTTATAAATAATGTTTTTTTCTTTCTTTAAAAGGATTCAAATTGTGATTCAGAGTGTTTACATTTGCACACAAATATGTATGAGATGGATGTTTTAGGTATTCAGACATGGGTTTCTTTTCCATTATGGAGAGCTCTTAGGTTTATCAAGTGGTTTTATGAGATATGCACCCATAGTGTATAAACTACAGAACATAGTGTTCTCATGTCCCCAAGTGTTGGAAGTTACGCATTTAACAACTGTAAGAGCAATTCACCCACAAAATAAAACAAAACAAGACAAAACAGCAGGCGGAAAAAAGCTACAACTTCAACACAGTAAAAAAGAAGTTAGTTAAGTATAATCAACTCGCAGGAACAAAACCGTTTATCGCACACCTTGATTATCAAGGAGTTGATTATCTCACATATGCCATGGTCATTACCAAAGACAATAATTTATTAGACCATTAATTTATATTTTCATGCATTTTGCTATCAAAATAGAAAGTTTTAAACAAGAACAACTCTGTTTCTCTGGCAACACCCGAGAGCTTAACTTATAAATGGAATTATCATTACAATCCCATAAGGTTCTTATGTAATGAAAATGTAGTTCAGTACTCCAGTAAACAGGATGGGTCATAGATTCGTCGTAGCAATGGAAAAAACTAGTCCGCTCAGCTGACTGAACTCTGCAGCTCAGCTGTTAGTTGGAAAGCTAATGTTATGCTAGCATTATTTAAAGGCACATTAAGATAAGATATTCCTTTATTAGTCCCACAATGGGGAAATTTGTATTGTTGCAGCAGTAAGTGGACAGTAAAAGACAGAATGTAAAAAGCAGCAAAAAGAATAAGAACAATAAATAATTGGTACAAAATAAGAACAAGAAATTGTACAATATTTACAAGGGTGACAGTATGAAGTGGCACAAGTATTCAATTGCACAGATGAAATTGGAATAATATATATGGATATTGCACGTAAATTAAATTATTAGCACACATGAAATACTAATTATAAAATTATTATGGAGTATTGGACATTAAAGTGCAGTGCATTCAATCGTCCAGGTTGGTGAGGGTGAGGTTTACTGGTAGCAGTGCTGGTTGTAAAGTCTGATAGCTATTGGCAGGAAGGACCTACGATATCGCTCCTTCACACATTTGGAGTGAAGGAGTATGGCACTGATGGAGCTCTCCAGTGCTGTCAGGGTGTCTTTCACGGAGTGGGAGTGATTGACCATCAGAGAAGACAGCTTAGTCATCATTCTCCTCTCTCCCACCACCTCCACCGGGTCAAGGGGGCATCCCAGGACAGAGCTGGCCTTTTTTATGAGTTTGTTCAGCTTCCTCCTGTCTGTCTGCCACCGAGATGCTGCTGCCCCAGCTGACGACCCCATAAAAGATGGCTGATGCCAACACAGTGTCAGAGAAGGTCTTCAGGAGTGCCCCCTGCACTCCATAAGACCTCAGTTTCCTGAGCAGATAGATTCTGCTCTGGCCCTGAAAAAAGTGCAGGGGTGTTGTCTGTCCAGTCCAGTCTATTGTTCAGGTGAACTCCCAGGTATTTGTAAGATGTCACCATCTCAATGTCCGTTCCCTGGATGTTCACCGGTGTTGCAGAGGAGTGTCTCCATCATCGGAAATCCACCACCAGCTCTTTGGTCTCCCCCGCGTTGATCTGGAGGTGATTCTGCAGACACCAGTCTACAAAATCCTGAGTCAGTTCTCTGTGCTCCCTGTCTTAACCAGCTGTAATGAGGCAGACGATGGAAGAGTCATCAGAGAACTTCTGCATGTGACAGAGTAGTCTACAGTGTAGAGGGTGAAGAGGAACGGAGTCAGGACTGTCCCCTGTGGGGCCCCCGTACTGCAGACAACTGTGTATGAAACATAGTCCAGAGACCTCAAATACTGTGGACGGTTTGTGAGGTAGTCTAGAATCCAGGGTCCACTCCTGTGTGCTGCAGCTTGTCCCTCAGGAGCACAGGTTGTATTGTGTTGTATTGTGCACAGTGATGCAATTGGCCACCATATTTAACAACAGGTCTAGCTGGCCAGTCAGCCATGTCACTGCCCCCAAATCAGTAACAAATTTCACAAGGAAAAAGGCTGGCGATTATTATTTGCTGCCCCCCTAAGTTACAGGGCTGGACAAAGTTCAGATGGACAGTGAAGCTGGGCTGTTTTGTAGTGGCTAAACGCACCACTAACATTTTTTAAATTAAACACAGGGCCAACTCACCCTCTCATAAGACAACAGTCACTTGACATCGGACAGTTAAGCCACCAGACACTTAGTTAAAACACTTTATTTTACAACAACCCTTAGTACAAGCTTCTACTTGGAGCTTGTCTGTTACAAACGTCATCTTGATGCTAAAAGGATATTGCACTTGAGGACGACAACGTCGGAAACAATGTATTCAAATTTTTTTGATTAAATGTATTTTGTTTAACCAGAACTAACCTACTTAAGAAGTTCCATGGGTGTCTCTATAAACCAGATTATAAATCAGAAACCAGCCAACCAAAATTGAACATTCACCAAGACAATGGTATAATGGTAAGTGTTAATTCATTTCATTTCTCTTCTACGTCCAGTTCTTTGAAAGTGTTGTATTTTCCAAACAGATAAAACAAAACATTAAAATCAGCCACTGAATGAAAATGTAACTTGTAAGCACTAACACAAGTTGTTGTTCCAATAAATTAAAATCATGACATGCCAACTCCGAAAGGCATTCAAAGAACAGTAAGTGACTTATCAAAAAGTTCATGACAGTCCATGCAGTAGAAGTGAAGATATTTTGTTCTGAAACAAAATGGTGGACCACCATCTTTATCAGTTGCTTGTACACCATATTTTAATGAATTGGTTTATTTTTCTGTATGAGGAGAACTACATTGTTTGTATTTGCATTGCCATAAAGATGGTAAACTGTGGGGGATTGATTTTTAAAAACATTCATCACAACAGAAGAAGTAGCCCAAATTCACAGTTTCTGTCGCGTGCTTTGTTGCCCATTATGCAACCCTTTGGTTTCTGCTCATTAAATCTGTTAAATTGTTTTTATAGTTGAGGCTCAACAACCCTAGTTTGGAGCACAGCTTTGAATTTCTAATTTGCAATCTCTAAGCACAAGATGAGATAACTTGAGATGAGATTCAATTCAATAATTTTTTTTTCAATTCAATTTTATCTATATAGCCAAATCTCAAAAAAGTTGTCCCAAGACACTTTACATATAGAGCAGGTCTAGACCACACTCTATAATTAAATTTATATTTTAAACTTAAAAGGGGAGAGAGATCACAGCCAAAAGCTAAGATAAAACTATATATTAAACTAGATGTAAGCTATATGTAAGTGTTTTATAATGATACTCTTAAT
>JAPZDV010000329.1:0-12591 GCA_029814665.1 Acanthurus lineatus
CTGGCGAGCTTTCAGAGCACCTTCGGCGCACTGTTTTGTAACGAAATTGTCACTGTGCAAAGCTGAATCTGTCAACTCCTCCCCCTGGTGCGCTGCCACGTCCATCTCGGCGCAGCCCGGTCTACCAAATTACCAAACTGGCGGCGCACGGTGGTGCGCTGGATGAAATTACCACTGCGCAGGGTGCGCCACGAAATTAGAGCCCATAGATTTATCTTAGCTTTTGGCCTTGCTCTCTCTCCCCTTTCTATCTATCTCTTTCCCCTCCACCTCTTGCAGTGCTAACTCAGTTATTATCAACATCTATATGAGTATTAAAATTACCTACAATTATAACTTTATGTTTTTTAAGCACTAAGCTTGATAAAAAAAAAAAGACAACTATTAGAATTCCTGAAATTATTCAAAATATGGACCAGGAGTGCAGTACACTATTGCAAATAGGACTGGCTTTACCATTTTAAGCTAGAGTCAAAAATGGCTGTAACTCTGCCTCCTGGGTCAGTGCAATTACATTAAATAGTGACTCATAATGACACATTATTTTAAAACGTTTTCTTGTTAATTTGTTGCCTGATTACTCATGCATACGGGTTATAACAGCTGATAACAGCTAGTTGGTGTTAGAGTGAACCCTTTACTGTTTAGCTAAAAATACAATTGTCTTCAAATATCATAATTTGCAAATAAACACCCCTGGGAGACTGCACTCAAGGTTCATTTAATGACTCCTTATCCCAGGTTGATATCTTGATATCACTTGTTCCTGTTAGTAATCCTAATGATATATATATATATTTTTAATTTATTTATGGAATTTTTTCAATTAGGAAAGTATGCACTGGTTAACTAACGGCATTACATTACTCAATGTAAATTTAATTTTTTTTTTTAAAAATAGCTACATTTCGTCAGTAGTCCTGAGGCAAGTATTTCAAAAACACACAAAAAATTTACAATTACAGGACATCTCACAAGAGAGAGATAGCACATTACTCGAGTAACTCAATTAAGTTGATCATTAAAAATTGTCCTCCATGCTACGTTTAGTCCAGCAGAACTATACAAGGCACTGTGTTTATAAAGGATGGTTATTTCTGTTGCACAACACATCGCTAAGCTACCATGGATGTATCCATGACATCCATGGATGTATTACAGATCATGGATGTGTTCATCACATGTTGTCTTACAAAGCCGTCCTAGCATTCCTGAAGAAAATCTTTTGAGTGACCTAACTCGGTCATTAGGTGGAGCCAAAGACTGCAATGTGCTGATATGGCGTAATCTGGGATTTAGGGAGTCTTTCCGCTAAAGTTACTGATCATCAGACTGGAGTTTTACGATCTAATCGGCCAATTGAGTTCACAGGTCCTAATGGTTTATGATGTTTTATTGGCGTCATTTTGCCCACGAAACTGCTTTTTGCTACATGACAGCAAAGGTAGGAAACCCTCATACCTCATATCTGTACCGTTAATCAAGTTTTTATATCTGCTCTGTTTCGGCTGTTTACACTTTTCATTGAGGCTTACGGATGCTTTGTTGTGTTTTTGTTTGTTTGTTTGTTTTTGTAAGTGATCAAGAGTAGCCTACAGTCAAATACAGCGTTTTATGCAGTGTTTTTCATCTCCCTTCAGTGCTACGGTACAACTATGAGCATGTTAAGGAGACCTTGTTAAATCAAGGCACTGGTGAGTTTTTGATAAGTGGTTGCTAATCTGCTTGGTGTTGGAGTTGTGTTTGGTTTATGTAAAATGGTTCACATAAGCTAACTGAGTTTGTCCTGTTGAATTTATAGGCAGCATGACTATGTTTTTTACATGATTAATGTGCTATTGGATACTGTTTGTTGAAGAACTCCCTGACAGACCCCTATTTGGGCTCCGCTGGGGACTTAAGAGATATTAATGATAACACTTCTGTGCGCTGATCCGATTACTCGATTAATCCTCAAAATAATCCGTAGACAGCTGCAGTCCTGTAACACACAATAACCTGGTTAAAAATGCAAGGTCAGCCAGAAGCCCAAGAATAGAACAGGCATAAGGGAGAACTATTATTCACCAGTCCATGATTGTTTATTTTTAACAAATGGTTGATTTTTCTTTTAATGGTTAGCCTAAATAGTTATTACAGTCCCTGGCATCCATTAGTAATTTATTCTAGGAATGTGCCCCAATTTATGTCCTATTATTTGTCTTATTATTGTGTGTTTTCTGAATAAAATCAATTAATAATGCCAATTTAAAACTTTAAAGACAAGCAACCATGAATGTTTAATGACTGTCAAAGTTTAAAATGTTACATTTACTAATAATATTACAATAGTGGAATTGAGAAGGTCTTTTGTCCCTGTGTTTTGAAGAGAGACTTGATGGGTCTCAACATGCTCCCTGTTATATCTGACCAGGTGGTAAGACGATATGTTACGTGAGAAAATATCATAAACAAATGCGCTTTTGCAGATTTTCCAATGACAAAAGGTCTTATTTGCCAGATATTTGCTAGGCTCAACCTATTGCTATTTAAAAAAATTTTGGAGTGTTCCTTGAATGTAAGATTAGCGTTGAAGACTTAACCAAGATACTTAAAATGTTCCACCACATCATGTCTCTCTCAAGTGATGTGAAACATAGCTATAGGCCCTCTGCTGGCTGTTAAAAGAAGAACGTGCTCGTGTTTTTTTGTTTGTTTGTTTGTTTGTTTTGTTTTTTATTTTTGTATTAAGACGTAAACAAGAGATGGAAGCCAGTGAGACACTGGTACCATTGCTGCAAATAGCATAGCACCAGCCTCTAATATATAGCAGCGGCTTCCATGATAAATGTAGCTTTTAAGATAATTTTGATATTCATTGATTCATGATATACATTATTCAAATGAGCTTACCTTACTTCCGGGTGTGCTAGCTGTCTCCACCTCACCAAGAAGATCGCTGAGCTCGAGGAAAGAATCCACAAACTATACCAACGAGTCAGTGCATCCCACTCAGAGGAGCGGTCTAATATAGTCTCGTGCCCGACTGATGCTACATCTCCACTGGCTGCCGCTGGGTGCCGGTACCAGAGGAACCATCGCTGCGGAGTGGGCTGTTACTCCTCTCTGCCAGGCTGGTAAAGTTTCCGACCAGGATCTTGTTATTACACCACCAAACGCTGCTCCTCCACCTGCTGTCTCCGCTCTTGTTACATCTACTCCATCGGATCCATGGTTCCTGTGCGGGGTCAGACCGAAATCCCGGGCCACCAACAACAACAACACTTCATTACACCCGGAAAATTGGAGGGTGGTTGGAGATCACAATAAAAAGAAGGGAAGGCACTCTGCTCCATACTCCCTTGCCCGTGGCACACAGTCCATCCAGCTGGGAAATCGCTTTGACATCCTGGACGAGGATTTTCCTTCACTAGCTGGGGTGCATCGACCCTCGCCATCTTTCCATCAGACAGCCCTGAAACACTGGCACTGGTCTCCAGCCAACCTCACTGCACGTCCAATGTGCAAGGAGACAGCTGGAGCTTGCTCTTCATCCAGACGGGACCCGGCTGCTTTGGGGACCATGGAGGAAGACCTGACCAGGTCCTCTGCAGGCCCGCGGAGCAATCCAGCAGGGAAATCCGCCTCTCATCGCCGTGGATTGGAGATGGAGGCAGTAAAATGATGCTCCGGTGGCCTTGCAAAATCTGTGGCAGTCTCCCATCCAGGCTGTGCTGTCCCTGCTGCGGTGTCCTAAACCGGTGACTCCATCGCTCCACGGCATGAGAATTTCCGGCCTAACCTCCCCTGACAAAACGTCAGGTGCACGGAGGTCAATCATCGGTCAGCTCTCCCACCGCTCCAGCCAGAACTCAGCTCGTCCCAGCCGCACCCCTCAATGGTGATTATCGGGTGCTCCATGGTGAGGAACATCAGAGCAAAAAACTCCCACACGTACTGTTTTCCTGGGGCCCGCTCACTGGACATAATTGATAAACTACCATCCATATTAGCACGCCATTCCGACTGCTCCAATCTAGTCATTCATGTAGGCTCGAATGACGTCACCACTCAACAATCAGAAGTCCTGTGTGCGGACTTTCGGGAACTCCTGTCTGCCCTAAAGGACACTGGGAAACGCAGTTTTATAAGTGGCCCCAATTCCCACCTTGGGAAGAGGCTGTGGCCGCTTCTCCCGTTTGTTGTCCCTTCACACCTGGCTGAAAGGTGAATGTAGCGTAGCTCAAATGGATTTTATTGGCAACTTTGATTTATTTTGGAACCAGAGACAACTGTACAGACCTGATGGTCTCCATCCTAACTGGCATGGAGCCAAGCTGCTCTCTGCAAACACTGATTATGCACTGGTTCAACCACAGTGTCTCTACACCAAATCAAACAGAAGTTGTGACTCATTAAATGTAAACCAAGGATGACTTATGACTGCTTATGATACAGATCCTCCACTCAATCAATCCAATTTTAATAGTGCTGCTATCCCCACTATAGTTTCCTCAAGAAAAAGCCACATGTACTTTAAACAGGTTAGTACACAAATGCTAAAAACTATTTCACTACAGCCTCATGTCATCTCTTCATTTGGTCCTCTAGAAAATCTTGAGTCCTCCCCTCCTTGCTTTGGCAATCCCTCTGCCTTTAAAACTAGAACTGGACTGGGATTAATTCAAAACAGTTTGTTGTAACCGTAACCTTACACAAGTTATTACAGAACCCACCAGGCCCAATCAAAAAGATCTTAATAAATCCACACTTATATACCTTATACTGACAAATAGAAATGACAAAATTACATTACATTGCATTAAGTCTTTGATCTAGGAATAAGTGATCACTGCCCTATAGCCTGTGTTAGGGATACACACATAAGGTGAACAAAATCAAAAATTGTCTTAAAAAGAAATTTTAAAGCTTATAATCAAGAAGCATTTTTTTTAATCTAGGAACACAGATTGGTCTTGTGCAAGACGCACAGGAAGTCCATCTGATTGGCTTGTCTTCAGGCAGCTTAGGAACAAATGCACATCTCAAGTACATAAAGCAAAATCAATTTATTATTTAGATTTAATTCAGCACTCCCACACAAATCCTATAAAATTCTGGAGGGCTGTTAACTCCCTAAACAAGAATAAATGCATTAATAATAATCTGCCTACACAAATTGTATTCAATGGTTGTGTAATCTTTGAAAAAAAAGAGTCAAGCTTTTAACAAGCATTTTGCTGCTGTTGGCCACTTATTCAATACTGCATGTGTTACTAGCCCTTTTGTCAGTAACTCCACTAGTTGCCTTCCAAATAATAGCTCTCAATTTACACTCCAGCCGATTTCCCCTTGTCTTGTTGCAAATGCTTTAAATACCATTGATCCCAGGAAATTAACTGGAGCAGACAAACTGGATCCATTTTTTTTTAAACTATCTACTCCATTTATCATTGAACCCATAACACATATTTTCAGTCTTCCCATTTCTTCTGGTACAATCCCAAATATCTGGAAAACTGCCTTGGTGACTCCCCTGTACAAGGGTCGGAAAAACAGTGACCTCAATAAGTACAGACCAATATCAAAATTATCCTGCCTAGCAAAAGTTCTGGAATCAATGGTTAACACCCAACTCAAAACATTTTTATCAACAAACTCCGCCCAAAATCTCAGTCAATCTGGTTTTCGACCTATGCATAGCACTATCTCTGCCATAACCTCAGTTGTAAATGACATAATTTCCAACATTGACAAAAAGAAACATTGTGCTGCTGTTTTTGTGGATTTATCCAAAGCTTTTGACACGGTTGATCATATCATCCTCATGCAGACTCTTAAGAATATTGGGTTTGATCATGGTGCTAGTTCGTGGTTCCACAGCTACCTCTCAGGCAGACAACAGTGTGTTAAAGCTGGAAACATTAAATCAGAACTGGTACATTTAACAAAAGGTGTACCTCAAGGATCAGTTCTGGGGCCTGTGCTGTTTACAATTTATATAAACAATATTGTCTCTTCAATAACAAACTGTCATGTCCATCTTTATGCTGATGACACTGTTTTGTATTGCTTTGCGGACTCTGTACAGGTTGCGGTTGATCATCTCCAATTATGCTTTAATACCCTTGAGACTGAACTCACTGACCTGGAATTGGTTCTCAATCCATCTTAAACTAAATTTATGGTTTTCACAAGGTCCGGAAATATAAATTTTGATACTCTTAATCTTTCCACACTGGATGGAAGTCAGATTGAGACAGTCTCTGTCTATAAATATCTTGGTATCTGGCTTGATAGTTCATTTACATTCAAATACCATATCAACAACCTTGTCAGCAAACTTCGCCAGAAACTTAGATTTTTTTACACCAACAGCTCCAACTTTCCCCTAAGTTGCAGGAAAAATATGATTGAGGCCGTCTTTCTTTCTGTATTGGACTATGGAGATGTAAATTATAGACATGCTGCTGCCTCCACTCTCAAACTGCTGGATTCAGTTTATCATTCTGCTCTTAGATTTGCAACTGGAGATCCCTACAACACTCATCACTGCACCCTGTACAACAAAGTAGGATGGCCTTCTTTAGCACAGAGGCGTGACAAACATCTATACTTTTTTATCTATAAAGTACTTACTGGTTGCTCACCTCCTTATCTAACATCTTTACTGACCTGGGCCTCAGAGGGTCCCTACCAAACTCGCTCTACAAACCGTCTTTTACTTAAGGTTCCGAGGGTTCATTCAGAACTCGCTAAATCTGCTTTTGTTTATCATGCTCCAACCATGTTTAATTATCTACAGCAGACTTTAAATCTGAGTTCTCTCATTTCTCCTGGACAGTTTAAGTTTGTTATCTCAAACTGCTTTATCACAGAGTGTAAATGCTTCAGCTGAGTATTATTTTTTTCCTGTGTGCTGTGTTTTTAATATATATATTTGTGTGTATCTCGACATCATTGTAAATGAGGGAAACCTCAATGATTTTCGAGGATTAAATAAAGGTTGATGATGATGATGAACTTTGTTGTGATTTGACGCTATATAAATAAATTTGAATTGAATTGAAAAATTGAATTATACCTGTAAGCCATTGCCACCTACATGGCCATTGTTTGAGTTTGTTATCTTGATTAATATTAAATTCGCATTTCCTCATCTGACCCTTTATGATGTACAGAGGGTTTATTTTTGTTTTTAGAAGTCTTTTTAAATGAATATGATTTTGATTTTTCCCTCATTTAACCTAACTTTGATTATTACGGTTTATTGATCTCGTACTAATTATTTTTGTCATGGTCACAGTTTTAGACAGCCCTGACAAAAAATTTTCTGCTGATCTGGATTTCTTGTAGTAGTGTGGTTTTGATTTACTCTGCCACTTAAACAACAATATTAAAGGACCACTGCTCACTGCTTGTTTGACACATTCATTGGAGTCTCAGATTAGGCAGCCAGCCTGTCTGACATTTCTTTGTCAGTAGAGAATGTGATGTTTTCCAGGAACATTGATTGGGATATTTGAAGCAGTCTATTCTGATCACAGCTGTCAGAAGCAAGCAGTTGAGATAGGCTTCTGCTGATCTGCTTTGCACTGACAATGTCTCCCAACACTAAGTCCAAAATCAATCGCTAATTGAACGCTCCAACAACAATCCATACTGACTCTAAACCCAAGTGACTACCTAACTACATCATTATTTCATCAACATGTACTTTCCTACAGCTGTCACAGCACACAACATGATTGTGTGAAAATGAGACTTTAGTTTTTGGCATATTCCCACAACCATCATTAATATAGTAATGTGTTGAAACTTAAACAGAATCCATTCTTGTTTCATAACTCTATTCTACAACTAAAGAAAGTTCCTCAACTGAAAAGCATCAGTTACAATAGCTATCATATATACTGTAGGTGGCAGTATGACATTCAATATAAATGGAACAAAGTGAAAATCATACAGCATAACATGAACGTTTTGAAGAATAAGCATGAATATAACATTCTGAAAATTCTGGGAATTAAATTGTGGTCTCACTTTAACATAATAAATGCAAACGCATCTGCAGATCTTTACATTTGAGAAGGTGGAGATAGGATCTAAGTGACTGCAATCATTTAAAAACATGTGTGACTTGTGGGACCCTCCTATAATAATTGTGACACTCCAAATTTGATGCCATGTGATAAATTCAGTGATTGCGTTACTGATTTGTACAGGTAACTGAGAGATTAATCTAGACAGAGCAGAACCCTCATTTTGGGAAAATACACAATCAAACTGTAAGTAATTTAATGTTAGCATATCCATTATGTGAGGAGCCCTGTGATGGGAAGGGTGTTAACCTCCACTGCACCTCCTTTTCTGAACTACACAAGTAAAGACGCTGAAAGGTGGAACCGGGAGGACTGATTACAACCACATCTGTGATCCAAGAGGTCACAAACGATCAAACTTTTTTTGTTAAAGCTTGGGTTAGGAATACAAGTACAGGTCCAGCAGATCACACAATACTGAACTGTTTCATTTATACTATTTAAAAAGGTGATAGACTTTTCCTGTGGAACGCCATAGCTCAACTAAATGGGAAAATGAAAAAACAAGTTCTTATTCAAGGTAATGTTTCTAAACCTCAGTTCAAAAAAGAGGAAAAAAAGAAAAGAGAAGAAAAAAAAAACAAGCCTAAAAATATGTTTCTCTTCTTTCTGAAGCTTTAAGCTGCAAATTACAGCCTTGTTCAACAGATGGAGTTTGCTCATTGGCGCCAGACACATAACTAAAGTTACCTACCAAAGTTACATCATGACAACTGATTAACAGCATATGCTACTTAGGACTGTGAAATGGTTTTATTTATATAATTACTTGTCCTGACTTATTTTTATTTTATTTATGGAATTTCCATTTTAAGGTGAAAGATGAGACTGTCCTATTTCCTGTTTAGAGCAGATTCAGGATAAGATACAGCCATAATTTTTTAGATTTTATCAAGGAATGTTCTAGGCCATCAGTTAAATAACTACAGTTTCTACATGTGTCATGCTTCAAAAACTGACTAAAACCACAAGATTTTACCTACTAATGGGATTTTAGACTTGATTTGGATAAAATGAGTAAAATCCAAAACACACAAAATGGGCTCTGATGACAAGGACTTAAATACATTATCACCAAACATTACATTACACTATTACCATATATTATCTGAAACTGTAGGGTTGGAGGGGGCAAGGACTGAAGCTGACATCACAGGGCTGACACAAAGACAAACAAACATTCACACGCACATTATTTACAGTTAATTATATTGCAAATTATTTAATTATAAGTAACGGATAATTAATGGATATAATAAATGGATATTTACAAATTCATTTTCTAGGTACCAAAGGACATGGTAGTGACCAAGTCAAACAGCACAGTCACACACAACATTCCCGACTTTGGGAAAACTACAGTCCATGGGGGCATGTATTGTGTTGAATTGCAAAACAACTGATAAAATTATTAAGGGGTGCTGAGGGAAAAAGGCAGAAGTCTAAACAAGAGGTTTTTTATAAAGCATTGCTTTGCTTGAGTGCAAATCAGTTACCTCGTTTCTGCATGAAACTGAAGAGGTCATCAAGGAACTCTTTGCGCTTTTCATCATCATCCAGTTCATACAACTGAAAAAGAGAGAAAGAAATCAATTGATAATGTACCATACATATTCACTATATAAAATTAAGTGCGTATTTGATAAGTTGTAGGTGGGGAGGCCTTTGGCTCCACTGAACAGTGAGGTTAATAAAGATGAGGACAATGGGTTCCTCAAAACAGTCTCTGAGTAACCTCAGGCACACCGAGAGTATCACACAACAGCTTCTGCTCAGTGGTACAGAGAAACTACGACATGTCCAACACAAAGATACTCAGTGCCTGTGTCCTTAATCTCACAGTTATCTGTCTGCCATTTTATATCATGTCTGAGTGTGATGTACAAGATTGTTTTAAGTGCATCTATGAATATACATAAAGGGTCAGCTTTAAGAGGGCAAGCAAATTAAAATCTGTCCAGATATCTTTTTATTAATTATTACTATTTATTATAGGTCATGAAAACAGAATGCAAAGCAATGAATAATGTGAAAAAAAATAACTCGAGTCACACTGGCAATGCCATGTTTAGCCCTCTAGTCTGCACTGTGTGGTCTTAAACTTCAACAGTTTGATGCAAAAGATAGAAGCACACTACACTTCTACTTTTGCGTCTTTATCTCAATGTTTGTAGGCTAATCTTCAAAGGTGAATATTACCACCCACCCAAAATATTTACCAATATTGGCCTGTGAATTATCAGCACAGATAAATATAGCAACACAGATGTCTCCATTAGTTTTTTTTTGTACACTCACATGTAACCTTTATAGTGTCTAGCCCCCTCACTTTTTCTGAACCCCATCTTGTTCTCTTTTTATGTCTTGCCCTCTGACTCTCTTTGGGGTCTACCTTACACTTGCACCAGGCACAAGAGCAAGGGTTTAAATTTATTCAGGGCAGCGTCTAAGTTGACCTTTGCCCTCTTGCTCCAGGAGCACTAGAGCTAAATGTATTGTGTCAGACAGCTCTCAGCTAATTTCCCCCTTAAGTCAAATCGTTTAGAAAGCAACAATTTCCATATTTTGTCATATCTATTTCTACAATATATTTTCACCTGCACAGGCAAATGCGTACATATGCAGGCACACACACAGGCACACACATCCACACACCTAAAAATTGAATTCATTTTGTGAATAGAATACATGTGGTAGTTAATGGTTGAAGGACTGTTTTTCTTTCAGCCACTTGTTGATATTGAATTTAAACAAAAAGGGAGTTCAGCAGGGAGGAGACAGAACACTTGGCTCAGGGTTCATGTTACAGATAATTATTATTTAATCCTTGTTTTTATGATCAAATGAATACATTGAACGTATGAACACGGAAGTTTCTCCAGCTGTCAGCAACCGATCTGATCCAACAGTTGTGATCCTGACCCGTCCATTGAGATTAATTTGGCGTTATGATTTCAATCATTCCTAATTTGTTACTAATGGGGGGGGGGCGACATCACCTTTATTTATTCACATAAATAAAGGTGTGTGTGTGTCTTGGCCAAACACGAGGTACACACACTCCCATACGCACGCTGTTTACTTCAAAATGTATATTTTGTGATGGAACATGTTTTCAAAGTACACTTTACTAACTTTACAAAATATGTCCAAAGCACACTTAAATATTTTACACTGCTGAGAGGAAAAAACAGAAAAGAACAATGTGTGTGATTGTGAAGAAGTGTGTGAGCACATTGGCCAACTGCGCCGTATCTTAAGGTGCAGGCTGTTTTACATTTGCGCCCTGTGTTAAGACCAGGTTCTAGCTGGTCTAAATGCAGGGCGCATTTGACCTCATTCCACCGGATGTACGAAAGCAAACATGCCGGGAGACGCCTCCCTTCTGCCTTCATTCTCAGACCTCCCACCCCTCAGCACACAGACCCGCCACAAGTGTACAATAGCAAATCCACTTGTGGCAAAAATGACACTTGCACTGCGTGTAGGATAGCAGGAGGACCTGCTGACTTAAGTTTACAAAGCACTGTGATGTGTAAGATCCTTACTACCGCTTACTTTCTGCGCCCAACAATATGCAGCCATCAAAATCATATACGCACTTACAAGATGCAAGCAGTTGCACCAACTCCCTGACAGCCAAGAGGTAAAAAAGGGCTCTGTGTGTGTTTTTGTGCATGCGTATTCTTTAAATTTAAAATCACTGAGAGAAGAGAAAGTCTTTGTGTCACTCATGTGGAGTCATTTATTGTGTAATGTTTAACTGTTGCAAAAGGTTGTGTTTAATGTACAGTGATAAAGCATTACTTCTACTTTAAATTAACATTTAAATAGACTCTGGACTTGCCGTCCTGTCATACTGAGGACACGCTGACCATTGGAGTTGCAATTTATCGTTTTTCTCAGTCACTTTAGTGCATTTCTCACATCACTATTAACATTTTCACAACATTTAGTTCAACCTCCACAACATTTAGTAATTTGTGCACATCATAGTAGCAGTTTCTCATTCCTTCCAACAAACTGCAAATGCTTTTGGACATGCATCAATTGCTTTCATACAACTCTCTGCTGTTTTTTAACATTATTATTTGCTTATGTCATGTCAGTCAAAATGAACCATACATGTAAATGCTGGATAGTCATTCCCTATAAAACTAATAGTCTTCATTCCATTGCTTGAGTCATTACATACACAAATGTTGACATACACAAATGTTGAACTGGTTGTCAAAATCTGTCAAGCAAATTTTATACATTTTTTAATCTTTTTTTCCCTGAAAATGTCTCCTAAATTAAACAATTTCTCTCAGGTGAACCTCAGCTTTCACTGATGTGAAGGGATTCGTGAAGCATTAGTTGCAACCAATGATAAGCCACTTCTCCACAGTCACTCAGAGCTGAATCCCATGAACCCCCACTTTACAAGTATTTATGAACCAAGCAGGACATAGTGTGTACCATTTCTACAATACTGTGACACAGAAATGGAAGGTCAGCCTCGTGGAAG
>JAPZDV010000330.1:0-12572 GCA_029814665.1 Acanthurus lineatus
TTTTGTTTTGTTTGTTGTTTTTATGTTTCTATTTTTTATATTTTTCCATTACAATTTCCCAGTTGGAAAGCATCAAGATGTTTAGCAATTCAGAAGTCAGTTATAAGCTAATGCACCATATTTAACTCAGGGTAAAATGTAACTTTCAGACATAAAGCAAAGATAATTAAAATGGTCTTAACATCATGCCAAAGTGTTCTTGAAGTAACATGTTGGTCTAATGAGAGATATTGAACAGATCATTAAAAAAAGCCAACTTTGAAACTCGAATTAGTATCAGGAAAAAATACTTCTTATGCCTCTCACCTCTACTTATATGAGTGCATTATCATCTGCTGTGGAAAATGATAATTCAGATAATATTAATAAGCATTCCATTTTTTTTAATATAACTCTAGGCTGAGTGCTCATGCTGTTAGGCCTCCCATGTGTCATTGTCTAGGTGACAGTGTATGTTACTCGCTACGGTGCATTCCTCTGATGCTGGGCTGGGGATAATGGCTCAGCCCTTTTTTCTTTTGCTCTTACTTTTTTTTTTGCCTAAAGTGACAAGGCACTTTAACATTCAGCCTTTCTGTCCTTGGCCTGCTCTCTGCAATGCTAGAAGGTGAATACAAAGCTGGAGTATAACATCTGAAAGGCTATATCTGGTTTGGGGGTATTTGAGACTGTTTTGGGTGGCGCTCTGTGCAATCTGAGTCATCCTGTGTATTGAGTGCTACACTGCTTCCAATTGTTGGTGAGTTTGTTTAAGACTGTGGCTATGTGCGTGCTTGGTTGGAAATTTTGTTCTTGTGTGTGAGTTTTGCTGACTGGACACCGACATATTACTTTATGGATAATGCTTGGTTGAACAGCTCAGTCTGCATTGCAGTTGTCGATATGTAATGCTAAATAATAATACATCTGCTCCCATTTCCTCTTTTTAGTGGATTTAATCGTGTATTAGTGTATGTATATCTGCAGCTGTAGCTCTCATCTAGGTTTTCTGCTGTATGTTTTAGATAGGGCCCATTGGGACTGCATTATGGAGTTCCAGCCAGACTGCCGATCATTAAACTTGTTAACAGGAGACCACCAGACTCCATGAGCTGCTGCCTCTAATATCTGGCTGACTGTGGTACAAGAAACTTCTTATGATACATGTACCTTCACGAGTCGCTAAACTAAAAATGGAGCTGCATCTGTTATCCTCACCTTATAACTGTGTTCGCATGCTGCTTAGTACCTTTACCCATTATGCACAACATACATCAGCTCTCATCATCACAGCAGGTACACATGCATTCCTCAAAATGCAGAAAATGAATGGAAGTGATTTCTAATACACAGATCAGAAACCAATTACTAATTTGCAATTAGTAATGAGGATGGAAGCATGTTTTAATGCTTAGGTACTGTTAGTTCAGGAAGCAGAAGAATGCTGGTTAAAAAATTACTGTTGTTACTACTTAATCCTGTTAAATCTTGACCATAGACTGACATTATGCTCTATCACTATGATGTCTCATTCAGTCTGCCCAAAACTTGCAAACTATGGCCTTAACTCCAGCCTTAGCTTGAAAGCAGAGATGAGAGAGCTACTTTCAAATCCAATATCAGCATACTCATTACTTCCTTAAAGTTGTAACAGCTGATGTAATCCTTCAGGATGCTTCAGAGATATAGTCTGATTGTATCTGTAATTTAGGGTTTCATTTTGCTCCAAATCATCAGAGAATAAAATGTCCAAGGAAATCACTTTTTTTAACCACACAGAATCCCTGTTTTTCCCAATCTTCAAATCAAAAGCAATCATTACTATGTTCTGTTACATGGATATTTATCTGGATAGTTTTAATAAGTAGTTTACTACTTGGGTAACAGCTGTAGTGCTTTCGAGTTTGCATGGGGGCTGCTTTCTCTATCCAGGAGTTTATAATCTCAAATTTAAACCACTGTTTGCTTATTATGAGACTGGATGACAATACATATAGTAGGGAAGCTCTGATCAGAATTTTTGGGGCTGATCAAGATTTTTCCCTACAGGATCAGCGAATATCTATACCGATTTTTTAAAAAAAGGAAAATGTTTTCCCTTTGCTACCACAGTATCAGTACGGTCCACCTTTTCTTTAGAATGGTCTTACCCATACCAAATTGATGACACTGTATTAATATACTTGAATCTTAGATTAAGGTTGCCCATTATTAAACACTCATTAAACTCTTGAATAATAGTCTAATAGTATCCTAATATTATTCAGTATATATCAACTATAATACTTTAATATTCAGTATATCAGAAAAATGCAAGATGATGCATAATTTGGTAACCTCTCTTTTAATTAAAACAAGATATCAAAGAAGCTAGTAGGCAATGATAAAACACAGTGCAAACAATCTTTCCTTTGACCTGATGTCACAGTAATATAAAAAGAAATTGAATTCCATTCATTCTCTATATGCCTACATAGAGCGTAACAAAATGCACTTGTATTTTTTTATCTAAACCTCAGTCCCATTATGAATTTAACTCTAAGCTCAACATTTACATAAGGTGTATCAAAATAAAATATGTGAAGTCCGACTCTGAACCTCAGTAAAATCATACAGTAAACTTCAATTTCCAAAGCAAGCATACATATAGTGTGTAGTTGTGGTCTTTTTCCTACACAGTATAAAGCTGCCAAAAGGACAACATTAAAACCATACATGTGTTTCCTCTTCTTTGTTTTAGGCTTTTATACCTTTATTTTGACAAAACAGCTTAAGATAGGCAGAGGGTGAATGACACACAGCAAAGGGCATAGGGCAGAATCGAACCTGGTCAGCTGTAGTGTTGGAACCTGGCCTCTGTGTGTGGTGTGCCCGCTCTACCTACTGTGCAGTAGGGCGCCCCAGACATATGCTTCTTGTGTATATTTCAAACTCTTGTCGTGGTGTAAGTTAGGCGGGCATTATGGGGCTTCCTACAGTACAGAGAGAATCATTGGCTTATTGTTCAAACAAAAAAGTGGGTTTTTTGATGTAGTTGTGAGCCACTATGCTGTTTGTGTTTACTTTGCCCTTTCTTCTTTTGGTTTTCTGACATGCACTGGGGTCTTAGGCAGAGATAGTCCTCATTAGGGCCTTTTCAAAGTTAGGGGTTGTACTCGACAATGGCCAAAAACAAAAGTAAGAAACTAAAAGTTTATTTGTGCCTTCCTTTAAAAGTATTCTTCAGCTTCAGTACTTTACATAATTAAAACAAGTTTTTCCAAAAATGATTATCTTTTGAGTGGATGGGTGCACATGTTTTTTAATTAAGTCAATAATAGCTTTATTCCTTATATTATTTTTAAAGTCTCTTACTCAAAGTAATTGGTGCTAAAACTGTATTTGTGTAATAGATGAGTGAAACAGAATAGTACAAACTGGTTAATGGTGTCTGTCACACAAAATCGAACAAACTTCATCACATCAGAGCAGCAGTGCAACATTAATTTTCTGTTGCATGCAACTTACAAAGTCGGACCAGTACATCAGCTGCATCTGTAAGAATAGAGTTATGTAATGCACTAGAAGGAATTAATCACAGCACTGAAACAGTGGCCAACCCCCTGAGGATAAAAATATGACAGGTTTTCAAAAACAACACAGTGCAACTATGGCAGCTTCAAGGCAGAAACAGCTGCCTTGTTTATGAGAACAGTGTCACACAGCTTCCTAGTTTAACACCTCCACTCCGTCCATTATTCAGCAGATGCAGTATGATCTGAAGTGCCACAGGCAACACTGATGCAGAGACTAATCCTTTCCTATGTGATATATAAGATATAAGTCTGTCATTTGTTGTTTATGGTTTTATATTGATCAGTGCAGCTGACTTTATGAGACAAAGGTAATAAGTGTGATAAGTAGTAGTACTGCATAACACTTGATAACTGTTAAGAACTATTACCTGTATTCCTTACACACCAACTACAGTTTACAGTAGAGTGTTTGTTTCTGCACAGCCATTGGTTATTAAAAATGTTAATGTTATAAGAATGTTAATGTTATTAGGCTCTCATCCATCTGTTTGTCTGTCTGTTCAACATTACAGGTAACTGCAAAAGGTAAATAGTGTTGGACAGAAGCTTGATCCCTTGTTTTAGCTTTGAAAAGGCAAACACAAGATTAAGGTAGTACAACAATGGGCCAACAATCAGCCAGATTGTGGAATTTGTGCATAGTATTCTCAGTCTAGAGGTTGATTTTGGTGTCATCTCACACTTTGTAGCTTGACTGTCACGTTTCAGTTATCTGTTTTATAAACATTGGCCCATGAGAAATATATATACTGAAAGTTATGACTGGTTTCCACTGAAATTGCTGTGGATATACATGATCACCACAAGTGGAATACTAAAAGGATCAGTATGCTACAAACTCAAAAAAACATCAATCATACCTGCTTGGTATTTCCCATCGGCAGTGATTGGCCTGGTGTGAAGATGTGAGAAAGTAGGCACTGTAATAATTTCTCTCTAAAGCACTGTTCAATATTTGCGATATTAGCACTCACTATCTCTAGTTTTTGCTTTTTGAGGACAACGAAGGTTTGCTTTAAAGGTATAATATGCAAGATTTTCTTAAAAACAATGTATAGACTCATGCAAAAGTAATCTCTCAAACATCTTTGATGACCCACTGGATGCGTGTGGTTGTGTGATTTTTTCACAGAGACACAGCCCTCTGCCTGTATTACTCATTTTCTTGTTGTTTTGTTGTGTTTGGCGTATTTTTGGGTAGCAACCTTTGGATGGAGTGGTGCAGTCCCCCAGCCAATTGCAGCGAGCAGGGCATTATAAACAGAGTCCAATTTATTCTTCCTCGTTGAACCTATGCTATATTTATAGCGGAGCCGTAATTTGAAGCACACCTCCTCCAATATAACTACTCTTTGCTATGACACAGACTGCAACAGCCATGATTGGTCTGCTAAGTCACTATGAACTTCCTGCTACGCTTCCAACTAGTGTTTTGGCGGCGTCACTTCAGACTGATATAGACACACAAACGCAGGAATATAAATGCTCATAACTGCATAGGGCACATGTGTAGGTCACAGCTGGGAGCCATACACATAAACATAAATCACCTATTAGTCATGACCAGCCACGTAGCAAAAGATATGATTACAGCTAACACTGCAGTGAAAAAGAAGAGCGGACCAAGGTAGTTCATAAACCAGAGGGAATCTGGAGTTGGCCTGTTGGACAGATAAATGCTGGCGATTAGCCTAATTAGCCTGCTAATGCATCAGCATTTCTACTGCAACAAATGCAGTGTTTTTACTTAGCTTATAGTGTACATAACGCTTGTACCAAGTTCTTCTTTTCAAACAATGCTAATAATTTTACGTTTTGACAGAATAATCCTGGAGATCTGTAGTACTGACTAGATTTGAATCATTTTCTGTCTAACACACGAGCCATGAGACTGGTTCAGAATCTTACAGGCTAGCTTATTTCCCAGCTAACTCAGTCTAAGAGCTTTAACCTTTTTGTCCAAGTCCTCAATGTCAACTGTGTTTAAGTAAGTAATTCAGCATTTATTAACCTTAGCTTGAATTTTTTAACTGACTAACTTATGTTCACAGTCCCAAACAGTGATTATTGATTGATTTTTGCTCACCAGTTGGTGCATTAAATCAGTGAATGATTATCATTGATGCAACCTTTTTTCAAGAATAAAACTTTTTAATAGCCTGATGTTCAGCAATTTTGTACATTTTGATGTCACATCTTGACACAGTGGGTGTGATTAACTCTCTTGATTGTCAACAACCTTCACATTCATGTTCAACAGTTGCTCATTAATAAGTTCAGGGCACTGTTCACTGTGAACATGAGCACATTTCAAGAATAACACTTGAGTGTTTTATCAGAGGACATTGAATAAACTGGACCAAACAGCAGCCTGTTTTACATCACAAAAGCCAAAGAGTCTTAACAATTACCAGCATTTACTACTGAAGTCTTATTCTTATCTAACTTACAAACTTCGACAAACATCTTTTTATATATCTTGTTAAACAAGCAATTAAACAAACAGGGAAAGTACAATGGTAATGTTGGTTTGAAGACTAGACAGCATCACTGCTCAGCTTCACCACATTAAACAGCATGTAAATGTGCTTGCAAATGTCACTTTGGCTTAAGTGGTCCTTACTCTCCAATACTACTGACAACACACTGTGTTGTGATATGTGGGCTATAGCACAGGGGTGTTTCTTTGTTTCTCATTCCCGAAGGTATAACAGTGGCTACCTGCTAGCTGCTGTCAATCAAACACAGACAAAGCTAGTCAACTTAGACAAATAAACCTGATGTTTCCCTGAAGACCTTCCTGTTTATAATAAAAAACAAGTAAATAATACATTCACAAAACATTTTTAAATTTTTTTTGATTACAAAAAAGATGACTGAATGTGACTGCAATTGGACAAAGTAATAAATGTAAAAAAGATTGCTATGCAACAGAAAGGTTCCTGTTAGTGGTAAAATATATTAAAAATTGGGATCATTATTTTTTGTGCAATAGCTTGTAAGCAACAATTTAATGGCATAGCTGGTCAAGCTGAAGTTACTGTTTAATAGTTAGGTATGATTGGGTGGTTTAATACATAATAATAAATTATACTTTTTAATTCAATTACATATTTTGTAATTAAAACATTTATCTGCAAAGCAACTAAAAATAGTATCCACAAAACAACTGTAGTGAAGCAAGAGGTGCAATATTTGCTAGTCAGATGTTCAAAATTTTAAAAAATCAGTTAAAGTAAAATGCAGTACTAGTAAATATAGTTCTATTCAGTGACATTCCACCACTGATAAAGACCCACTCCTGCAACTTCCCCAGTCAAAAGGACACTGCAGAGATGTAGTATCACACTCCAGTAAGGTGGGGAAATTAGCGAGAAACAATTTAAAACATGTACTTTTAAAGACAAAACAGAATAAAACTCCACAACTATTTATAATGTGGTTTTATGACTTTGTAGTGTCCTTGTCTGAGCCAAAAAACTTGAGTTATGTGACTCCTCATGTTGAGTAGATGTCAGATAATAAGTTACTGCTCTAAGCTGCAATTGTGAAACGAGATCTTCTGGTATGAGATCAGCCACTTATCTCATGCTGTGGTGGTGTGAGTTTTGTCACAGATACCCTTTTAAAATACTTACTCTAAACAGTAAGTGTTTTGCGATGGCATGTATGTAAAATGTATATTAAATGGTGCTTTAAAAAACCCAGCACCACCAAACAGTAACTGATCAAAACTGAACAAAAAATGAGGTTGGTAAAACATGAAAATAATTAGCTGTGACAACACTAAGACTGATTTTAGTCTCTGTATATCTGTTTTATTAAAGATTAACCCTTTGAATAATGTCAGTCCAGCACATAGCATATAGTAAGCAGTGCAATAATCCAAGGATTTAATCCAGTGTATGTTGGCTGACCTGGCTGGGAAAGAGTTAAAGTAAAGGCTGGGATTTGATCTAATTACTTTAGTATAGCTGCAGTAACTCCCATTTATCCAATCCCATTGAATAACTGTTCCAGGTCAAAGCCACCCTCTTTACATAAAATGGCAGACTGGTCAAGTCTGTTCGATGAAGTGCAACATTGTGTTAAATGATTAACTAATTCTGGATGCTTTACACTAGTGCATCTCCCTATGTGTTGCAGTACACATAAAATTTTCCCTGAGTGAATGCTATCTTATATACCTAGAGGTGTGTGTGTGTGTGTGTTTGTGTGTGAGTGTGAGAGGATTTTTCATGTCAGGTAGGTCACTAGCTTGATTCCTGTGACCAGCTCCCTTGGACCTGGTGAGAGCTTGTGATCGATGCTGTGATTTTGTTATTCAGTTTAAAAAAGTGAATACTTGGGGGGCGCTGCTGAGCAGGCGTGGAGTAGAACGTGTTTTTGTGTAGCTCTGCAGGAAACTTCGGCTAAACTATTATTTTCAGAGGTAACCTCTGTGAAACAGCATCCAAAAAAAGACATTTTATCCTTGTGTAACTGCTAGATGTGCAGGATGTCGATTAAACCTGGCAAAACACGACAAACGACCATTTCTGCTTCGTAGCCTTCTCCAACTAGTCAGACCACATGCGAAAGTAAGGCGGAAGAAGGCCCTTCAGCTATGCCTCTCGATTTTGAGGATTCAAACGAGAATTAAGGGAAGACCTAGTTGATGCAATGAAAAATGAGGTTCGATCTGTACTCGAGAGCGAACTGAGATTCTTCAAATCGGAAGTTCTGACCCTAAAATCCGGTTTGGAAGGACTCAAAAACACAACGAAATCAGAAATAGCCGAGCTACGCAGTACGCTAGTTAGCGCAGAGCAAAGCCTATCCACATGTAGTGACGACGTGACTACACTGCAACGTGATGTGAAGCGCTTGACAGAACTGGCTGAAACCCTTCAAAACAAATGTGAAGACTTAGAAGGGAGATCGCGGAGAAATAATGTAAGGATCGTTGGAATACCCGAATCTCCTGGCAGTTGTTCCACTTCAGCGATTTCAGCTTTGCTCAAAGATGCATTTAACCTGGAGAACGCACCCCTGGTTGACAGATCGCACCGATCATTACAGCCAGCTCCACGAGAGGGGAAACCACCCAGGACTGTCATAGCGCGTCTTCACTACTACAAGGACTGCAACGACATCCTGCGCCTAGCAAGAACCAAACAGAAGATTCGAGTTGACGACATGACCATCTCTGTCTTCCCGGATTTCACTGCACGAGTGGCCAAAGCACGAGCGGCATTTAACAGTGTCAGACAAATGCTGAAGGACGTTCCAGGAGTCCGGTTTGGAATTCTTTATCCAGCACGGCTCCGCATTACGTTCAGCGGGGCCGAGATGTTCTTCACTGATCCTGAAGCTGCTCGAGCATATGTATCAAAGCACATTGTTCACCACCAAGAGGACTAATGATTGTTGCAGTCATAACTGTCATTCATGAGGACTGTCAAGGTGATATATATATATTATTATTACTTTTTTTTTCCTCTCCTATCTTTCTAATTTTTCCTTTCCTCACTGGTCTGTATTATGTTTGGTCAATATAAACTTAGCTAATTTGGATGATGGCTATCTGATTAATGGTTGGTCCAATATGGCAGCTTGCCATTCTTGTTCAATTCTCTCAATGCAATGTGTTATCAGTGTTTTAGGAGTGCCTCTGTTTGTTAGCACTTTTGGTTCCCTGCAGACTGCATGCTGGTTTGGTAGTTGGGCTTCCTGTAAAGCCATGTGCTATTACCTCTGTTTAGGGGTTGTTCATGCGATCTCCGGTTTGGGGGGAGGTCGGCATAGGGTCACAGGGTACATATTTACCTGTCTTTTTTGTTCTACACAGCACATTCTTTGCTTTTTTGAATATATGTTTTTTGTCTGCTCACCACTGGGGCTGTTTATTACAGAATCACCCGAGTTTTTCCTTAAAATATTGTATGACTTCACAAACTAGTTGTGCGCTCTGTGCCACACGCCTCATCAGCTGGAATATAAAGGGAATGAGCCACCCAATTAAACCCCCCATTGTCTTCACACATTTAAAGTCCTTAGGCCCAGATATAATTTTCCTTCAGGAGATACATCTTCTGGCTACGGAACGTTCTAAATTAGAAAGAGGCTGGATTGGTCAAATATACTGTTCTAACCATGGGGCCAGAGCCAGAGGGGTGGCAACACTGATAAAAAGGGGGACCCCTTTTGTCCCATCCCAAGTTATTTCTGATACGAATGGACGATACGTCATAGTCTCAGGGAAACTGTATGGCACTCCCGTTATCCTAGCCAATGTGTATGGTCCAAATTGGGATAACCCACAGTTTTTCTCACGCTTTATAGCCAAGTTACCAGATATTAACTCACATCATCTAGTAATGGGAGGAGATTTCAATTGTGTTCTTGACTCGGTTTTGGACAGGTCCAGGGCTGGGCCTAAAGCCAATCTCTCCAAGTCTGGGGAGGTACTTCTGTCCTTTCTAAATGACTATAGGCTACGGGACCCTTGGAGAAACTTGAACCCTTCAACCAGGGAATACTCTTTCTACTCCCCAGTACATAAGTCTTATTCCAGAATTGATTATTTTCTTGTTGATGATGGGTTTCTCTCTTTTGTCAAACATGCAAAATATTACAGCATCCTTATATCAGACCACTGCCCTCTTCAGTTAGACCTGCATATGCCTAATAGTAGCACAAGACAGAGAACATGGCGCTTTGACCCATTGCTATTAGTTGATAAGGATTTTGTTAATTTTATTAGTAATCAAATAGACTCCTTTTTTGAGATTAACACAAATCCAGATATATCTTATAGCACCATTTGGGGGGCATTTAAAGCATATATAAGAGGGCAAATTATCTCCTACTCAGCCAACTTACAATCAACGCGAAATTTGCAACTTACTGTCTTATCAAGACAGATAAAAGACCTAGACTGCAGGGCAGTTTCTGATCCCTCTGACTCCAATCTGCACAAAGAGCGTCTGCTACTGCAACCAGAGTATGACTGCTTATCCATTAGAGACACAGAACAACTCCTTTTTAAATCAAAGCAAACACATTACGAATACAGTGATAAAGCAGGCAGACTTCTCGCTCATCAACTGCGTCAGAAAACAGCTAAGACGGCTATCCGTGAAATCCGTATTGCACCAGATAAAATTTCCACCCACCCACAGACTATTAATGACCAATTCAGACATTATTGTGCAGATATCTATGCATCAGAGGCCAATGCTAATACTGGGGAGATCCAAGAGTTTCTAGATAAACTTGACATTCCGCAGATAAGCCCAGAGGCAAAAACATTTATTGATGCCCCTATAACTTGCCAAGAAATCATACAAGCCATCAGCTCTTTGCAAAGCGGTAAAGCAGCAGGCCCTGATGGGATATCTGTTGAATTCTACAAGGCTTTTTCCAACAAACTGGCACCTATACTAGGTTCTCTATACGCAGACATTCTATCCACAAAGAGAATGCCAGAAACAATGAACCAGGCTATAATAACAGTCTTACCAAAGAAGGGCAAGATCCCCTAGAATGCACTGGGTACCGTCCAATAAGCCTGCTTTGCTATGACTACAAAATTCTTACAAAAATTTTAGCACAGCGACTGGAAACTGTCATCTCTGATCTCATTTCTCCTGATCAAACAGGTTTTGTACCTGGTAGGCAGTCCTTTTTCAATATGCGGCGCCTTCTCGGCATACTTTATTCCAACCATTCCCGAGATACACCAGAAGTCCTACTCTCCCTAGATAAGCCTAATTTACAGTACCCCACAGGCAGCTGTGCGTACTAATTTTATAAATTCAAATTTCTTCTTTCTCTAGCGCGGGGTGAGGCAGGGCTGCTGTTTGTCACCTTTTTTGTTTAACTTAGCAATTGAACCTCTGGCCATAGCTCTCAGAGCGGATGATAGAGTTCCTGGGATTGTCGGGGGGGCACTACCAACAAGGTATCACTCTATGCTGATGATCTTCTTCTGTATCTCTCTAACCCCACAGTCTCCCTACCTTATATCACTCATCTACTGAATGATGTTAATAAGATATCTGGCTACAAGTTGAATTTTTCCAAAAGTGTTCTTTTCCTATTAATAGTTTAGCACAGAATCTTAATTATGATGCTTACCCACTTAGACTGGACAGGGAATCTTTCACCCACCTTGGTATTGTGGTCACACGCTCTTACAAAAATCTATATGAGGCCAACTTTAAGAAGCTCCTTGTAAATATGAAACATAATCTGGAGCGGTGGTCTATTTTTCCCATCTCCCTAGCAGGCCGTGTCAACACTGTGAAGATGACAGTCCTTCCTCAATTTTTGTATGCTTTTCAAATGCTACCACTGTTTCTCCCCATTTCCTTTTTTAAGGATCTGAATTCATATATTTCATTATTTATTTGGAACAAATCTGTCCCAAGAGCAAGAAGGGCCATTTTAGAAATGCCTAAATCAGCTGGTGGACTCGCACTCCCGAACTTCATGTTATATTACTTGGCAGCCAATGTCTCCAAATTGCCCTATTGGATTACATCATTTAGGACAGGGCAAAGCCCTACTTGGGTTTCAATGGAAACTGAAATCTATTCCTCTTCTTCACCATTAGCTTGCCTTTGTACGTTCTTTTCTAAGAAATCAAACTACTCTAACTCAAATCCTGTGACAAAACATTCCCTTAAAATATGGCACCAATTCAGGAAACACTTTAATCTTACCCATACAAGTGGCTTCATGCCCCTGATTCATAATGATATTTTCCCTGCCGCACAATTCGATTCAGCCTTTCGCTCTTGGTATGATAGTGGCATAGTGTTTTTCAAAGATTTATTTGTAGGCAACACCTTCATTTCATTTGAGACCTTGCATAAGGATTTTACATTACCTCAGGTCCACTTCTTCAGATACCTACAGGCAGGGGTTAAAGTGGGCCGGAGCCCTCCGGAGCTGAGCCACCTCGGAGTTGAGCTCCGGCCACCTTAGTCAAATAAATAAATTATTCAATTCAAACTGTCAGTAGCGCCGCGG
>JAPZDV010000331.1:0-12557 GCA_029814665.1 Acanthurus lineatus
TTGGAAAGAGAACAAAAAAAACTTCTAGAATATGATATTTTGAGTAACATTTGATAAAGTTTGAGGTACTTTTCAGGAGGTTTTCTAAATGTATTCCTCCTTTTTGTGCTCTGCCCCCCCCCCTCCTGTGCTGCTGCAGCACTCTCCTGGTCATGTGACACTGAGAGGATCAGTCTCCAATACACACATTACCTAAGGCCAAAATAGGCATTTATGTTGTGGTAAGATATTTAATTGAGCAGTTTGCATCAGAAGTGATGCTCTCAGGCTGAGGAATCAGTTTGGACATGAATGCTTTTTAAGTGTGGTAGTTTATAATGATCCTGATTCATTTTTAACGTCTGACAGTCACTTTGGCATCTTTATAGTGTATCCTGGGTAGTTTAACCCTTAGGTTATTTCTACACTAACGCTGAGTGCAGTTTGTCTTTGCACATGGATAGACTTGATTCACTGATTGATTTCCACAGCTGGACAGGGGTCTGAGGTAAGAGGCAGTCATTGCCCCAAGGGAGGACACAGCTAGCCTAGCCTGGGCTAAGGCTTAGTGGAGTGTCTCTGGTTTGGGCCAAGTCTATGCTGGACCTATTGTTAACTTAATAAAATCTGTTAAAAAAGTAATACGAAATTTTTTAAACTGCAGTTGTGGTTAAACTGTTTTTAAACATGCGCTGTTGGAATGTAGGGGCTTATGTAAAGAAGAGGAAGGAACTAGCTTTAGCAGCAAGAACAGATAAGCTTCGTCTGGTTTTCTGTCTGCCAAGCGAGTCATACTCCGGTCCGGTAGGTGGCAGTATAGCTACCAACTGCCCATCAAACCTAAAATAGCAGGAAGAAATTGAAGAGGAAGAAGGAAAAGAAGGAGGAGAAGAAGAAACCAAAAAAAAAAGAAGAAGAAGGAGAAGAAAAAAGGCAGCCATAGTTGCGCACATATCCACCTTCTGGGAGACTACTGGCCATCTAATCTGTTGTAACATCAGTATAGAAAAAACAAATGGGAACTGTACTGGGATTGTGCTCCATGGCGAGCTGGGTAAGTAATAGACAATAATGTATTAATAGTAAAACAGTTTATGTTTAATTTATATCAGCTGTTTCGAATTCATAAATGCTTTGTGACTGCGCAATAATAGAAAGCTGCAGGCCTGCATGGTGACTGACTTTGACGCAGACAGAAATTGGTAAACACTAGCTAGTTAGCAATCACGCACCACCAATAATCCCTAGTCAAGGATGTTTATGTTTTTATGAATAGGTAGGCTATTTATCTCATGTAGTTACGCAAGCCAAACCAGTTAACGTGACCACAGACGTTAAGAGCCAACTTCAACGCAGCGAGGTGTCCTGTTGTGACAGTGTAATCCAGCGAAATCTGCATTTTGTAAGAGCAGTTTGAGGTATGCTCGGCGTTTTATTATTTTGAACACTGTAAAAACGTAGCTTTCATAGACGTCATCAAAGCAGTTAGGGTTTAAAAATAGCTGTTGGAATACTTATCCATGTAAACAGACAAATCCTATCTGTGGTCAGCTGAATGTTGTTATTGCGACATGTGAAGGCAAACTGACTTGCAGAAAAAAGCGTCATGACTAGTCTGTCTAACGAAGTTATATAAATAATTATAATATATAACAGAATAAGCTTTATTTGCAAAATATGTGCTTGAATACAAGGAATTTAATTCCATTTTTATGTTGAAATTAAATTAACATATACGGTTTCAGAAACGATTTGAATATAAGAGAAACCGACATACAGGTAAACACAGAAATAACAAATACAGGACAAATGGGAAAAGAACCGATGGTCGCATATAAAAGTAAGCGGTTAATATTCATGCTTGTATAAAAAAAAAACCCAACTCTGTGGTCGATGGCTTGGCTATTGCGCTTAGTGAATTCACCTATCATGTATCTATTTTTGCATCCATCTTTAAATCTCTCGATATATCTTGAAAAGTGGTAATGACTTAATAAATTTACGCATAAACTGATTTGTGTATGCAGATCCCATGCCTTTGTGGCAGTGGTCCCTGCCTGTTGTGTCGATGCTGCCCTAGTGGAAATAACTCCACAGTTACTCGTCTCATCTATGCTTTTTTCCTTCTGCTTGGAGTGGGCATTGCCTGTATTATGTTGATGCCTGGAATGGAGGGGCAGCTCAAGAAGGTATGTACAGTATGCTACAACATGCATGCAGTGCACCAAAACTGTGAGTCAATTTAAACTGTCCTATAAGTTCATTATGTTAATCCCTGTCTAATATTAAGTCCCTGTATTGGAGCTGCACATTTTGGAGCTCTTGCTTGTACACAAATGAGTTTGCAGTGTTTATCAGATGACACCAAATGTGTGGGGAGTCCTTCCCCAGAAAATGGGGAATGGAGTGGATGTAATTTCCTGTATTGTGATGCATTTTAATTAACCTTGCAAGACAGCGGGACTGCTGATATTTTAAGTCTATAAATTGGAAGACCACTTTGAGAAGGTCCTACAGGAATCATTTGTTTCTGCTCAGAATATGGCCAGACCAATCATCAAAGACTTAGATGACCTGTAAGTGAACACAAGCAGTAGGTGAACAAATTACCAACATTTACATAAGATAGTGTGTGACTCACCCAACTCAGCAGCCACAAGGTATCAAAACTGCTTACTGAAATCCGACTGCAAGGAGTTGACAAGGTAGCAGTCAAAATGTGGTATGGAATCACTGATTTTACCATTTTCCAAATTAGAAAGCAGATTGGATTTGACAGTGCTCTAAATGAAAGGGTGTGCAAAGGTTCAGACCCCCATGGTGTTAAAATAAGATTTCTACAGTAACATCAGATATATCATAACATCACAGTTATTAAGTGGAAAGCCAAGTGTATAACTACAATGGATAAGTTAACCTAGCTTATATAACTTACCGCAAACAATGTTTTTTCCCTGCAAAATCTCCTGCTGTCTCAGTGATGCATCAAGAAAAGTTGTGCTAGCGTGTGTGTGTACTGCAGCATGCAGAGGGAAGGGGGGCAGGGATATGCTAAGGCAGCTGTGCACACAATATTTTACATCTTTTTATGTTATGAAAGGTGTAAGTGAACATATGCAATAGGTCAGGGGTCGGCAACCCGTGGCTCCGGAGCCACATGCAGCTCTTTCATCGCTCTGCTGTGGCTCCCTGTGTCTTAGGAAATTAAATAATTAGTATTTAATTAAAATTTATTTTATTTTATTTAATTTTTTTAAATGTTTCCTGTTTCCCTTCTTGTTCAGACTGGATGGGTGGAGTCACATGACTATACACGCTGTACCCACCTCGTCTTAAAGGGGAATGAATATAGCCTACCAGCACACACAGTCAAAACAGACAAAAAGACTTTTACTTTCTTTTTTATTTAAACACCGAATTTACCGACATGGGCAAAATGACGTCGGTTATCATAGTAAATTTCGGTTACGGTAAATTTTTGGTTTATCGCCCAGGCCAATAGGAAACCTTTGCGTGCTTCCCGAGAGGTTTCACGAACTGGATGTGGTGTACGTTAGCTTTTAACATTAGCCTGTACTAGTCCTGCAAGAGACCAAATGATCCTCAGCCACCAGCTAGTTCTTAAAAAAGTATGAGCCATGCTGAGTGCACTTTGATTTTGTGCATTTAACTTCTCTCCTTGTTTTTCACTGCAGATCATAGCAAATAATTGTTAAAATGGCTGGCAACTCCCCACCCTTCACCATATGATCTGGCAAGTTTCTGCAAGCTCTCAGAGCCCTGAAATCACTTCTCTGAAATTATTTACTATAATACCTAAGTGTGTTCTCCTGATCCAAAAGAATTGCCTGTTGTCAGTTTCTTTGAACTTGTACATTAATATCAGTTAACTTTGTTGTGGGTCAATTGTCTCCCACAAGTGTGTTCCTCTGATCCAAAAGAATTACATATTGTCCATTTTCTTTGGACTAATCCATTAATATTAGTTAAATCTGTTGTGGGTCAATGGTCTCCTACATTTTTAAAATCAGTTAAGATCCGAAAAAGTCTGTAGGTCACCAGGCATTGGCTATTTTTTATTTTTTTTTTGTGATCAACAATTTTTATTTTGTGTTTATGACGAACCAATGACGAAAAAATGTTTATGACGAAAAAAAACCAAACAACAAATAATGATAACAGCAGCATAGCACATAGGCACATTAATAACATTGCTCAAAATAAATAAACAGAAGTGAGAGATATAACCCAAAATAAAAGCTAAAGATAGTGGAAGGAAAAAAAAACCATAAAACACTAGGTATAACACTAAGTGGGGAGGCGTGTAAAGGAGAGGTGCTCTTTTGATGTAGTCTCTTACAGATTTCTCTATGTCTGACCATGCCTGCACAGTGGCAGATATGGCTCTACTGAACCATAGTTAAAATAACTTTTAATCAAACTATCACTGACATAACTGTCATAACTAACTAACATAACTGTCAGAAATAGTTTGTCAGTGTTTCAATTCTGTTAAGCGGTGTTCAATAGGTCAAGGGATTATTGGATATTTTGATGTGGGGTTGTGTGAGACACTTATGCCCAGTCACTGTCTTACCTGCTGTAGATATTGGTCAGTTTGCCCTCTGCCTTGAGGAGCAGTGTGTTGCGCCGGCAGGAAACAGAACATAGTATTTCTTTAAATGGTACTAACAGAAACACGTCTTTCTATTTGGGCTCTAACTCTGCACTGCTGGGTTCTTTATTCCAAATCTTTCAGTGGCTCCTTGGATCTATCAAGCAGACAGTTGTATATACGTGCTACCGTCCTGCGAGAGTGCTGCTCAGGACCATCCATTCTTCCTTAGGGTACTCCAGCAAAAGCCTATCACAGGGTGCCCCGTATGCCTTCATTTGGAATTGCAGTCGCAAGTAAATGAAGTAGGAAGTGCCTGGCAGATCGAATTGCTCCTTAATATACTGAAACAAACGGAGCCCAGCATTGTTAAAAATATTACTCAAAATGGAAACACCTCTATTAGGCCTACCACTTTTCCACATAGCTGGTTTAAGGGCTGGTTCAGAGCCAGAGCCTTACTTTGCTCAAACGCAGACAATAAACCCCCATTTTTAAAACAATAGTTGGGCAAGTTTCATCCATGGATAAACTAGCAAAAAGTATGGACGCCAAAGCTGAGCAGCAGTGGTCTGAGAAGGAGACCCAGTGCCTTCTGCATTGTGTGCTTGGGGACAGACTGTAACCAGGGCCCTTAACTCTGCTACAGCTTTAGACTTACTCAAATCAATAGTTGACGATTCAGTGAAATGACCACCACTGATCCTGGTAAGTTTTATTTCTCTAACACCCTGTTGTCAGCCTATGAATTTCTTAACTAACACTAGCTACCAATGTCCCAAATCAATGCTAAAGCTCATGTTGGCTAAAGTGGTACAGGGACATGATTAGTGGCTAGTGTTAGCTATTGTTAGCTGTCCAGTAACTAGCCAGTTAGCTTCTGGTAACAGCACCCAACCAACCTCGTTGTGCCTCATGATGTATGTGCCCTAATGTATTATAACTGTGGTTGTAATGGTGTTACTTTCGACATTGGAAACATCATTGTGAGTTATGATATTCTACTCAACTCAAGCATGCATGCTTGGGAAATGAAGCTGTCTGGTCAACTAGCCAGCTAGCTAGCCTTTGTAACAATAACAGTACCCAAGGTTAGAGTATTTCTTTTAATAATGGATGTGATTAGCCTCATCACTTAGCATGTGGCTTCACAAAGGACTTATATTGTACACATTGGGGTGAACAGGTTAATGAATTAAAGAACTGTTTCTGTTATTTATAGAGTTGTCAACCTTACCATTGCTCACTACTTTTTGTGCTTTTTAAAATGCTTTGACAGGAGACTGAATGCTTACGTGTGCCTGGGAGCTTCTCAATGAAATTATCCCCATGTTCCTCATAAATATTATGAAGTACACAGCAAGTCAGCACCATTTTCTTGCTCAGTTGTTTTTATTCCCTTAAGGTCATTTCCATTACCAGTCACTGCTCAGCTTTTGTGTTGTTTAGTGGTCAGTCTGCTGGTGTCCAAAAGGGTGTCATGAGCCACTTCTGCATGGAGTAGGCTGGGTCACTGATAAGGCAATGTTCCGCATCACAGCGAGAGATGATCACTTTGTTTTGCCCCAGTAACTGTCAGTCACTTAAAACTTCCTGTAAATGTGACTGCTATAGAACTCTTGCATTTTGCAAACTCCCTGGAAAGCCAACACACACATCCAAGAGAAGTCTTTTTCCATCCACAACTGCTTGCAGAATGACCGAATGCCATCCTTTGTGGTTGTAATAGTCTCTAGGATATTCCCGTGGTGCAATTATTGGAATGTTGCTTCCATCTATCGCACCCACACACTGTGGGACTCTCCAACTGTTACTGAAGAATGTAGCCATTTCTATCAACTTTGTGGCATCCGGAATTGTAATGTGGACAGGAAGAAGCATCCCGATGACTGAATTTCAAAATCCCTGGACACAGTTGAACACAGTGCTCGGGCCTACCCCACAAAGATGGCTGATGGTTCTGTATTTACTGCTGCCAGCCAGTGCCCAGATGGCAAATGCAACCAGCTTTCGGACTGGGACACACAAGCAGTAACTTGTGTCCTCTTTCGCTTAGGATGTCCCTGATGACAGATGAAATTTTGCACTAACTGTTGCGCACTGAAATTTGGAACAATTGTGTCCCACCAGTAGCGACTCAGGACCTTGCTATGAGGCAACAGTTCTAACCACTACACCATCGTGCTGCCCATGGTGACTTAACTAGCTCATTTTAGTTCTGTGCAGAATAAACTCTGCCTTTTTATGGATTACCTACTCTATCCTCCCCATAACACATCCAGAATGCTAACATTGGTTTCAGAAAATTTCTCTCTCTTTTCTCTCTCCTTCTCAATTTCAGAGAATTGCTTGTGCCCAGATTTTAACCTAGAGGCAAAGGCAATGCATATACCATAAATGAAGCACTTTGTTGCTTTCCATCATGTCTGAGGATTATCACCAGACCCACCATTATGTTCTTCGAATTCACCCAGTTGTGTTTTAGTTTTTGATAGAAAGTCATCATTACAGAGTAAGGAATCTTTGAATCTCCATCTTTACGCTTTTGGGTGATCAAGAAAGGCTGTCACAGCACAGAACATAGGGGCGTGATCAGAAGTTAAAACAGGGAGCATATAAGGTTTATTATTTACTAAATCAGGGTTTGACAAATGTAAAATCTATTTAAGAGGAGGTGCCGTGATGCTTAGAGTTAAAGGAGTGAGCATTAACTTTGGCATTAAGGATCCACTAGATTCAGGTCAGCTATAAAAGACCCTAAAGCCAGGGATGAGGGAGGAACAATGTTAAGTGGACCTGTGACTATGCAATAAGGATCTCAAAAATGTAACAAGGTCAAGCAGATGGGGGTCAAAAAAAATCATCAAAAACATTTGGTGCATATATACACACAATAGTAACAGTTTTGCATAATTAACAGAATTAACACTGCATTGACAAACCTGCTATCATCATAATTACTGTTCTCCATAACCACAAGCTGTTTTAGAGCAGGTGCCTGAATAAGCTTTGACTTTGTAGTGCTTGATTTTGAATCACTGTTCATTGTTTACCATGAAATGAATCTCTTGAATCATAGCTATGGAGATACATTTTAAGGTGTAGAAATTCCAAGCATCAGGTGCATTTTATGGGCGAGTTTAGACCTTGAACGTTCCAGCCTGAAATATTGAAGTTGGCCATCTAAAAAGGTGGTATGGAGGGGTTGCAGAATACCATCTTGACAGTCCACTTCATCTGAATAATGGAAAAATAAACTAAATAGAAGAAATGTCCACACAGTACATTGAAAACAAATAAAAGTAGAACTTAACAAAACTATGTACTAACAGGCAACTATATACCGCCAGGTTCTTGAAACAACTTAGATTTGCGTGTTATATAAACCAGTCATTCTGGTGGTGCATGGAATACAACGCTGCCCTCAACAGCCTATATCCCCCTTCCATGTCATGCAAAGTTTAGCTAACTAATTAATGAGACACTGTCACCAAGACCGAGCATGAAAAGTGAGACATACAATGAAAGGATGATATGTAAGTAAAAGAAACTGACTGAATAATCCTGTGTTTTTTTTTACCATGGGAGCATTTTTAAAGATGAAACAAAAACCTTTATCTACACAGGTCCATTCTCCAAACTCCCATGTCATGTAAACATCAACTGAACTGAAAAAGGAGAATATGTCACTGAAAGTGGCATTGTAAAACAAGACTGAAAATGAAAGGGGGAAAAAAAGGTAAAAAATCCTGGTTTGATTACAGTGGGAACACTTACAAGTTGAAATAAAGATCTTACACTTACAGGAACCTATGCATAAATTATTTATGCTAGCAACTTAAAAACATATGGAACAAAATCATAAAATAATATATACAAAGAAACTGTCTCTTTTTTCTGTTAAATTAATTGCATAAGTAGATGCTATCTTACGATTTATGTAAGTTTCTGCTCAGTTAAAATAGTTAAGCAAAAAACATGAGGTTAGTGTGTCCCCTGTCCAGTGCACTGCATATACAGAGCAGGAAATAGAGGGGCATTCATCAAATCAGGCTCTCAATAAAGTAAGGATTAGTGCACACCTTTAGCATAGGGTCAGTGACTGGACTCTAGTTTTTAAGAGTGTATCACCTGCCACCCTTGAGTACTGCTGTTGTGACATAAGAAAAGCTAAAACACACAGCTGGGCATCCTCAAATTGAATGAGCAATTTTGCTGAACAATAGAAAAAGTAAACTGACCCCTATGAAGCAGAGAGTAGTCACAACATCTGAGCAAATCTCATCACTGTTGTATGATTAAAATATTAACTAGAACTGCAGGCAGTTATTAGAGAATCCCAAGCTTCTCCCGGAGCCAGTCCCTCCCAATGGCCCACAGGGATTGCTGAAGAGAGTGTGCTCTAGCCCTTTAGATTGCATCTGTATACAGGGATAGGTCCCGTTTATTAACCAGATGACCAAATATTGTCATGTACATGTATTGAGGGCAGAACTCTCATCAAACATGTAAAGTGTGGTGCAAATTGGACCTTTTACACAAAGGTTAGAACAGTTTCGTATTTCATGGCGAGACATGAAAATTCGCCACCACATAATTACCAGGCCCTTAACAGATAGCGTGATCTTTTGATAACTTTTGATCAATAAGTTGTCTAGATGACACATATGAAGTCAATCTAATGAATTCTTAAGGGCAAGTTTGAAAAATGCAGCACATTCATATCGCCAAACTAAAAGTCTTACCCATTGTATTAGCTGGGAGTAATTAGTAAGCAAAAGCATGTAACTTTGGTCTGATAAATAAAAATGTAAACTAGAAAGAGCTTTCTATCTGCCAAGATGTTTGTATAGACATTGTCTAAGTTTTTTATTTTTTATTTTTTCCCCCAGGTAGAGATGCAAATGCACTTACAACATTTTGGTGTAAATGTTCTGAAGTCTGAATAAAATCCACTGCTACAATAAAAAATTGCAGCTATGTAAAACACACTGGTAAACACACTGATCAGATAATATGGTCAACATCTTAACATAAAAATCTTACATATGTTAAACACCATTTTGACCAACTTTGACCGCCTTTGAGCAGCGTGTAAACACAAATTCTGTCAACCCTCCAGATACTGTAGTATTCTGTCAAGACACGATATGGTTTGGAGCCAGGTCTCCGTAAACCCTGAGTCATATTTATTCTCTAAGAAAATTAGCAGTAAGTAGGCTAGGAACCTTAATTGTAAGCTGGGTTAGCTTAGCTCTGATTTATTCTCTTACCTTTCTTTCAGGGGCATTTTCACAGTTGTCTTGACATTTAGTGCGGCTGGCTAATGGCTTTAGTGTAAGTGAGATACTGCTAACGGTGATAATTTAAAGCTCTGCTGCAGTTCATTCAGTATATGCATGTCCCTTTCAGATGTATATTTTAGTGTATTTCTATTATAAATAATAAAGCCTCTGGTAAGAAATATCAGACATTCTTTATTAAAAATGGCTAAAAAAATATTGAAAAACAATCTAGTCAAAGCAACATTATGTAGAAATTTGGTTTAGCATGCTATGGCACCAACTAAAGGTCTTTGGGGGCAACAGCACTGTCATAGAATACACTGGGCTGTTACACCTCCCCCTCATAGACAACATGCATTTATTAACACAGAAGGTTGTTTAGCTAGCAAAGAGATTAAGAAAAGTCAAAGAACCAAGTTGACTGAAAAGGTACATTAGTATTACTAGATTTTGCACGGATGTGACTCTCTTAGCGTCTAATGTTCTAGCCTGTTGCTTGCAAGGAGTTGCCCAGGAGTAGTGCAGCCACTCTACAACCAAGCAATATATGTCATAACACTCAGTTTGTGCATGGCCTTAAACTCTGTCAAGACTGGCTGAATAGGTTTATGATGACATATGATACATGACACTGTGGTAATGTGGTAATGACACATATGATAAACTGTACAATAGAATGTGGGAAAAAAAAACAATACAGAGGTTTGTCCACAGCCTCTTTACTTCAATAGCTAGGAAATAAGGGAATGTATCAAAATATATATCAGCATATATTTTAAAACGAACCTGACAATTGAACTAAACATTTCAGTCAATCAACTTTTGTAAATTTATTTAGCAGTATGGCATTTTTTTTATCTCACCATAAAAAAATGTAGTGATTGAAAAAAAAACAAAAAGCAAAAACGAATGAATGGCAATACATTTGTGGAAATCTAAATATGTATTCTTCATGATGAAATTTGGTCTTAAGCTCATTTATGTTTCATGAGTGAGGTAAAATAAGTTCCCTATGAACCCTAGGTTTGATGCCTATGCTAGCAGTTGTGGCTAATGTTAGCTCCTTTCTACACCAACATGTAATGTTGCAAGCGAACATCTGCTACACTCCCATCAGCTGACATCACCTGAAACAAAGGATTTTTAATGGTTTCATAGGAGAAAGTCTGCTTAGCTCAAGGTCCATGGAGATATTTTTTCATTTGCACAAATGTTTCTCAAAATTGTGTGTATGTCAGTAGGAACCCATAGAATCTGTTCAAATGATTTTTTATGCTTGGTGTAACAGGGTTTTCAATGTGTCTGTTTGCTGGAGATGTTCTGTCTTCTCTTGAACTATTGTCCGGAGGTAGTAGGGTTTCCTAATGTTATTACAGTACATGTAAATGGACTGCACTCATTTATTTATAAATTTAATATAATTTGACTTTATTTCAGCCAATTATTGTCTGTATTTCAGTCAGTTGTTATTATTAAGCAGTAAAGTGAAAATGTGAGCATATGGAAGAAGGAGACAAATATAAATACAAAATATTTTTATTTATGCATAGCATTTATAGAAAGTTTTAATTATTAATTTTCCTTTTCCTCAAGCAAGAAAGACATTTTCACAACACTTAATCATCTGATTGTTTGTTATATAAATTGAGTATATATATATAAAAATTATTTGCGTGTGTGTGTGTGTGTGTGTATATATATATATATATATATTTTTTTTTTTTTTTAATTTTATTAAAATTTTGTTTAAATCCAATATACAGTGATACTCTTCTGTGAGTTTCTACATGGTAATATTAGTTTTTTTATACAATATGCATATGTATTTTACCATATACATTTTTTTTAACTGGTTTAAATGACAAGTCCTTTACTGCTTTAAAGCTAAAATTAATAATACGAGAAAAGGTAAATTGTGTTAAGTGGAGTTAAAGTGCATTGGCCATTCTTCGGTTCTACACAAATGAAAAACTTCAGTCTTTAGCTTGCAAAATTGCTCTCTGGTGGTCACATGCAGTGGATGGTTTTAAATTAAAGAGACATTTATCTTTGTCTTACAATTGAGATGTTTTCTCATGCTTTGAACTGAAGCTTTCACAGTGAAATAGAATTAGTAACACTACAAAAGCTGAGCTAATAGTATACTTTAATATGATCTTTAATTCTGTAGCTCTGTCTGATGTACCAAAGGGGGGCCCAGCAGAGAAAGTTTCAGAACCACTGGACTAACCTGACTAGCTGGGCAAGCCTTGTAACAAGACATGCCCTTGCTCTACCTCTCATCAGCTTTACTCTTCAATGCATTAATTATGATGCTAACTGACACTACAAACTAGACAGGCCTGAGCTCTCCCTCTGGGCGTATCTAGTTTTTTAGCACCAATTGGAATCATAGCCAATGACTGTAGGGGTAATTAGACATCAGAGGCAGAGCTTCAGCCTTTCTTGTGGCAAGCCATACTGAGTTGGGGTACCAGGAAAAATGGTATTAAAACTTTAACCATCTTTTGCTTATGTGGAAGAAGGGAAAGGCCCACCGACCTTATAGAGCTGGCTTTCATTTTTGCTGTAGGACTGTCGATCTCTAATTTTATTAGGTTCTGTTGGGACCTTAACATGTGGAAAGAACAAAGAAAGGATTTGCAGGCCACATCTCAGTGGGAAGTCTGGCCTGTATC
>JAPZDV010000332.1:0-12550 GCA_029814665.1 Acanthurus lineatus
GAGAAGTTGTCTGAGTGAGTCCTCGGCCCTGTTGGGCTTCTGAGGAGGACAGAGCAGAGCTCCTCTGGAGAGGTGGCAAGAAGAGCCACCAGGAGAGAAGAGGAGAAGAGAAGAGATGTGGGGGCAGAGATGGCTTTTATAGTCCAGTCTCACACCAAGGTGTGAGATCTGGGGGACTCTGGGAAATTGAGTTTACTCCCCTTTATCTGAGTTCCTGAGGGTCTCAGATCCAGGCCAGACTTCCCACTGAGATGTGGCCTTCAAATCCTTTCTTTGTTCTTTCCACATGTTAAGGTCCCAACAATGCCCACACTCCTCCCATGTGAGACGAATGTGGGGTGTTGAATGTCCAAGTGCAGCCTTGGTCCAGCAAATAAGACTTGATCTCTGGATCATCAACATTGATTTTTAATTCCTTGCAGGCTCCAATGAAGTTTGTGCCTTGTTCAGACCGAAGATGTTTAACTGGTCCTCTGATTGACAGAAAGCAACGCAAGGCATTAATAAAGCTGGAAGTTGACATTGACTCCACAACCTCCAGATGAACTGCGCGGGTACCCAAACAAGTAAACACCACAACCCACCTTTTGCTTTCTGTGGTGTGGCCTCTTGTTCACCGGGATGTGATATTCCATGGTCCAAAAAACGTCTAATCCAACGTGTGTGAAAAGTGGACTCACAATGACTCTATCTGTAGGTAACTTGGCCATTTTTTGTACCTCTAGCTGTCCTCTCAGCTTTCTGCAAGTGACACATTTATAGATGACACTGGAAATGAGCCTCTTGCCTCCGACAACCCAGAGACCTGCTGTTCGCAATGCGCCTTCAGTGAACTGACGACCTTGGTGAGCTACTTGGTCGTGGTAATGTCTGACTAGTAACTCAGCTACATGGTGACTGGCTGGGATTATCAAGGGGTGTTTCTCTACTTCAGACAATTCAGCTGACTGCAAACGATCTCCAACTCTTAGCAACCCTTCCTCATCAATAAAGGGATCAAGTCTCCTAAGAAGACTTTGGAGGGGAACTTCTTTTTCCCTTGCAAGACTCTCAAGCTCCTCTTTGTAAATGTCTCACTGTATGCTGTGAATGATGGTTGTCTTTGCTCTTGACAGCTCACTGGTTTGCTGATTATTGCAGCAGTGCCAACCTTTGCAGTGTCCTGAGTGACAAGCTGTAGAGAATGACCTTGCGATGTGAGTCAGTGTTTTCACTCCTCTCACAAGGGACTTCCAGCTGGAGAAACGTTCAAACCTATGTGACCCAAGAAACTGTTTTGTAACCTTTGTGGCAAGAGAAGTAACATAAGGACGAATCGCTTTATCTGCTGATGGCTCCACAAGCTCAAATAATTCAGCCTCACTGCACACTTCTGAATCAGTCTGTCTCAAGAAATCATGGCCTAAGAGCCAAGTGCTGTGCTGTAGCTGACCTGCCAGGAGGAACCTTGTTCCATCATCTGCTGGATTCAGATCTGTGTGAACATGGTGCCACTGATCTGGTGTTGTGGATTTTCTGATTCAGGTCACTCTATTGCCACGTACACATAGAATCGGCGACATACGTTGTGAATGTACCATAGGACGATTCTGCTGTCTGTGTAGAACTTGACTCCATGCAGTTCGATATCACTTTCCTCTGTAATCAGTTCAACCAGTTAACTGCTAAGACCACTGCACAAAGTTCCAAGCGTGGCACTGTGTGAGCTGATGAAGGAGCCAGCTTAGCTTTGCCCATAATGAAGCCGACATGACACTGGCCATCAGAGTTTATGACCCTGAGGTATGCTACAGCTGCTATAGCCATAGTTGATGCGTCTGAGAAAACACATATCTCTCTCTTCTGAGTGCAGGACAACGAAACAGGGACAAAAGGCCTGCGGGTTTGGAGATCTTCCAGATCTGAGAGTGAGTCAGTCCACTTTCTCCACTGCATTTCTCTGTCTGCTGGTAGAGGTTCGTCCCATTCTTGTTGCTCCAATGTGAGTTCTTTATACAATGCTTTTCCTTGGATTGTAACAGGGGCAGCAAATCCAAAAGGGTCATACAAACTATTCACAACAGAAAGAATCCCTCTCCTTGTAAAGGGTTTGGATTCCTGTGACACTTGAAAAGTAAAACTGTCGGCCTGTAAGTCCCAACTCACACCAAGGCTTCGCTGAAGTGACAGAGGGTCAATACTCAAGTCCAAGTCTTTGAGGTCATTTGCTCTCTCCTCTGTTGGGAATGCGTCCATTACCTGATGACGATTGGAGGCTATTTTATGAAGTCTTATGTTTGACTCTGCCATCATGTTTCTTGCGCGGCGCAAAAGGTCGATGGCTTCCTCTTCACTGGGCACAGAAGCAAGTCGGTCGTCCATATAAAAATTTCGAAGGACAAACTGCTTCGCATCTGAGCCATGTTCCTCTTCACCAAGTTCAGCTGCAAGTCTCAGACCATAAATGGCCACAGCTGGAGATGGGCTGTTGCGGAACTCAGCAACATCCTTGCTGATGTCATTATCTTGGAACCACAGGAACCTAAGATAATTCCTATGATCTTCTCTGACTCTGAAGCAGTAAAACATCTGCTCAACATTAACTGTAATGGCTACTTGCTCTCTAAGAAAGCGCAGTAGAACACCAAGCAATGTGTTATTTAAGTCTGGACCACTGAGGAGTGTATCATTGAGAGAAATGCCTTCAAAATGGGCACTTGAGTCAAAGACAACTCTAATCTTTCCTGGTTTCTGGGGGTGATATACTCCAAAAATAGGCAGGTACCAGGACTCTTCGCCATGCTTCAGGAGTGGGGCTGCTTCTGCTTGATCATTATCAAACATTTTCTGCATGAACTCAACAAACTGTTGTCGCATTTCTGGCTCCTTTTGAAGCGTTCGCTGCAGGGTGGTGAGACGCTTCAGAGCCTGGTCTCTGTTATGAGGAAGAGAGCGATGTGGTACATGTAATGGTAGAGGTGCCACCCAATTGTTTTCATCATCAATGTAAACATCTCTTTTCATTATTTTAAGGAAGATGCCATCCTCAACAGACAGAGAAGGCTTGTCATCATTTGGATCTCTTTGAAAAACAGTGCTTCCAAGATTGTCTGTGGTGGTAGATGGAGCTATTTCCTTGGAGCTGAGAAGAGGGCTTACATGATGTTGCTGTACAGGAATACTGTACTTCTCCTTTACATGGATTGAACTGGTGCAGGGCTTGAGAAATGAGGTGCGTCCATTTTGCAGCACATTTGTCTTGTAGACATTCACATTGGTTGGCTTGTGTGCACCTCCAAGACACACTTCGCCTACTATTACCCAGCCTAAGTCCAGTCGCTGAGCATATGGCGTGTTATGTGGACCATTATGCTGCTCACATACCTTGTGTACACTCAAAATGTCCTGCCCTAACAGCAGAAGGATAGGAACACTGGAGTCAGCTGGTGGGATTTTGGTTGCAGCTTGTGTGAGATGTTGAAAGTATTGTGCAATGTCAGGAGTAGGAATTTCGGATCTATCATCTGGCATCATGTTGCACTCTAGGAGTGGGGGAAGTGCTACATGGGTTTTCCAATCGAGTGATACAACAACAAAATTGCTGGCTTTCCTCCCTGCTGTCTCTGTTATACCTGAGCAGGTCTTTAGTGTGTAGAAAGATGAAACTCCGCTGATGCCAAACAAGTTGAAGAAATCTGACTTTAATACTTTGTTCATCTAACACCGCATACACTTTCTGAGCCTTGTCAGGTTGGTTAGCAGGATAAACATGAACTAGACAGATTTTGGAACATGATCGGGGACCAATGGTGCTGCCACCGATTTCTGTGCATTTGGATGTGACTTCTACTAATGAATCACTTTCTCGCTCCCCGCCATGCTCTTGCTCCCTCACTTGAGCCTCTACTGACCAAGGAGCTGGACCTGGGTGTAATGCAGAAATATGCCGGTCACTGTTACATTCCTTGCACTTCACCACGGCTTGACAGTCCTTAGCAATGTGTCTTGTGGAAGCACATCATCGGAAACAGATGGACATTTCTTTCAGATAAGCTTTCCTGTCATCTAGATGCTTACCCCTAAATCCACGACACTTTGTTAAGGGGTGTGGTTTGTTGTGTACAGGACAACGATCCTTAGGTTCATCTATTTTCTTTTCAGCTGTTCTGTCTTGGTAAACTGGGGATGTGGCAGACACTTCAGTTTTTCTCACTTACACCGATTTTTGACTGTTGTACTTCACAGATTTTTCTGGCTTTGCATGGCTCAAGGATGTGGAGAAAGCAAAACTTGGGTCATTTCTGGTCTTTGCTTGTGCACAGATGAAGGATACAAAGAAACTGAAAGGTGGAAAGGGCACATGATAGTCTTCTTTGTATTTGGAACCTTGCATTATCCAGCGTTCCTGTAGGCCATAAGGAAAGTTTTTCCACTATCAGATTTACTCCACGTGCAGTGTCAAGATAAGCCAGACCTGGTAAGTGACCCCCTGACTTTGCAGACTCTATCTCCAAAAGTATGTCTCCTAGCTCTCTGAGACGGTGGCTGTCCTTGCTGGAGATTCTTGGAAAATGCTCCACTTTTTGCAGCAGGGCATGTTCAATGATCTCAGGAGACCCGTAAGTGTCCTCTAACCGCTGCCAAATCATGTCCACACCTGCTGTTGGATTGTGGACATGAGCTGATCTGATCCACATCGCTTGTGAGGATGAATCCGGACCGAGCCAATTGATAAGAAGGTCAAACTCCTCTCTGGCCGTTAAGTAGAGCTCCCTTGTCACATCTCGGAAAGATGTTTTCCAAGCCCAGTACTTTTCGGGCCGGTCATCGAATTTTAACAGTCCAGAACTCACCATCTCTCTCCTGACCAAGTATTTAGCCAGATCTGTCATCTGTGGTGCTTCACATGCGTATTCATGAAGGCTGGATGCATGAGACATTGGGGGAGGGGCAAATTGTGAATAGTCTCGTGTTGGCATGTCATTATCTGTTACATCGTTCTTGCTCAGTCCAGGGAAAAGATTCTTTGAATTAGAAGGAGCAGCATTGTGAACTGCATCTAGTTGCGGTCGTTCTGCATTTTGGTGCGTGGCAGATAGCTGCTGTGAAACTGGGGCTTGTTGTTGGATATGCGGTGTAACAGAGTGGGCTTGCACATACTCACTAGTACGCTGATTACGGTCTTCAGGTTGAATCTGAGCAAAATCTTTGAGAGGGTCCTCTTTCATCTCTGCTGCTGCTTCATAGACTGCAGCTTCAGCCAAGGCTGCTGTGGCACTCTTCTCTGTCTGCAGCACGTACAGTTGGCTTCTAGCTCTGCTTTGCGTTGTGCTGTTTCTGCCAACATTTTCTGGTGCTCCTCTTCAATTCTTGCTTTTTCCATCATCATAGCTGCTTCTTTTTCAGCATATGAAACCTGTATGCGAGCTGCTTCAGCTTTAGCTCTTGCTTTGGTTGCTGCTGCACTGGCTGAAGATCTGCTTGACCTTGAGGATGATTTAGAGCCTGAGACTTGTGACCTGATCTCATACTTGTGCTGCATCTTGTCTGAGTCGTTTCGCTGCTCCATGATGTTTCTGTCCACTCTGTGCAGTTTCGTAGAACTCTCCAGTGTGACGATAACAAGGTGATCTCGGTGTTTTAGCCAGTGGTGTGGATGTCCTTTTACTATTCTGTCCTCACGGTTGTGTTTGTTAGCAAGGTTAGACAGATAGCGAACAAAAAACTCCAATAAACACAAACATTAATCCAAACAACATTTGACATGTGAACTTACGGACAAATCTAATTCCAGGCCCAAACGTTAGGAGAAAACCAAATTGCATGCACACTGCAGGCTGCTCTTTGTTCAACTGAAAAACAACATGGTGGATGAGAAATGAAACTTAAGAAAACTAACACTAATACAAATGTCCACTAGGCGGCGGTCACTGAATTGAATACAGCACAAGACAGTATAGCAGAAATGGAAGGAATTTAGAAAAAACAGATGGCAGAACATTTATTGAGTTGTGATGGCTGTCTGTCTGGCACTGTGATTGACTGAGAAGCTTAAGAAAGGTCTGTTAACCTGAATACTGTAGCAAACCATTGTAGTTTTAAGAAATATTTTCACATCCCCTGATCACATCTGTGTCTGCTTCCATTAAAAAGCAAAGGACATGCTCATCTGCACCTAAAGTTGTTCACAGTAAGTGAAGTGAAGTTAATTTAGGCCTTAGATGTGTGTATGGATCATCCATTCAGTGCTGATCTGCCCACGTGACCAACTAATACAAAAGGGCTTTTTCAACCCTGTTATAAGTTATGCTGATTTACATGTTGCTTGGAAAAAATCCAGACAGATTCAGTCAGAATTGTGATTTGGCCAATAGACTCATTTATGACTTGAATTGACAACTTAAAAAAGAGCGATACTTACTTCCCACCATTATACACTTCTGCTGTGTCGAAGAGATTGATTCCATTCTCATATGCCAAAGTCATCAGCTCTTCTGCCACCTTCAACAGCAAAATATGAGATGATACAAATCAGCAAAGTGTGCAGCTGTTTTTGTTTTTCTCTTCCTCTGATGTCTGAGAAACTCTTTCTGCTGACAAGCTAAAAGATTCATGTAAAGGCAAACAGTTTTTACATGATGCTAAACTATATAACCAATAAAAGAGACTTTTGTGCCATGGCAGGCATAGTTATAGGATCAACAGAGTCAGTCAGCTGCTTTGTATATGCTTTTATAGATCCACCACTACTGTTCTCGACATTTATTACATGGTTTCCATATCTGTAACATTTTGTAAATTTATTCAAGGTCCCCAGGAAATGAGTCCTAATGATTACAGTAATTCCTTAACCTTTTTTTTTTGTGATGGAATTTGAGTAAGATATCTGGATAACCAAGCAGAAATTCCATAAATTTGTTACGGGTAGTAAAGATCTCTTAATGTCTCTGTGTAGATATCTTCTAAAACTTTCAATTGCCACCCAAATCTCTGGTTTGTTCAACAATTGTTATGTTCATTTAAAGCATTAGGGACAAATAAATTACAGTCAAGATTTAAAATCATTTACATTAGCATTATGTCAGTGATGTGAGGTGTCTGCACATAGTCCAAAGAATATTAAAAGACAATACCCTATTTGGAGAGACTAAGACCAGACCAAAGGACAGCTTATATCTGTAAGCTGTGAGATTTCTCAGCCCATCCATGGCATCTAAATACAAAAAAGCATGTTTTTTATAATCTTTTTATGAACTTATTAACTATTTGTATATTTTCATAACTTTATTATTTGGTAGCAGCATTATCTCCAACTCAGTGTAAACATACAAGCTTGTGTGTTATGATTTGTCATTGGAGTTGTTTGAGTTCCTTTTGTGATTACCTTCCATGCTGTGATGAATTTCACTTGTGTTAATTGCCCCACCTGCGTCTCATTAATCCTAGTGTGTAAATTGTCTGAGTGTTTTCCCTTTGTCCTTGTCAGATCATATGTTGTTGCTTCCTGGTCCTGCTGTTCTTTAGTGGCCCAGTCCCAAACCATTCCCTACCTACTACCACTTTACTTCCGAGAATCACTCAAACTCAAGTTACACTTGAAGCTGTAGAGGACACTCCTGATCAAGGGGAAGGGTGAAACAGAGAAGCCTAACTAGCCACCCTAGGAAGGAAGCAGCTGTCATCATGGACATCAGCAGATGTTTTGCACAAAGCCTGTATATATTAGGCCCCATGTGTTCACAGGGACAGTGGAGAAAACAAAGCAGCTTATAAATCTATGAGTACAAATGAAAGACAGCATGACAGCTGCAGAGATGGCACAAGTGTGTGTTATGATAATAATGAGACGGGAACATTTTTACATAGCCTATTATTTTTAATCTGCTTTTTTAAGCATATGGACATTTCATTTGATATAAAAATTTCTGTGACTGTTTTGTTGAAACTGTAGAGTCAGTGTGAGGAAAAACAATTGCCTGTTTGATCTTAATATAGTAGAAGGATGGAACTCTTACATTTGTATGTTGTTTCCTTTATTTTGCTATTGCACTTCCTGCTATGATCGTCACAAGCCTGCACTGATGCAGATTTGCAATTTAAGGGTTGGGCAGTCCACTCTCACTCACTTTAAGATTGCACCAGTGTTTGCTGCCTGTTTCCTGAGCTCCTCAACTCTTTCTGGTTTGTTGTTTTATTTTTTGGCTCTTTTGGTTTTTTGTTTGACAATAAGCTTTCTCAATAAAGCCCTTTTTTGTTGAAACCTGCATGTTGTCCTGTGTCTGCATTTGGGTCCACTTTTTGTTTAAAACTTTACATTGTTTTGTTAAATGACTTATAAATAATCCTGAATCTTGAATTCAACATTCTTAATTTTATTTCAGTGATATTTTTGGTATGAATACAAAGCCTTTTAGTTTCAGCATATAAAAACACAGTATGTCCTCAGTCTGTGGAGGTTGCTTCGGGTATTGTCTTTGAGTATTCTTTAGGCTCCATACTGAGTAACAAAAGATGTGGTTTTGTCTATAACTCCAATTTAAAGTATTATGTCAGTGATAATATTTATTGTTCAAAGTGTATGTTCCTCCTTGATGGTGGCATCTCAAAACGTGTAAGTCTGAGTACTCAACAGTCCTGTAGAGGATGTTGTGTCTGCAAAATCCAAGGTAGGTGACATGACAGAAATACTCAGTGTGAATGGGATTTAAAAAATATGAAAATGCCTTTTGTTTGCATGTAATACTTAATCAATAAGCAGTAAAAAGACCTGCTTTTCTATTTTATCAAACTTTATCACATTTCAGCACCATGGACTTTTTTTGTAGAGGAGCCACTGTGGCCAGTCTACATACCAAAGCCACTGGCCTAGATGTCACAAAATTCCATCCAGCAACAACTTATTTTTCCCTATGGTAATCTGCTCATTAAGAAGTGTTTAAAAATGTACACATTACTTGTAACTGCAATGTAAATGTTTTTGATACATCTTGAGAACTGATGTTTCATCTTTAGGCCGCTGGGGGGAGTTGTTTCTAATGCCGATGTTTATCTTATATTTGAGGGAAAAAGTTTCCTGGGGACCTGCTGCCCATGGGAGCACATAGCCCCGTATAACCTATTAATGTTGATGTGAGACAGGTTTTTCTCTTAAAAAAAAAAACTCAGTGCAGGCTGGCTATCATCTGTTTCTTAACAACATTAAATAGTAATATCACTTGTATTTTACTTAGATAGAGAATGTAATAGGTAATGCTGACTAGAGTTGTTACATTTAATCCTTTTAGAACCATAAATGCAATAGAATCATATCAGATAAATAAGTGGATATATCCAGGTCTAAAACAAGTGGTAGAAACTAATAGTGTGCCTGAAATGAAGTGGACATATAAGCAGGAAAAAAAAAGAAAAATGAACAACATTTTTTTTTGGTTGTTGCTTCTCTGTTTCTGTTTGAGAAGCCCGGAAAGACAATCAAAAGTTTGCCCTTGTCATTGGTGTTCAAGTGATTTCTCTTACCTCGTCTGTTATCTGGCCTCCAAAGGTAACCCATGTTCCTGCACAGAAATATTATTTTGATTACAATTATAGTACTATTTGTGTATGTGTGTGAGTGTTTGTGTGTGGTGTCGTTGTTATAGTAGTCGTTGTGTGTTGCAGTATAGTGTCTGAAATCCTCAGAAGGATCTTGGGAAACTTGGGATGCTTGTTTTTCCAAAAAAGAACAACTTAAATTGAATCACAACACATTTGATTCTGGGAAAAAAAATCGAAGGCAACTGGACTTGGTAATATGTGTGTGAAGACATTTCACCTCTAATCCAAGGGGCTTCATCAGTTCATGCTTGTCTGACTGGCTGGTGGAGATCCCTGGTTTTTACCTCTGTGGAGGTGTTTCCAAAGGACAATGGTGTCTAACGATCGTTAGTGCTCTTGGGTGTGGCTCAGGTAGTGCTCCATTCTGTTGTAACGACAGTCACTAGAGTGGTTGGAGTCAAATGAGGCCAATCCTGAACAACAGTTATTAGGGTTGTTAGGGTCTCCCAGAGCCATTTGTGAAGCCGTGTTTTTGATGAAGCCCCTTGGATAAGAGGCGAAATGTCTTCACAGACATATCACCAAGTGCATATCTGTGAATGTTCTCGTTCCAGGTCATGGTTATTCTGGGCAAATAAATCGAAGGCAACTGGACTCCAGTTCCCAGACATATTACCAAGTCCAGTTGCCTTCGATTTATTTGCCCATAAAATTACCAAGTGCAGTTGCCTTCGATTTATTTTTCCCGGAATAACCATGACCTGAACGAATGAGAAGATTCACAGGCAACACATTTGAGTTTGCAACCAAAGATTTAAGAGTTTGCAGGCACAGATTTGTCAAAACAAAATTTAGTTGTGAATGAATAAAGACAGAGTACCTCTTTGACATATTTTTTATGCCTGCAAGGAGAATTTTTTAACTAAATTTACATGAGTGATATGGCTTCTTTTTGAAGAAGTATCAAAGTGGCTCATCTAATTTTCGTCAATCTGGAAGCCCTTATTACAACATAATCTGTTGAATTAAAACTGTTTTCAAAGTTTGGATATAACCTTTGGCAAAAACTTATCTCTTTTTTCCCAACTGAACTATTCACCACACTTCCATCCTGCAGGACGGTGCAGACTAAAGCTATGCCAAAAAACACTCCCACTAGTTACTACTCACTTTACTTTTAGTATTAATGGTGGAGGTATTACTTTGTTTATTGAGTATTCGCTTAGTACTAAACAGGAAATAACTATTTCCATGCAAGCGAATATAAATTTAAAAAAACTGTCATTTAAAAACTTGTGGATTTGGTGTTTTAGTAATAGGCTTCTGAGAGGAGTGATTCCATAGCAGTATGTGATTTAAATTTAAGGCCAAAGGAGACTTACTGTAGAGTTCTGTGGATTGCCACCCACTTGAAAACATACCCTGTGTAATTTACATGTAACTGTGAATGGTGATATAAGGCAGTTTTTCAAATTTTCATAAGACACATGATGGAGGTAGTGTACCATCTGTCTTTCAACAGACTTGAGGGACTAACAACAAAGCAAGTGCTATTAAGAGGTATCATGGTTTACTAACTTTTGTTTTTGCACTCAGGATCAAACCCTGTCTGTGACCCCATTTCCCTACAGAGACAATTTAACTCCCTTCTATCGCACTCATCCCCCCAAAATGCCCTCATAGTCTACAGAATGCCATGATGTGCTTTTAGTTATAAGTTGCACATATCAGGATTTATCATTTGAAAAACTTGATGTGATATCAAGACACCAACAAACATATTTTTAACCCTTAACTCAGTTCAAGGCAACACTGTTTTGCTCCTCCTTTGCATACTTGGAAAGCCTTTAAAATCCAAAGTATAGAAATCACTTTTGAAAATGTATGACTTTATTTATCCAATGATAAAATAAATGTCTTTCAAAAGTCTTTTTAATCAATAAACAAAAACAAAACATTTGCTTTTAGGTAAAAAGTCCAATAATTGTCAAATCTCTTCTTGCTGCTAAATAAACAGTGTCTGTTTTAAGAGTTTAATTGTGGTGTCTACTCTGCCAGTTGTTTGTGAAGTGATCTTGAGAGGTCTGACATCTGTAAGCCTCTACCAATGAGATAGTCTGAACAGATAGAAAAAAAGCTGAATATTGTCCTTTGCAAACATTAAGGTTGCCTCTGCCTGCAGTAAAGAAGAAAGCCTCCTGATGTTTATAAACTTTTCTGTGATTACTCATTTTAAATATTTACTTATTACTCAGTGTATCAATGCTGTTTTTTTATCAAAAACAAAAAGGAAAACAAATACACTTTAAATACACGATAGTCTAAAAGTACAATATATTTTTTAGTCATCAATTATACTTTGTCATAAACTCTCACTGAACTCGCTTAACTCATTCTCACATATTCACACCTCTGACAGGACTGACTCACACACTTCATAAATGTAGTTATTTTCCTGGTCAGTTGTTACTTTAACAAATTAGAAGAATAAGGTTAATGACCATGGTCAATAGTATGATTGCTGTGAAGATGAACATATAAGAATGCCCTTTGCACTGCTAGAGCAGCCTATTACTCAACATTAATAGAGGTTAACAAGAACAACCCAAGCTTTCTTTTCAGCACTTTAGCCAGGCTGACAAAGAGTCATAACTCTATTGAACCTTGTAATCCTTTGTCACTCAATAGTAATCACTTTCTGAGCTTTTTTAATGATAAAATCGCGTTTATAAGAGACAAAATCTTTCACCTTGTGCCCTCTACTGGCATCAATTTATTCCCTAATTTAGAAACCTCAAAAATAGCTGTGAAAGGAGATGTATATTTAAGCTGCTTTTCTCCCATTGACCTTCCACAATTAACTACAACAATTTCTTCTTCCAAACAATCCACCTGTCTCCTTGATCCCGTCCCAACTAGACTGCTTAAAGAGAGTTTGCCCTTAGTTGATACTTTTCTACTAAATATAATAAACCTTTCCTTATCAACAGGGTATGTACCTCAGTCTTTTAAAGTAGCTGTTATTAAACCTCTTCTT
>JAPZDV010000333.1:0-12547 GCA_029814665.1 Acanthurus lineatus
TATATATATACACACACACACACACACACACAAACATAAAAACATAAATACATACAAACATATATATATATATATATATATATATATATATAGGATATTTACAACTGTAAATTCAGGAATTATGTCTTATTTGATTTAAGCTTTGCCTCACCCACAACACTGCATTACTGGTTTAGATAATATGGTTAAATTTGAGCCTGTTTGAAACCTTCCTGACTGCCTATGTGCTTTAACTGTACAGTCTGCTATAAATCCATTTCTAGCCAAGTCAAAATGTCCTTCGATCTCAGAAATGAGTATTTGAATGAAACTTAAAAAAAAAAAGTGTTGGAAAAAAATTGCACATTATCAGATACAACATCAGGTATTTAACCTAACTCAAAATCTCTCAAAAAGTATAATTCTATTGTCTATGGTCTATTGTCATACTAACAACCATCTCTTGTTAAAAAACATGCTGTTTAGGTGAAGTGTGAACTAAACCATGTTTAATATCTTGGTCTTGTCATCTGAGATCTTAGCAATTATGAGCTGTCAACTCACTACTGTTGCTAATACAGTTACTACCACTAGAGGTCCATGGTTGTAAACAGTTAAGTGTGAAGCCGTCTTAATCCTTTTTCTCCTCTCTCTAGCTATGTTGACAACACTGGCAGCTAAATAAAAGGGAGACATCAAACTCCTTTGTCTATGGCTACTATGGTTACTATAACCAATTATGCCCACATTCTATGTTAGGGAAGAACTGTGTGGCTCCACAGCTGGTCTAGCCTCCACTCTGTAACTAAGATTACCAAGGTAAATCTGTAACAGTGTGCTCTCTTAAAGCAACAGTTCTCCTTTATCAAAAAAAAAGAAATAGTCTATTCAAGCAATAAAACAGTAATTAAATCCAATAAAAAATCTTTAACTGTTATTATTGGCACTATTAATATTCCAAAATTCAAAAGTTGTAACTCAAAACATACTTATAGCACAATAATAACAACAACTGTAATACTATAAAAATACAGAAGAAAACTATAAGAAAAACAAAAAGTCAGTCCTTTGCTCATACATGCTTACTGCTGTACTTAATTACAGCTTGTGTGGTTATGTAGTTATCTATCTGTCTATCTGGATTTAACATTCAAGATTATTTATTGGATAATTCACAAGGATTTATAGTGAAATATAGCTGTTTTTCTGATGCTTCAACTAAGTCATTAGATTACATGAATGACTAATAAAATTATAAAATAAAAAAACAAAATTTTACATTAAGTGGTAAGGGCAGGTTGAGAGGTCTAACAAGTTAAGGACAAATGCTGTTCTTCAGTCTGGTGGTACAGAAGGAGTTACTTCTTTATCTCTTTTCAGAAAGCAATAAAGTGAAAAGGCTGTGACCTGAGTGCAACAAGAGGAATATATGTATAATCAATAACTGAGAGTATTTAATAGACAAAAGGTTATGATCTTTTACATTTATTCAACTAATAGTGTCATGACCGCCAGAGAAGGTGGGATAAGTTTGCAAAGACCACTCCACAGATCACTCATGAACTGGTCCTGACCACTTGTTTCAAGTACCCTGTGAATTGTGTTAGGGACCATAGTTGGTAGACAGACTGCTAAATTCTCCTCCTGTTCATTTTGTGATGACCCTTAAAGCGTTTCTTGTTGACAGTGAGGTTACTTGTGTTGGACCAAACAAGCACGATGACACAAACAATTTTGAAGGGGCATGGTTTTAAATAATGTCCAAAGATTGTTTTTGGCATTTTTAAAACTATCTTATTTGTAATGCAATGCATATTTAAATAGTATTATATAATATGCATTATCAGTTTTATCTGACTGGAACCCTTCGAAGGGTTTCTATTATTTAAGAATATTAATCTAGGATAACATTACTTTACAAATATACACCTCAGTGTCAGTATTTTTAAGTTATAAATCAACTTAAATTTATTTAGCCTTTTCTGTTTGAGAAACAGAAATATATAGTGACATAAACACCAAGCTTTTTGCTCAGTGTAATGAATATGAGATGTATAATCAGTACTGTAGTTATTAAGACAGCTTTGTGTCCAGCAGCATAACAAACTTGCACTTGTTGCAGTGTTATTTATATATTTGTCAAGTAAAACTATTTGTATTTTTAATTAATTACTGCATGCACATACTTTGTCGTGCAAGTTAAGTTTCAGCAGATATTCATGTTTCTATTAAGAGAGCAATGTATAAAGCTTAAGTCACTTAAGAATAAGAAAAGTCGCTCAACTAACCGGTACTTTTCGGCAAGATAATCCTTGTCTGACTGCTGTTGGGTAAGCACTTCAATCAGCACATTCTGGTTATGCATTAAAGCAGCATGGTATCTGCCTGAAAAACAGCACAGCTACAGTGAATGAAATAAATTCAGTATAACAACCTGTCGGGTTGTTATTTAAAATCAAGCTGACAATATTAGTATCCTATTGTACAATTCTTGTGTAAAACTGTCTTTATGTGTTCTTCAAACATTAATATGTAAATGTGCTGTGGTGGAGATAAGGTTGTGTGGATCAGGACAGAAGCTGCTTGTAATCATTATGAAATAATATTCATAATCTATGTTTATATATAAATTATCTGTCTATTTGTTCATACTATAATATCACAATGTCCATTACACACACACAAGAGCTGTGGCATGTTTGTCTCTACTTGAGCAGGATTCCTACTCTGTTGCTTCTCTTAAGCTTTCTTAATTTTTAACTTGTTAAAGGAGATGTCTTATGCAAATCAAGGGACTGAAAGAGGATATTGTGTGCTGTATATATATCATATAACATGTTTATGATTTGTTATATTGGACTATTAAAAAAATGACTTGACTTAAAATGCTGGACTGTTTGCAGGTGCTTTACCTGCATCTCTTGAACCTGTCAGAGGCCAAGTTGATATTTCACTATGACTTCTTCCAACCTCCTTCAAAATTCTTGCTATGGCCCCAGAATGACTCAGCTATTAAAAAGACGAGTTTAAAACTTTTAAGTATTACATAAAAAGCAGGAAAACCAGTGAAGCTTTTAATTAAGTGATGCTAAATGATGTTAAAAGAGAGGTAGTAAAAAAAGATTAGATCTCTGCCATAAAAGTTTTAGAAGATTCTATTTTTGTTTATATACATTTGATCCAACCTCAGCTGACACTAGTGAATACCTCAGTCGAAAGATGTTGGAAGTGTAAAGGGCTCTTACATTATCAATAGTAGGATCTTTTGTTCTCAGTTGAATGTCAAAAGGCTCTCTGGCTCCTTGTATGTCACCTGATTCTCTGGATTGCACATCCGCCATGGCATTGTGGCAAGGATAGAAGCTGCTCTGGCTGAGGAGCTCCATGTGGCAGGGAGCCTCTGAGGATATGTCCCCTGAAAGAATTCTGCAGTCAGACCTCGATAGCAACCAAAACACTAAGAACTCCAAAGTTTAAAGGTTTTTAAGCAATTTAAAACAATGTACACATAGTTTTTGACACACTGTTGTTGTGAGTGTCAACTTGTTGCCTTAAAGTTGTACTCCGTAGTTAGGGAAACTTAATTTACCCAGTTCAAACTGGTAAAACTTTAAAATGGCTTGTAGATCTACTGTACTCCAAGATACACATCTTTCTCCAACTAGTGTTATGTTGAAACAAAGGTTCAATTTAGACAAATAACAGCCGTGTTTCGTAAAAGTAGTAAACGCAGTACATGTCACTGTGTGTGTGCGCGTATACTTGCTTTATAACAGGGACTCAAAACCCAAATACGAATTAAACCAAGGGGACCTCATATCACAGTGGGGGCCAAGCTGATTTTTTGCAAACTTCTTCTCCTACAGTTTTTAGGTGAAAAATTTAACAAGATTGTTAACACCACCCTCAATTATGCATGCACTGTCTCTGCATTTTTTTGCAAATCTGCATCAAATAAAACTCAATCAATACACATCACTCACAATCTTTTCTCTTTATTATTGTGCTTTAAGTTTGTATTATGTGAGCCTCCTCTTGCACTTCTGCTTCTTCTGATGTAAAGTGGTGGTTGCCAAACCACCTTAAAGGTGCATTACCACCACCCTCTGTACAGCAGGCCAAAATGCAGCAAATTTCTAGTTGGTTACTGTGTTTCAAAGATGCTTCAACTAAAAATGCATTTTGTTATTAGCTGACTGCAGCATCTGGGAAAACTTATGATAAGCTTTGGACTGACTTTTGAGCTGCACAAAATGGCAGGCTTAAGCATGGATTGTATGTCAACTCAAAGTGTTTATATTTTAAATCTATAAACAAGTTGGGTAGTCTGCACAAGGCTTAAAAAATTCTTACCTAGGTTTATGTATTAAAGCATTTGGTCAACAATATCATAATGTCTCACTTTGTCCATATCCCCCAGCCCAAAAATAAGGTGAGTGTTAAATTCTAAAAACATCTCAGTGTACTAAAATGACTAAATTAATTTCAAGAGCTGCAAATAAAGTATTGAGTCAAATAACATAACTCCACAGACATAATATTCAATACTGAATCAGGAATGTAGCTTACTTGCTTGCCTGTATTGTGTAGATGTCTCAGATGTCAGGCTGCTTATAAATACCTGAAGATGCAGTGTAAGTTAGGAGCAGCTCTTTGATATCCTCCCCTGCCATGTCTAGTGCACTGAGGCCACTGACATTCCTATCATTGACATTTGTCCCATACTGGAGGAGAAGCTTCACTACCTACACAACACACAGGTATTATAACAACATCTTGTAAAAAGACAGAACCTCCTATAACTTGTGGTTTTTGATAAAGTACAAAATAGACTATGACATCCACGTTATGAGGTCTATACTCCTGCGTTCACTGAAAGGGACTCTAGTTCAATATCTGCTTAAACAAAATGCCACGCTCCACTAACATCAATCTAGTGTTACTCTTTTTTTTGGAATGCACATTGCATTTTACTGGATAGTAGTGGTAACATCAGAAAAAGTGACAGCTACAATAAGGTCATATGGTCAATAGGGTCAAAGACCTGATGGCTTGCCTGAAAGTGGAGGCCTGACTACTCCATGAAAATGAGAAAAATGTTATCAAAAACTATATATAACTGCTCTACATCTTATAAAGTCTCATTAAGTGCTACCTCATCACCTGGTAGTGTCCAGAGTTAACAGCATCTTGAAGGGGTGTGACACCATCAAAGCTTCTAGCATTGACATCTGCTCCAGCCTTCAACAGCTCCTCAACAACTGCCCTATTACCCACAACAGAAGCCTCATGGAGAGCTGTCCAGCCTGACAATCAAGTCAACATTTACTTGTTAGCCTTTGTTTTGTGGTAGTAATTGTTTTGTAAGTAACGGAAAATAATGTAATATATGTCAGAATATAAGAGATATCAAGTGCAAATAAACAAGCGACTATGCAGAGACAAACCTGCATAATCTGCCATGTTGATACTTATCCCAGCTTCAATGAGTGCTTTCACTCGATCCAGATCTTGTCTCTTGCATGCTATGTGCAGAAGAGTCTCTCCTTTTTCATTTCGCTTATGAAGCTTTGTCGTGTTGGAGATTTTCACAGGTTGCAAGGCATTTGCTGCTTCAAAGGTGAATTAAATCAAGATTTGTAAAATTAAGATAAACAATGACAAATCTGAAACAAAAGTACTTGCAATTACAGCGTTCATATACATACATGTAACAACTGTGTATTTTTGCCATTAGTACAAAAAAAGTATTTACTTGGTTTTTCCTCAACAAGATACTGCCTTTGTTTTGCACAATTGTTTTTACATCAAAACAGGAAATTTTTCATGTTACTCATACCTTTCATTATTGTCACCTGATAGCAAATTACTGCAACACATCAGTGTAACAATAATCACTTCATCTTTTACATCACAAAACTTTATCATTACTACACTTTTCTCACATGACAAGCTTCTCAGTTTAAAGGGTACAGTTTGCTGTCTATCCTCTATCCCTCTCCTCTTACTGTACTATTTGTATGAATGTCATTTTATGTATTGTACTATCCTTGCTGTAAAATACTACATTTGTTGTACTAAAGGTGTAACAGTACATCATGAAATTTCACATCAACTGGAAGGGAGTCAGTGTCTGATTTAATATGGCTTAAGTTTTAATTGGATGTTTGGGGCAATGCCAGCATAAGTACCGTCTTTCCATTACTGTATTTATCAGAAATTGTTTCCACCTAAGATTGGCACGGAGTTGTAAGCCAATGTAAAAATAAGGAACGCTTCTCCTTCTCACAAGAAACATCACTTTTTTTTGTAGTCATTGTGGCATCAATACAATATCATTTAAAATGTTTTTTAAATTCTTAGATTTTTGATTACCTAATTGAGGTATAGAGTTACCATAGCCTGCAGAATGGGTAATACTGGATATCTCTGACTCAAGAGGTTGATATATTTCCATCTGCATTTCCTTTTTCTGCTCTTTATAGCCCACTTGTGAATCTAAACTACATATCTCCATGTCCTCAGCTGCTTCTCTGACAACTGTGGCATTAAGATTACACAACAAGCTTAGAGAGTCATTATCTGATGATGCATCTCCATTCTTCTCATGCTCTTGATAACAGCTGCTAGTGATCTCCATTATCTCTCTGGAAGAAAAAAACACATATAGAGGTAATAGTAAGATAATGACATTTTACAAGTACTTCTAGATTCTATGCAGACAATTCTTACAAATTCAAAAGATATCAAAAATATTGTATTTGCTGCACAGTTAAAAAGATTTGTAACCAACAAGTGCTCAACATAACATATAATTTCTTCCAATCCTTCTAAAACAACCATCATGTTTTCTGGTTTGACGGCACTGGCAAGACAACATTGTTTTGTCAGTGCCTTCCAAAATAATTTGAAATGACAATTTCAAAAACTATTCATGTGTCTTTTTTGGTTCTTTGTGAGGTTAGGCATGATCCTCATATGACTGTCAGAGTTTCTCACTGCCACAGTAATCCCTGACTAGACGGGCATTGCAGGTGTACTGTGTTTGCTCTTTAGTTTGTCCTTTCAAAGGAACAGAAAAGTTATGAAGACATAATGAGTCACTGCTTTTATAAATTTTACCCGAAAATTAAGCAACTTAATTATCTCATAATTTCATTCTGACAGAAATAGCCTTGTTTGTGTTTACCTCAGCAACTGCAGTCAACAAATGTGTCATGGCAGCAGCCTCTGTTTAAGGTTTAGGTATTGAAAAACCACTACCAAGTTTGAGTGTCACTACTGAAGCCATGGTCACCTCAAGATTTTAACTGGCTAGTTGGCTTCTAGCTGTCTTATTTAAAGTTAGGGTCTGATTTCCCTTCTAAACACTTTTTATTAAACTTGTTAAAATGCTCTTCATGTCTCAATGGCCATCAAAACATTAAGTTATTTTAAAAAATATGAAAGCCCTTCTGTAGCCCTTGCTGGTCGTGAATACACATGACCAATCATTTCACTAGGCATCCAACAACTTCCACAGCACTACCAGAAAAAAAGAAAATCGAAATTTGAAAAGGCCACAAATAAGAACTGCAGCTAAAATTCCCAGAGGAGATCACTCATATTAGCCTCAGACCAGATATTGTCCTCTGGTCTAAAGGTACCAAACAGGTGGTGCTCATTGAGCTGTCGGTTCCCTGGGAAGAGAGGATAGAGGAGGCACAGGAGTGCAAGCTCAAGAAATACCAAGCCCTCATCCTTGAGAGCCAGCAGAACAGGTGGAAGGCCTGGAACCTGCCGGTGGAAGTCGGTTGCAGGGTCTCGCAGGACAGTCGCTTTGAGAGCCCTCGGGCTGCTGGGGATTGAAGGTTTGGCAAGGAAGCAGCTGGTAGCCAACGCTGCTAAACAGGCAGAGGCAGCATCATGGTGGATTTGGATTCAGTGGGAGGTGCAGTGGCAGAGCCAACCCAGGAAGGACTGACACCGGCACAGAGTCGGGTGGTCTTCAGCAGGGGCAGATCCAGGACACTGGACCTGCTGTCGAGCCCCTCTGAGGCGTCATGGGCTTAAATCGATGAAATGCCAAAGAAGTGGGGGGGCATCTGAAGACCCGCTGAGGTCACCCGACTCTTTGGTATGCAGTCAAGTCCAACTTGGCTCAGGGAGGAAAACATCCTGTCATGCGAAGTCCCACTGGTGCCGTGAGGGAGGAAAGATGGAGAGTGAGAGAGAGCGATGCCACTGGCTCACAGTTGGTGCAGGGGAGAGTACCTGTATGGGTGAACCAGTTGCAATAACCCTATTGTATTTTACATACTGCTGGACATGTAAGTCAGTGTGTATTCTGTTGTAGCAGCCAGCCAAACACATGTCCATGTTCAAGGCTCCTATTTTTCCAGTCAGCTGTGCACCAGCTGGGAACCTCCAAAAATCTAAAAACAGTTTAGGCTGAAATAAGTTGTTTACATTGTTACTGTATAGTCTACCGCATTTATTGTTAGGATACGGGCTTGAAGGGGGTTATTTACAAAACGACGATCTAACTGCAGCAAAAGTGTTTGTTTTCATAGCTTTGAGAATAAACTATCACAGAATACTTCCACACCATGGAAGATGAAATTGACGGCGTGGAATGTTTAGGTTTCTGTTTTTTTCAAAACAGAAAAGCAACCTGGTGTATGCTGTCCAGTGCAGTGAGGAATGCAATGATCTATACATTGGCAAGAAAAAAAAACATTACACAAATGTATGGCCCAACACAGAAGGGCTAACACCTCAGGTCCAGCCTCAGCTGTTCATTTACACTTAAAGGAGAGGACACATTCCTTTGAGGACAGGGATGTACTTATTTTGGACAGGGAAGATAGATGGTTTGAAAGAGGAGTAAAAGAAGTCATCTATGTGAAAGTGGAAAAATTGTCTCTCAACCGAGGAGGGGTCTGAGACATCACCTTTCTCCCATTTACAATGCTGTCCTTTCATCTTTACCCACAAGGTTTAACAACTGAGCCTCTAAGAACGATGGTCACTCACAAATAGCTCTGGGGGACCCCGACAACCCTAACAACTGTCGTTCACGATTGGCCTCATGTGACTTCAACCACTCTAACAACTCTTACGACTCCAAACGACTGTCATTACAACAGAATGGAGCACTACCTGCCACACCTACGAGCACTAACGATCGTTAGACACCGTTGTCCTTTGGAACAACTCCACAGAGTTTAAAAACCAGGGATTCCCACCAGCCAGTCAGACAGGCCTAGCCTAGTCTGATGAGCATGAACTGATGGACTCCCCTTGCCCAGAATAACCATGACCTGGATGACTGAGAACATTCACATATGTTTTTTTCAAAAGTTAGCTTGCTCGCACTAACTTTTCAAGACAGCTGACCCCAGCTTAAAAAAAACCAGTGTGTAGACCATTTTTTTACCTCAGTGGACTTATTTCTCTCTACAGAGCTTTGGGTCTAGTGTAAATTTAATAGATGTCGACTGGACATAATGGAATGTGATTTGCCAAAACATCGCCTTAGAGATCCTGTACATAGGTGATATTAAAATGTGTTTTACAGGAAAGGTTTGTTAAAAGGTGAAAATTCAGCTACTTAATACACAAATATCTCTCACAGCCACGGGCTTGTTCCATCATATGTAATAGGGGTGTCTGAGAGGGATGCTATACCAGTTCCTAGCTGAATAGTTTATGGAGCTTGCAAACCAAAGTACTGGGTTGACTCTTGGTTTATCTTAATTTCCTTCAGTTAACTTTATCATGGTGATATACTGTTTTGTTTCATTCAATTTTGATTTAAATATCAATATTAAAACGGTCACTTTTTAACCCTGAATCTGCTTGTACTTTCACAAGTCATACAAGAGGGTGTCACTATTTAAATTTACATTAGGTCAAATTAAATTTTTTCATTTAAAAAAATCATGAAGACATGACTGATAATGTAATGTTATAATACATCAGGAAGATCATTGCTCTAGTCAGGTATTGATTTCATCTGAAATAAGTGAACTCTAAGCTCAATGTATCCAAAACCAGTAAGTTAGTAATGGGCTAGATGGCAAATCATAATGAATCTATGTAAGCAATATGATTGTGTAACCTTGGGAAGGTCGTTTTCTACAGGAAGTTTCTTTCTCAGACAGTGTAAGCTATTACACAACAAAACATGACACACTTGATTATTGCCCTGGCCCATATCCCTGATCCACTCTGTCAGGGGTGTCAGTGCTGGTTTGTCTCCAGATAGGGAACAATGCTAGTTCTTCTTATAGCTCTGATAGCTCTCTATCCATTCTATGGTTGATCTGTAAAATGGGTACCTGTTATAAAATCTTGGAGAAGCAACTGTAGATTCCTGGAAATATAATGGCCCTGTATCCCTTGCTCATGGGTTTTTAGACACCACATGCTCAAAGGCCACAAAATGGACTGAACAAGTGAGTGAATATCTGAGAAATCACTTCATACTAGGGCTGCAACGATTAGTCGACGTAATCGATTAGTCAACGTAATCGATTACGTCAACGAAAATCCATCGACGCAAAAATGTAAGCTTCGACACGTCATGTTATTGTGGTTGTAAATTACTGCAAGATAAAATCACACAACCGCCGCTTCATGCTCGTCTGTAACTGCAGTGCACTACAGGAAGTGCTGGGGGCAGTATCGCTCGCTGTTTACATCCCGCAAGGAAACAGAGAACAAGTGCGGAACGTTTCACTAGGTCTTCGGCGGCATAGCTCAGTGGGTAGGGCAGGTGGCCCATGCACGGAGGCGCCATTCTCAAGGCCTGTTTGATTCCGGCTCTGAGCAAAAAAACAAAAACGCTTTTGTTTTTGCCTAACCAGCTCTACTCCGCTGCCACTGCAATGGCAAGCATGTTACAGCTCACCCAGAACTCTAGGTGCTTAAAAATAAATATGATAATCTTGACTAATCGACTAATCGAAAAAATAATCGATAGATTAGTCGACAACAAAGATAATCATTAGTTGCAGCCCTACTTCATACCAGCATTATGAGATTTTTTTTTCTTCAGGTTTGGTTTAAATATTACTCCAATGGCATCCGCCTTACAGGCACTAGTCACCACAAGGTTATGTTAAATGTATTTAAATGCCAGAGTACATATAACATGTGATAAGGTCTGTTTGAAAGCAGACAACACAAAAACTTTAAGATCTACCAAACAATGGCCCAAGAGTAGAGTTGTGTTTTGGAATAAACAAGTCAAAGTCAAAATCCTAACTAGGGCTGCTCTACTGTGGCAAAATTTAGAACCATTATTTTGGTCAACATTGAAATCACAATAGGTTAACACAATTACTCACTTACTCTTGAAACATGTTGCATTTATTGACCTTAAAAAAATCCTTTTACTGATGAGTTTTCTTGACCTTTAATTTCTCTGAAATCTTTTCCCATTGAGCTTTTTAAAGTTCAATTAAAATAAATCATATAAAATATACATTCAAATATATGAATAATAGTTAATTTAACATGGTTCACAAAACACAAATTCAACTTGAGCCATAAAAGAAAAGTGGCCAAAGTGTTGACTTTTCAACTGGTTTGTTTTTTAGGAAATAATACCAACTTTTACTAATACAATTATTACTCTGTTGAACTTTGTACAGGCACGCTTTTAAAGCATACTGTTCAAATTTTCTCTTAAAAAAATACATAGTTATCCATTTCATTAACATATCCACTAAAAGTGTGTAGCATTGATCAGAGTAATTGATCAGCTTTGAGGTATACGATAGAAGCTAACTCACTAGATGCTAAAAAATAAGTGACATAGAGTTAACGTCCGATTAGCGTTAATCAAGAGTGATTACTTCTGCAATAACGTTTTATATGTACAGTCCTAACATCACATTGATAAGGAGAAAACTGTTAATCGAGTGACAAATCACAATGGATACTATGAGGCTAGTTTACATTACCTACAAACGATGTTTTTCGGTCAAAATCTCCCGTTGTTACAGTCAATGAAACAAGGAATATGGTGTGCGCCTGCGCGTGTAAGGCAGCGCGCGGAAGGGGGCGGGGTCTGACCATGGCTGTATTATGAGAAGGTCTTACATACATCCTTGGGTCTGACACCTTGGCTAACACTAAACGAGGTTGTTTGCTGAGGCTGCGGCGCACACAATGTGTCACATCTTTATATTTTAAGAGCAGTGTAGAGACATATTGTAATATTTCATCGTAAGACTCTATGAGTCTATGACAGGCCGCTATAGTCTACATTACGGTATTAATTAGAAATACTAACAGGACAATCAGGGAAATGTCCCTAATTTGATATGTCGTTTTAAAAATTAGCTTAAGACGAGATGAATCTCCTGATAAAAATCATAGAAAAGATGAAAACGATGAAAAACTTTTCAGCCACCTCTGGCTCATCATCCGTTTCCCCTGGTGACCAGAGACTGCCTTCCACTGTTTGCTCTCTTGGATATGGAAACAAGCACAATTATTCAAACAATAGACCAAAACAAAAAGAACACACAGTCTAAAATGGCATTGATACCATCCACTGTATGTGTGTGTGTGTGTG
>JAPZDV010000334.1:0-12547 GCA_029814665.1 Acanthurus lineatus
GAGAGGAGCTCAGTGTGTCATGGAGTCCCCCAGCAGCCTAAGCCTATTTAGCAGCATAACTAGGGGCTGGTCCAAGGGGAGCCCTAGCCAGCTCTAACTATAAGCTTTATCAAAAAGGAAGGTTTTAAGCCTACTCTTAAATGTGGCAAGGGTGTCTGCCTCCCAGACTGTAAAACCCAACAGGAAGTCAGCCATTTTGAATTTTGTGGTCATTTTTCTTTTTCCACCCCTCATACTTATGCAGACTTGTCCTAGATGATTGATTATGACTTTGTCTGTATGCTTATTTTCTGTCAGTGTGACAACATGCCTTGATAGTGCCCCACACATGCTTTCAATGAGGCAGTCCTCACACTGTATTTTGACCCACATGTGTGAAATTTGATAGACATGTCTATTGTGTCAGGACATACAAAAAACCATGGACCCATACCCTTAACCCAACAGGAAGTCAGACATTTTGGATTTTATTGTCATTTTTCGCAATTTCTGCCCCTCTTACTTTTGCGAACTTGTCCTACAGGGTTGATCCAGTCCTACTCAAATTTGGTATGTCCAATCTTAACACCCCCATAATGAGAAGTTATCAAAGGTCCACATGAAACTTCAACAGATTTCCTGGGGTGTGGCGTGGAATTGTGATACTTAGCCAAAAAACAGGAAATTGTCATAACTTTGGGCTACATGGTCAAATTTGCCCCAAATTTCAGAGGTTTGATATGTGTCCTGACCTGAACACATCTGTATGACCACAATCACTCATCCTTTTTGCAACACGCACTGATTACAGGAACTGACTTTTTTTAAATAGTTTCATGAACTCATTCTACACAATTAATCTGATCCAGTTTTTCAGTCGGTACTATCTTAGGACCATCAAAGTCAAAAGTTATCAAAGGTCCATACAAAACTTTTTGTCAGTGGCATGGCTTCAAACTTGATGTTTCACCATCAAAAAGGAAGGAAGTTGTTCTACTTCGTTATACATTCTCATTTCTCCCACTGATTTCACAGGTTTGATAGAGTTCCCGTCCTGAACACATCTGTATGACTGTTATGTCTCTTATGTGAAACTATAAGGACACTGACTGAAGCCATGATGAGTGTTGTTTTGAGACCTAACTAAACCTTACTTCATAAACAAGTGAGGTGATTCAGGGTGTTGCTCAGCTGCTTTTTACACCAACATTTTCCCAACAACTTAGATAAGTACAACACACACCATTTAACCCCCAGGCGTGCTTCTCTCAGACGATTTGTCCCCACACTTTGTAAATCCTTGGCATACACAAACATTTACATGGTACAGCACCTGCACCCTTCCATGCCTTAAAATTTGTGTTATGGAACTTTTAATTGAACTCTTAATTGGAGAAGCCAGCAGTTTTAGGATATGCTGCTGTACAAATATGCAGAAATGCCAGTCAGTTAAGTAAAATTTGCATAAACAGTTAGTTCAATACATTGCTTCCTCTTTTTAGCAAGGAAAAGCTATAATTGAATAAGTGGCAGTAAAACTTTTTAATAAGCAATGTTTGTTTTTAACATGTATTTCTTATTTCTGTCATTTTTATAATGCAACATGCAATATAGTTAATATGCATGTCACTTTGTGCAACTCCTGGGCTACCAGGGTGGGACAGTCATAAAATATACAGTAAATGCAGTTTAAATGCAATAACTTGATGAGTGATGCTAATGTAAATGTTGGGTTGATGAAGTATGGTCATCTTTACAGATTCGCCAACCCTTTCAACAGTCCTGTTGTGGAACAGCAGCGGGGAGTGATGGAGAGGTTGGAGGATGACTATCAAATGCCCTCATCCAGCATCTGCCTGAGTCAGACTCCCATATGCATCTCTTTACCCAGCAGGTACTTGACTTTTCTAAGAGTGCTGAAGTCATACAGCGATGATGTCTTTTTCTAGTATAACAGAGCAACTTTTAAAATCAAAATGATTTCCTATTTCATTCAGACATGCAGAGAATAACTCTCCAGAGCCCTCCACTGAAAAGAAGACCCAGCCCCCTGAACCCAGTGAGTCCTAAGACATAGCAGACATAATTTATGTTTCAAAAGTTATAAATATATTTTCTTTATCCCTAATACTATTAGATCAGTAACATCCTTATCTGATGTAGTGTTGCAATGAAATGGGCAAAAATCATATCCTGGAATTAACTGGAAAAACTGAACACATTTGAACACCCTATTTAATACATGGTTTACAAAGATCCCAAAAACAGAGTACCAAATTTCGAGTGCATTTAAAAATATGTCACGCTTGGTTGGTGTGCATTTACAGTAAATGAGGGTTTTGTATGTTTTACCGGTTTTGCCATGTTTTTTGCTGGAAAGCAGAATGACCACAAGCACAAAATGAAATTCAATCCACTGGAATTAGAGGTGTTAGTGGAGGAGGCATATAACATATATTGAGCTACAGCAAATAAATATCTAAAACATAAAAAGAAATGCTACATTAGCGAGAAAGTCAGTGCCATTGGTTAAACAAGAACAGATGAATTTAAAAGAAAATGGCAGGATTTGGGGGAAGAATAAAAGAGGATAGAAAATTTATAATAAAACTTTGGAACATAAAACAGATGGGAGGTTTGTGGAAGAGATGACTCTATTGAATATTGAGCAACAGAAGCTACTGGTGCACAATGCTGTACAGATTAACACCTTCCTTTCAAATGGATTATACACAGAAGCAGTCAACCCCTGAAAATGCTTTTAGGCTTGAGAAATCACAATGCTTAGTTCTATGCATTTTCTTCTCTCTGTATTTTGGATACTATTTTGCTCATTTGAAAAACTTGATCCTTATGTGCACCCTTAGTAAATTTGCACGCACATTTCTATGTGATTGATATCAAGTTCTCCTGTTTTTACTCTTGCAAACCTTTTGTAAATCAGGGCCTATTGGGTCTTAAAATGTCTTAGTACTGAGTCCTGAAGAGGCTACAGGAAATTTCTTCATTTCCAGTATATATCAACCTATTAATAAAAATCAAAAGTCCTCTTGTTGAAGAAAACAACTTCATATCAGTAGAGTAATCTGTCTTATTCTTCTTCATTTAAGGATATTAATTATTATTATTATTATTGCTACATTGGACCACAATTCTACTTGTGTTCCTCAGGTTGGCAGTCAGAGTCAGTCAGGGGGTTGGTCTCAGGGGTGGCTCTTTGCCCCTACAACACCAACATTCTACTTCCTCCCGAAGGTAGCCTACCCTGCCAGAATGCAAGGGTTTCAGTCATTTTCAACTGATCCAACTGTTATTGCATTATTAGAGATGTTGACAATTACCCATTAAACATAAAATGTAACTTTTACAATGTTTGTTTTGTCCAACCAACAGTTCAGACCTCAATATCTTTAAAAAATAATTCAAAGTAAATGCAAAAATCTTTGTGAAACTGGATACATTTTGTTTTTACGTGAAAAATTACTCAAACTATTATTAAAACAGTTGCCAATTTATTTCCTGAAAATAAACTTTTTTTTGGTCTGCACTAAGCTCAGTAACTAGAATCCTAAGCTGTTAGATAAATCTAGAAGAGAAAAAGTAGAAATTTAACTCTGAGCGGAGTAAAGGCTGAAAGGGGCATTAAAAGAAAAGTCTCAGGTTAAGTGCATATCCCTGAGATTTTTACTTAGGTGTAGTACTTGTAATATCATGTACTTGTAGTTGCAATCCAACACTGAAAATGAATGGGTACTGCTCTACAGTAATGCTGCAAACAAATAAAACAAATAACAAACTTGGAAAACCTTGCAGTCCTCACTTGTTATGTGCTTATAATTGTATAATTTGATGGGAATGACAACACATTGGAACTTTGAGCCATAAATTGGTGTAATGTAAAAGAGTTATTCCACCAAAACCTATTCTTTTTTTTTATCATTGCTGTCACATGTTTCTGATCCAACCCTCCTGCATCAAGCCATGAGCCAGATTCCTCTTTCTCATTACTGGAACTACATTTGGTGCAGGCCTTATAGCTGTATAAACCTTTTACTTATAGAGTAATGGTTTAGAGTCAATAATGGTTTCTGTTGTGTTTCAGCGAGAGAACACCCCTCAAACAGCAGCCCTCCATCCCAGCCGCCTCCTCCTCCTCCTCCTCCTCCTCCTCCTCCTGTGCGCAACAGCTTTATCGACCTTTCCTCTTCTTCACCCTCCTCATCCTGCAACTATTCCATGTCCTCTTCTATCATCACACGACCACAGAGACCCTCCTCTGGACAGGACCACTTGCTGTTAACACCTGGTTAGATGGCGATTCATTACGTTTGGTTTAGAATAAAATTATTTCAGATAAGAATTATGAAGTGAAACATAACTATAGGCATCTTCTACAGTGTTATTTTAACACAATAATTTTCTCTCTCAGCAGATAAAGTGTTGATTATACTGAAAAGTATCTTGCTGCACAGCATTTACACCGCAGTGCTGACAAGGATAGCAAAAGGCTTTATCTTAATTTCTCTGTGTCATCTATGGTCTAGACACATTGTGTGACATGCTGAACAGTGCTGCTCCTCTGCCTCCGATCAGACGAAACACAGAAAATGTTAGAGGCTCTAGAGGCTACCTGGAGTATGACCGTTTACCAGTCAGTCAAGGTAGAGCAACATCTCCTGACTATAAATACACGATTGTTGAATTTCATTAATTATTATCTCTGTCATATATTACAACCCCAACTGCAAGAAAGTTTGGATGTTTTGTGTTCATGTATTGTGTCATCATCCTCATTGATATTTGTTAATCATACATTACATCAGAATTTGATGCCAGAAATCATCCAAACATGTTACAACAGGTGTAACAAAAAAATGGAAGAATTGTCGAATGCTAAAAAAAACTTTAAAAATATTCCACGGGTAAACAGGCTCATTGGTTACAGTTAATAGTATCATAATCGTGTTTCAAAGCGACATCCTGGAAGAGCTCAGTCTTTCCCTATCAAGGTTCAACACTGTGTAAAACATGGTTGTTTAAAGGATAACACTTTCAAAAAACATTTTTATTTGAAACAGTTTGTTTGCACGTTTGATTGTATTCTTGTATTGTTTATGTTTTACATTGTCTCAACTTGCCTGGAATTGGGGTTGTATGACTACATGTCTTCTTTGTTCAAAATCCAAGTCTTTTCACATTTTCTGACAGGACATGTAACCAAAGATCAAAATCTTGTTCTTTAGAAATTAAGGTGTGGAACACATTTGAAGCTTTTAAACTGATATGGTGCAGGGCCCTTTAACCAATCAAAGAGGAGAGGATTTTTGGTGGAAAAGTTATTCTCTAGGTAAAAGAACAAATAGAAAAATGATCTCATGGCCTTTAAGAGTTTTATCAACATGAATAGAAAGTCCTGAGTAGCTCTTTCAATAATGTCTCTTGGACCCACTTCATGCGGACATGCAGAGTTTTTCTGGATCTTTGAATTCCACTTAATTTAGCTTTTGCTAGCATGCTAACTTTGACACAACCCTATGACAAAATGACAAAGCTAAAAGTTATGACTCTGGAAAATGTTAAAACCTTGGTTTGGTTTCTAATGAGCAAAGTTTAGTCTAGAAAATCTCTCCTTTACTACTAATGGCACTTTCAAGTTTCTTTCTGTCCGCCAGGAGCAGTTTTTTGCTGATAGCCATCAATTTTCCACTTTCTCTTGTTCTCTTTCTCTTTCCAAGTATCGTCGGACTGTTTGCAGGCTCCTGCCAGGCCACCCAAGCCACTGCCCAGGAAGATCCCTCCAGACAGTCAGCAAGGCAAACCCCTTAGCCTGGAGTCGGAGAATTTGGATGCCAAGATTGCCAAGTTGATGGGAGAAGGGTACTCTTTCGAGGATGTGAAGCGAGCACTGATGATTGCCCAGTATAAAGTCGACGTAGCACGAAACATTCTGAGAGAGTTTGCCTTAGTGGCCCCAAGACTGAATCTCTAGTTTTGGAGACAGTGAAAAGGGAGCACAACATTTCAGTTGTGCCTCTTAATGAACTGACTAAAAAGGGCTTTTTTAGTGTACTTGGACTCAGACTGTTGGAGCAACAATGATTAACAGAAACAAGAAATATTCTAAGGGAGACTAACCTTTTGTCGGAGAGCAGATTTGACAATGCACAACAAAGCAGCTTTAACCAAATCCAGTCAGAACACAGAGATTTAAAAAGAACTGAAAAGGCCCTCTGTGAGTGATTTGCACCTGTGAAAATAAGGAACTAGACTTTTTTGTTTTTTACAGTTAGTTCTACCAGTGCTGGCCTCTGGTTTCTCTAAATGCTCCTGTTTTTTTCTCTGGGCTTGGACTGTATGTCTGTTTTAAAGCAGTGATCCTGCTACTGCTGCTGCTATTCTTTTCACATCCTACCACCCTACCACCCAGACTTCAGTTTGACAGGCCTTTCTGAATATAATGAATATAATTTAAGCATTCATTCAATCTTAGGGGTAAGTTTTATTCACAACCAGTTGGGGGAACCAGACACCTCATCTCAGTCCTTTTCGTGTCCCAAACTAAAATTCCATGTCTTCCTCATGTGTTGGTGCCCATCAAAAATAACAATACTGTCTAGCCAGAGTTTGGCTGACTTTCAGGTTTTGAAAAGGTCTTGTGAGTTGGGAGCAGTTAGATAGAGCCAGAGGGTGTCTTATTTTGCCAAGAACAATACACAGAAAGAGGGTAAGAGGGCTAGATGCCCATTTTGTCTCTGTTTTTGGAGCATAGGAATAATCAGCTGCAGCCTTTTTTAATTACAGCAAGCCTTTAAACATATTGGTTCTGCATAATTACAACTATACCTTTGTACAATCTCAGGTCCACTGTTTCCCTGATGTTTCCCACATTAAAAGTAAAAGATGATTGTGCATGAATTGCAGTTCAAGCATTTAAACGACAGGAGTAGACTTGTTACATGGATTGAGCCTGACATTGTCTATAAGAAATCAGTTACAAATTGCTCTGCAGCCATTGTATAGCAAGCACCTATGTCCAGTTAAGTCACGTATCTAATGTTGGATGGCCACTTTTCCCAGGACTTGATAGCTCTGCTGCAGTAACAGATTTTGTGTATGGAGTTGTTTTGTGAACACAGCAAAAAATACTGCACAGCATTCAAAATATGAGTCTTACATACCTTCACTGTGAGGTAAAGGTGATGTTAAACCCCTCTCACCTCAGAATCTGAAATCAGCTGAATTTTCCCTATTGACTGCAAGCTATCTCACCTATGCATATGTTGGATTTTTTAAATGTCATACAGAATTTTTTTTGTTACTCAATGAGTTTGTGTGTTCGTTTTGTTTATATGTTGTAGTATGCAAGATGTTATCAGTTAGATGATACGTTTGTTTGGATGATAAAAAACAGTTATTTATTCTTATACTGACTCTAGAAAGCTTATTTTTTGAATATGATAACATTTTACTCATCAGAGTAACACAGTTGATCAGGAAGTACAAACACATTTGCATCACTACAACAAAGTCTAACAAGTAGCCTAAGCAATCAGATGATCAGACAGCTTTAAAAAAACAAGAACAATGCTATGTCATAACTGGTTAGAGCAAGATTATGTAGGTTAGGTCATTTTTTTCAGAAATGTCTCGGGAACAGATGGCTTACTCGATGGAGTGCAGATATAACAACAAAAATGGCACTTTACTACACTATTTGACATGTGTCAGTATGATATTGCTCTTACTGTGTCATACTACTGTGTATCAGGACTGTAGTAACTTTTTCTATAGAAGTAGTTATATATAAGCAGTAGCTATATAAAAATACACAGAGAGAGCGCAACAAATAGCACTGATTAATTTTCACGTCTATGCTCTCCTGTTTCCTATAGTCCTCAGCAAATGGTAAATAGACTGTACTTATATGGCGCTTTTCTAATCTTTTGATTACTCAAAGCACTTTACAACATTAGTCAGCGTTCACCCATCCACACACACGCTCACATACTAATGCCAGAGGGCTTCTATACAAAGTGTCAAACCACTCATTAGAAACTCATTCACATGCCATTGGCTCAGCTTCTGGGAGCAACTTAGGGTTCAGTATCTTGTCCAAGGACAAGGACCATGGAACATTTGATTAGTAGATGACCCTCTCTACCTCCTGAGCTACAGCCACCCAAAGCAGGCTATCAGTATGGATTTGAAATGATGGTTTGCAGTTTTCTTCACAGATGAGCTTTTTACTGTAGATTGATTCATTTTTTTGTGACTGAGGCTCATCACAAAGTGTATAGATAGCCTTTCTGTTCAAAGATTTAAGTATGTGGCTACAAAAATGGAAGTGTGTTTTGTTGTAACATTCTGATAATACAGCAAGATATGATGATCCCAGTCCCAATAATACAGCCCTCTGACTTGTTTGTTCATTTCTCTCATAGAAAAATTACATGATGTTATCTTAACTCTCCTTTAAAGTAAAACCAGGTTACCATAGCAATCAGGGTAACAAACTTTTGCTGAGTGCATGTAAACATTATGAATATGGCTTTCTGTGCTGCATGGTCAACCACAGGATAAATGATGCTGTGAGATTGAGACAAAAGTTGTCAATGAATGTAATTTTGTGCTTTTGAAGTTTTTAGTATGGGAGACACATATTTTACTTATTTTATTCATATGGTCAGTTCAACAGAAAACAGACATCAAATGACCTATCCCAACGATGTATTTTATTTTTGGGGGTTTTTTTGTCCTTTTTTTTCTTTTTTTTTTTAGCAGCACTTTAAAAGGGAACACCACTGTAGTTTAACTGTACATATTAATATTTGGACCTAAAACAGTCCACAGAAATAGTGTTTATGAGTGAGTCAGTGCGCAAAGAGAAGTCAGAGATTAAATATCTATTTTATGTTATTATTCACAGTGCAAAGTGATTCAGACACATTATGCAATGCAGCAAACCTGAAAAGTTGAAGCTAAGCCTTAAGACCTTAAAAAAAGTGAATATAATTAAGCTCATGCTACATCATTAGCTCAGAATCTTTCTGCTATCCTGGTAATGGAAATAAAAATTTTGAACTCTGGACAAGTTAACATGACAGCGCCATGTGTATTGATACAATAAAATGTTTAATGATCCTCAGAAAGTAACCTCTAAGACTTCTCTTCTTTGTCAACAAGACCAGAGAACAAATGATTAATGTTGTAGTTCAGACAATAAGTTTACACTCATCTGGCTCATGTCCACTAAACTGAGCCACTACACAAGAGGAAACAGGGAATGCAGGCATGATATTCAGTGGCATTCTCCTTAAGCAAACTGCACTGGTCTGATTTCACTTATTTTTTCTCAAAATCTGGGCTCAAAACTGTCCATTCCATTGCACTCCCTTACAAAGGAAAAGTGGCCTTAGGTTGCAAAGTGCAGTTTTTATTTTCTGATGCCATTTTCACATTAATGTGCTCCGGTAACAAAATTATTTGTTATTATATCTTGCCAAATGCCTGAAGGAATTTTATAAATCATCAGCACATTCAGATATAGCAGGCTTCAATTCTTGCAGGGTACATCTTACTACAACTTTAATTTCACATTGTGAAGCAGATGGATGAAAAGATGGTTGGGACCTTAAAACTGGGGCTGACAATTCTGCCAGAAAATTTGAAAGTAGCATTGCTGATGATCTCCATGTAAACCCTCCCCCTGCCCTCGGGGATCTTCCAAAGACACACCCCTCCTCCACATGCACAAGCTCTGCTTCATAACAGAGTCATGGACTGTTACAAGTAACTGAGGCAGTGGTAATTTTTGCTTTTTCTCTTGCATTCCTCAGTAAATGTGTAATAACATATCTCCAGCAGCAACAACAGCAGCAGTTGACGCACTCTGAGTGCAGTCTGGTGCACGGTAGGGTAGGGTAGAGCAGGGAGATAAGGGGCATTTGATTGAATATTTCCAAGTGGACCACAAGGCAGTGATTGATTGGCGTTTTTACAGGATTACAGTAGCTACAGATGACTGCTATTTTTCTGACTTTTTCAGAGTTCATAAGTTATCAATTGCTGTTGAAATATAGAGACTATTTCAACTAGTATAACAACTAGTGTATACTGGATAAAATTACCAACCCTGGGTGATAAACCTTTAAAATTTATCAGTGAGAGGTATTTGGTAATATCAAACATGAAGGCCATATAACAAGGCCAGGTGCTATAACTGAGTTCCATAACAGTTTTTTTCCTTAATCTGCACATATTTTTGAGACAAACAGACAATTGTACTTTTATCTTTGTCAGCAGCACCATAGAAGGAACAAGCAATTGCAACTCTCTTTACTGTATGTCCAATTTTGAGAGCTTCTGAGAGGTCTCCAATACAACCAATAAAGGGTTAATTAACGTAGGTGCGCTCGTGGCGGTACAATAGAAGAGCCCTCAATAGGTTCTAAGAGGCTATTAACAATTAAGCCACAATTGAACTAAACCATAATCAAGCTTCTAAGCTAAAGATCTTATGTGACAGCTAATCACTTTAACTTGGAGTTTTGTCTGCACACATTCAAATGTTTAGTACATGTAGAGGTTGAGATTAGCCTACCTTTTTCTATCCATGGTCAGATGAGCTCTGAAGGGTTGGGGGAGGAGCCAAATGGCAGCGAGGGATCACTCTGTTGCAGTTGCCATTATTATTGTGGTTACTTCTCTTCAGTTCTGACACAGAGCTCAGCTGGTGCATAGGTCATGCCTATGCAACAAAGGTCCTATTGAATAATAGCTTTTTTAACCAAAGATATCACAAATTCGTCGCTTAATGTCAGACCAAGAGAATCAAGTCAACTTAGGGGAGTGGGCGGAGTCTCTGGTCTGGGCCCAGGCTAGGGTGACGTAGCATCTTTGAAAGTCTTTGCTAATCTGTAATATAGGAATGTGTTGTTTACTCTGACATGCAGAAGGACTACAAAATAAAACAAGGCTCTGTCTTAAATGATAATACTGTTAAAGTTTTTTCAGATATGTTTGTTGAGAGATTGTCTCAAGACACTTTACATGATGAGACGGTCTAGACCATACTCCGTAATCAAATTTAAGAAGACCCAACAATTGAGAGAAATTCCCACAAAAGCAAGCACTTGGCAACAGTATTGAGGAAAAACTTCCTTTTTCACAGACAGAAAACACTGTACAGATCCAGGCTAAGAGGTAGGCAGCCATCTGATAGGAGCAGTAGGGTTAAGATGAAGAGAAAGCAAGAGAGAGAAAGAGGTGGGGTGAGAAATGGACATATAGATTAATAGAGAGGAAGGTGAGAGAGAAAGAGAGAGAGAGAGAGAGAGAGAAAGTTGGAGAGAAGGGAAGGATAATGTTAACTCAATTTCCTTATAACCTAATAAATTAGGTTTGTTAATGTGCTTTATAAGCTACAATATGTAACTTTTCCACCTTAAAATAATAGTATCAAAATCATTTTAATGTTAGGATGCAGTGTACTAGGCTGACTGGGCTCTCTGCCTCAGCCACTCAGCCCTCCTATGGCATGTTACTGCACTTTGTAACTTTGAGCTGCAGGCCTCAGTTTCTAAACCAAAAAGATGCACACGTCTCACAAAACACTAATTTTGGTAAAACCGGGACATATTTTATGTAGAAAAATGCCCTCTGGTTTGCCTTCTGATGTCCTATCACTGCTTTGCCTCAATTCTGTGATTTGCAGAGATTCCTGAAAGCATTAGGACTCCCTGCTGTGTACCATAACTGTTCTGAGTTATGTGCAGGGTTTGTTCAAACTTTGACACATGAGGAAAAATTAATGTAATGTTGCGGGGGCGCTTAAGTGCACAGAAACAAATTCCTACATAATGTGGCTTTAACCTCAGATAAAACAAAGCACCCTAGGCTTGGGAGCTCATGGCCTAGGATAAATGGCCATTGCAGCTGCTAGTGTAAGCTACAAAGAAAAAGACAGAAATTAGGAATGGTGGGGGCAAGCCATGAGTAGCTCCTACAGTGGAACATCGTTTTCTGGCTAATGTTGGTGTTGTCTGGCTGCATCCAAACTTTACAGAGTCACAGGAGAGTTTCCTGAGGCTTGTGCTACTAAGCAATGGTAAATTAAGAAAAAGCACCAAGCAGAGAGAAACATCTTGGATCCTGTCTTACACTTATCTCAAAGTGACGCACGGTGGAGTGCAAGTGTCTATACTAGTTTCAGACCAATGCAGTTGATATTTTCACACCAACTGTCTGGGTTGTTTAAGTAGTGTACTTGTGCCGCTCTGTGGCCTATGTTGGTCTTCAAATGAGTTGTTCTCTGGTGCAGTGGTGGTAAACTTCTATTCTGAGTCAGCAGAAAGCATCATGGTGCAGTGTTTTTCCTGCTATTTTAAGGGTGATTATTCAGATGGTAAGATGCATTTTAAACACTCACGGACGATGAAAACCACTCACTAATACCACTAAAGTTACCTAATTCCACCTATGAAATTACAAGGCACTTTACATATAGAGCATGTCAAGACCACACTCTATAAATACATTTATATTTTAGATTTATAGGAACCCAACAATT
>JAPZDV010000335.1:0-12540 GCA_029814665.1 Acanthurus lineatus
GATAGATAGATAGATAGATAGATAGATAGATAGATAGATAGATAGATAGATAGATAGATAGATAGATAGATAGTTTAACTTTAAGATACTGATGTTACTTTTTATGGCCATTGGTTACACCATGGGGTGGAGCAGGATAACTAGCTCAATGTAGCATGTTTAGAGAAGATAAGATGTCAATGGTATATGTAAGTCTTTTTTGTTTATTTGTGTTTTATAGTTTGTCTGTGTGTCTGTATATTGGGTTATGTTCTGTGTCATGGATCTCTACTGGGGTTTGCCCCAACTTTAAAGCAACTATGTGTCCTATACCACTTAGTAGTATAGGGAGTAATGGTATCAAATAAGAATACAGAAACTTTTTCAAACAAATTTACCATTTGTACCTGGAATATCAATGGGCTAAAAGAAGGTGTCAAAAAACATAAAGTTCTAGGTCAATTAAAAAAAATGTCTTAAGACATTGTCTTTCTTCAAGAGCTTCATTTCAAACCTGGTGAAATACAGTATCTTAAGAGACAGTGGGTGGCAGAGGCATTTGAATCTACCTTCACATTTAGCAGCAGAGGAGTTGGAATACTTATCAGTAAGAACATTTCTTTTAACTTAATTTTACAAGATGCAGATCCAGAGGGTAAATTCTTGATTATAAAAGGTGATATTTTTGGAAATAGGTGCACATTGATTAATATTTATGTCCCTCCTTTGTCTGATGTGGTATTTCTTAAGGAAATCCAGAAAATACTTGATAGGACTCCAACAGGACTAATTATATTAGGTGGAGACTTGAATAATATTTTTAGCCGAATGATAGTTCATGTAAGAACAGGAAAGTACAGCCACAAACAAGATTAACTGAATTTTTCACAATAAATGACTTACAGGACATACGGATGATAATGAATCCCAAAGGTATAGATTATACATATTATTCACACACCAAAAAAACATATAACAGAATTGATTACATTTTTATATCTGATACTGGACTGGGTAATGTAATATCAACTAAAATTCATGATATTGTGATTTCAGATCATGCTGCAGTTACATGCGTAATGACACCTTCATTGAATAAATTTTCTCATAAAACTGGAGAATGAATCGGAAATACCTGACTGATACAGAATTTCTTAGCTATGTTAAAACTTATATTGAGATATTTATAAGTACAAATATTGACAATACAACATCAACTGATGGACTTCCAATAGATATAATATGGGATGCATTCAAGGCATTCATAAGAGGGATAATGATATCATTCTCAGTTAAGAAGACAAAGGAACTAGACCAGGAGATTGACAGAGTAGAAGGATTAATGAATCATCTTCAAAATACTCATAACAAAACTAATGCCAAGGATGATTTAGAAAGACTGCAAAAATTAAAATTAGAATATGATAATCTTTTACTTGAAAAAGCTCAAGATATTAAGCACAATTCAATTAAAATATCTTATATATCAGGAAACAAAACAGGAAAACAATTGAGCTCCCTGGTTAAAAGAGTAATTAAAATACACACAGTAGTTTAGAAGGACACAGTTTATATTAGCAGATAATGAAATAATTAATCAAAAGTTTGCGGCATATGATGATAATTTGTATAAATCCGACATTATAACAAAGGATTATGATCCAATGTCCTTTTTAAACTCAGTCGAGCCTAAATGTTTATCTGCAGAACAAAAAGAAGATCTAAAAAAGGAAATAACAATCTCAGAAATTAAAATTGCAATTGATATCTTTCCTTCAAAAAAGGCACCTGGTATGGAAGGATTACCAATTGAGTTTTATTCTAGATTTTGGACACAGATCAACTCATTATTTTTAAGTGTTGTTAATAATGCATGGAAACAACATGTTATCCCACAAACAATGTATCAAGCAATTATTAATGTAATACCAAAAACAGGAAGGGAGGGTAACACTCCATCAGAGTATCGGCCAATCAGTTTAATCAATAGTGCTAATAAAATTATTACCAAAGTGCTTAAAAATCGAATAGCCAAGATGCTCCCAGATATAATTCACTACAATCAAACTGGCTTTATACAAAATAGAAGCCTTAAAACCAATATTAGAACCTGTATATCATTAATACAGTATGCTAAGAAGCAAAAGATATTTTTGACAATGATGGCAGTTGATGCAGAGAAAGTTTTTGACCGTCTGGAATGGGTCTATCTTTTTAAAGTATTAGAAAAGTTTGAATTTCCTGAGGAACTAATTGACATGATTAAGACAATTTATAAGTCACCTACAGCACAGGTCTATGTTAATGGAACTTTGAGATATTCACATTAAGAAGAGGCACTCGTCAAGGTTGTCCATTATTTCCCTCCTTATTTGCGTTGGCAATTGAACCTTTAGCTCAGAAAATCCGACAGACGAAGGAAGTGAGAGGCATAAATGTTGATAAAGAAAAATATACATTGAGTTTATTTGCAGATGATTTGATGTTATATTTAAGGAATATCAAAAAATCTTTTCCGAAGGCAATGGAGATCATAGAGGATTTTTATAAAATTTCTGGTTACAAGATTAACTTTGAAAAAACTGAATTGATACAAATTAATAAAAGATCTGTTAGCCTTCAAGAGGATTTTAGGAATTTTCAATGGAAGAAAAAGATAAGATACCTTGGTTGCAATATAAGTTCTGAAAAAACACAATTATACAAAGATAATTATCTTTCTCTAATTAATTATCTGAAAATCAGTATTGATAAATGGTCAGATCTACCTATAAATTTAATGGGAAGAATAAATTTGTTTAAAATGATATGGTTGCCAAAATTTCTTTTTGCTTTTCAAACCATTTCATTAATTCCTCCAAAACATTTTTTACAAGGCTCAACACTTTACTTACCTCCTTTATTTGGGCTAATAAAGCACATAGGTTGAGTAAAACAATTTTGCAAAATGCAAGAACGGAAGGGGGTCTTAAGCTTCCAAATTTAGAGCTATATTACTATGCTTCTCAGATGTTCTACATAGATCGTATAATCAATAACACAGGTGAAGAGCCCTAGATAAATATTGAAAGCCAACAGTTAAAGCCTCACAACTCATTTACTTATTTTGTTATAAATAGTACATTAAAAACATGGAAGAGAATTGAAAATATATTAGGAGAGCAACCTAGTATACCTAGAAATACAGAGCTTTGGAATAATCAGTCAATAAAATTACAAAATGTGGAGCTTAACTGGTGCTCTTGGAGCGTAAAGGGAATTAAATACTTATCACTTATAATCATGCATGACAAGGTACAACCATTTATTGAACTTCAAAATAAATTTACATTGACAAACCAAGAATGTTTTAGATATCTACAGCTAAAAAAAATTGGATTACTGAAAATTTTACTTTACACTATGATCCGGTGCCCGGACCTCTTGAGGTCCTTCTGTTTAAAGATGGGAAAAAGGAAAAAATACTTGCAAAGTATGCTTTATGCTACCGATGGAACAATCCAAACACTACTCACTGCAAAAAAATATTATGGATGGAACAAAGATCTCCATTTTAAAGAAGCTGAAACAAGATGGAAGGAACGTTTATATCTCACCAACAGCATTACCACAAATGAAAATCTATGGTTAATACAATATAAAGTAATGACAAGATTGTACTACACAAGAGATAAAATTCATATGTTTTATCCAGATTCCTCTGATCGCTGTGTGAGGTGTGGCTTTCATGACTCCCTTATGCATTCCTTCTGGTCTTGTACAAAAGCAAAAAGAGTGTGGAATGAAATCCAAGACTGGATATCTACTACATGTAAAACAAAAATGTAAAACTATAAGAAGCTCCAACTTTACAGATCTGGAAAGACTTAATGAGTTATTATTTGTCCATAGAAAAGACATTGTCTAAGGATATCAACAAAACAAAGCAATTCAATGAGGTTTGGGAACACATATGTTGCTTTATAAGATTAAAAAAATAAAAATGATTGGTGGCAGGGAAGAGAAGGGGGGGACTCAGGTGGAGATCAAGGGCACAGAACTACTGTGAGGTGTGTATTAATGTGTGTGCATTTGTGTGTGTGTGTGTATTTGATTGTTGGGGGGTGGGGGTGAACTGGAACTGGGACGAGAAGTATGCAAATACCATGTAGGATGTAGGAATGAATTTCTTGTATCTTATAATTTATAATTTATGTCTTGTGTATATAAACGTATGGACGGGGTGATGCTTTATGTTGCTTGACACCATTCTAGGATAGGCCATGTTATGGAATATATATTATGTGTCTAAAGGCATTTATAGTTTTGTTGTTGAAAGATTGTAAGTAGGACCTCATGGTGTACAGTATGAATTCAATAAAGATAATAATAAAAAAAAGATAGATGTGTGTGTGTGTAGCAACAAAATACTAAGCAAGGTTTGTGTAGCGACAAACTATTAAGCAAGGTTACAGTAATTTTACATAATTCATTTGAATCAGTTTTATTTTGAACAAGACTTTCTCCCTAAACACTAAGTTACAGTTTAACTTCATTTCTCTGTAAGTAAGAGTTTTTGTGATATTTGTATTTCTTTATTTTTTGACACACAAATGGTTTTCATCTCTCTTCTATTTGTGCTAAGAAAGACAGCCAGGAGGTCTGTCCATACTGGACCACGATGAAATTGAAATAAATCTTTTCATCTGACTCTTGGTCACTCAACAAACAAATATGTTCTGGTATTTTTAGTTAGGTCCTTTATGACTATTTATATCAATTCAGCCAAAATTAAGCTCAAAAGTTGAAAGTTATAATGATAGATATCAGTTTTGTTTTTAAAAAAGTAAAAACTTTCAGTCAGCCACACTTCTCAGTTGACCAAAAAAGGGGTCTAGGGCCAATTAGAGCTAGCACTGGTGCTATAATACATCCTTTTTGACTTGTGTTCACAAAGAGTTGTGAAGTGCCTTTCCTTCTTGTTTTAGAGAAATACCGTCTTACTTTTAATTCTGAAAGGGAACATTTTTGTGAACTAGATAAATACTATCAAAGTAGAAGCAAATAAAAACTCAGCTTTTTCTCAAGTTACTGTATTCCTGGATGTCTGGTTCTATCAGCAGGCCTTTTCTGTTGTGACCATGCCAACAAGCAGGGAAGAATCAAATAAAATAACTATCTCTACATCAGAGCCACAAATGCACACAAAGAGCACTAAACACACTATAAACACTGCAGGAGCACTTTTTTGGGATAATTATTTTAAGAAATTAAAAAATAATATAAAAAAAATAACATTAACAATACACACCTAAGTATCTAATGACATGTTAGAGGCTGACCTATGTCTGAGTGTTATAAAAATATCAACCTATGCCACAAACAGCATATTTGTATTTTTCAACTATTTTAAGTGCTGACATTAGACTAACAAGTTAGTTAAGTCAGCTAAATGCAATAAATAAATTAACAAATTATACAGACTTAGAAAAAAGTCATGCTACACTACTTTTAATTGAGCTAAGAATAAGTAGAGAAGGAACACAGGATATGTTTACTGGCAACGTGTGAAGAGACATTGCCAATAATGAGGGATTAAGTTCATTATATGCTTGCACTCACACTTTATGGCACATTACATTTAGGCTGTGTTTCAGTGATGCAATGCTTCAGTGAACATTCATAAGTAATAGATGAAAATCATATTGGGAGATACCTTTGTAGCTGTAAAGACAGGCGACACTCCTCTGTAATGCTGACTGTGAGGCTTTGATACCAATGCAAAATGAATCTGTTACAAGCAGCCAAGCACTACACTAAGCTAACCATAAGCATAGGGTTGTGTCCAAAGTCAAATGCACTTTCCAAGAGAGTTGTGACCAGCCTCAACTCATTTATTCTATTTTTCATTTGCATTCAAAGCTACAGGTACCAAAACAGCACGTGCATAGAGGGCTGAAACAGAGGAATATATGGGCATGCCTTTCCACATGATCAGAGTAGTGTTTTAAGCAAGAAACCTTACAGGCATGTTTTTGAGACCTCTGAGACCTGTTAACACTGTCAAAAAGGTGCATAACATGAGGCCTCTAATATAAACAGTGACATTGACTGCATTGGGAGGATGGATGGGTGGGTCAAATACAGAACTTGATTTTTCAATCATATTTTATTTCTATAATTTATGATTAAAATGTGCATATGAAGTAAAGAGTTTAAGTATTTGTTCTAAGCTCATTTATCCAGGCTGATAATGCCCTATCCTGTATCTGTTTTGTTTCTGATATCTAAAAGTGCAAAGAAAACAAAACAAACAATTTTACCTAAATAGAAGTACTGAATCAAGTAGTTTGAGCAAAGCAAGTGCCGATTAAAGTGTTACTGGATTTACAGTCCCTCATGCCATTGAGTGGTTGCCTATTTGAAAAAAATTAAAAAGTGACATGTTTGCACAAAACACAGAGAAGTGCAGAGAGTGAACCTCCACACATAGTAGCATTTAATTTTTTCACATCAAAACACATAAAAGTACACTAAAACACATGAAATTATTTGATATATATACATTATACAACACATTTTGATGAAGTTAGTTCTCAGGAAATTAGACATGTCATCATTTCAGTAATGTCCTATAAATGTCTTGTTTCCCTTGAAAAGCTTACTATAAAAGGAGAAATCTTGTTCTTATTTTGGTCTTTTTTCAACTTTTCTTCAAATCTTAAAAGTATTGGCTCAAAGTCCCATTGTTTATAATGATATTTGTGTTAAATGTTGCATGCTAAGTATCAGCATTTTAAAGCAATACAGACATCCCTTCCTTTTTTTAACTTTAACACTATAATTACCCAACAACTTTATATATTTAATATCTATGACCAGCACCAAAGGTTATTAGTACTAAAGAACTTTTATTTAAACAAAACCAATAAAAGTGTAAAGCCAAGAGAGAGAAAAAGTGGAAGAGAGAGATAGACTTGTTGGTGCCACCTGTGCCAGACCTCCCCTTACCTATGTTCAGCTCTGAGTCACTGGGCCCTGGTCTCCATCAGTCTCTGCCATCCAGACCTGTCCTGTGTGTGTCTGTGTGTGAGATGGCCCACTTATCTTTGATGAAAACCTTAAGAGAGTCTTTTCATCACAATGCCTGACACTTGGGGCTACTAAACTCTTCAGTGACAAATGGGGAATATGAGTTGTTTTAGTTTTGAAAAAATAAGAGCATACAGAAAGACACTCGACACATAAATGCAAAATTTAGCTTCCCCTGACAATAAGGTGAAAGGACTGTCTGTATGATAACAGCTTTATTCAAGGAGTTGTTGAAGTTTACAGAAATATCACCCACGTGATGCTGATTTTGACACAAGCACTCATTCACACAGAAGGTAATAGGCACCACAATCTCAAATAAACCTATGCACTATTTTTTTATTTTTTATTATTATATTTTTTTATTGTGATAAAGATGAACAAATTAATCTCTTAGCCTCATTTTATTTTTTTGGCATGACTATTATTTGCCATAGGACTTAGCATAAAAAAAGCTGTTATCTAACTATTGCAATTACAGCCGTGTTAATTCATGCGTACGGTTGCAGTTAAAACAAAAAACAGAAACCAAACCAAATAAAATAAATGAAGTCTAGGAACTTTAGACTAAAGTAGCAAATAAATCAGAGAAAAACTATATTCCTTTATGAGCATAGTTCAACCAAAAATAAAAATTTGTATTTGGCCTCTTACCTTTCATACTATTTATCCATCTAATTTTTTTTTATAGAATTGCCAGTAGAGGTACAAGTTGTAGAGTGCTGCTTCCCTTAATATATTGTGACTGGAAACTATAATTTAATTACTAATTAATTACTAATGACTTGAGACTCATGCTTGTGACAACACGGAATGTCATCATAAGCTTATCAGTAACGTTAGCTAGCTTAGTGGTGCAAGGTGAGCTGACATGCTCCCTTCTGTGAAGTTATATGGTTGGTTAGGAGGGTTAGTTTGATAGGAAAAATAATTTCTTCATGAAAGTAGTCACAATAAAACCTGTGGATCTGCAACTCATAGCAAAAATAATGGAGATGTAAAATTATTACTACATTTAAGAAGAAAATGAGGCAAACTGTAAATTGTGCAGGTCACAGATAGATGTCTTTATTACCTTGATATTGGAATACCTTGTTTACATATGTTAGATCTTGTTAAGCAAAAAGAAGTCTAAAGATGATAGAACCTTGTTTATTTAGCTTTTTGGTGTTTGTGTGATTAATAAGCCATACTAACATTAGCTATCATGTTAATAAAGCTGCACATTGACCACAGAGGGATGATTGTGTCATTGGGCCCTATTCTACACTTCTGCCCGGCGCAAGCGCAGGGCGTGTGGTGCAGGGGTTTTAATTTATTCAAGGGAGTTTCCAGGTCAACCCTTGCCACCGTGTTCCAGGAGCAGCAGAGGTATCCTGCTCTTCCCCACACAATGCGCCACTGTCGCACAGCGGATAGTCCTATCTGCTGTGTAGAATCATCTTATCAATTCATGGGTGTTTCTCTGGCCAAAAATGCATGAACCAATTGGAGAATCCGTTCTCATTTCCTTCAAAGACTGGCTGGGCTGTGCGCCAGTGACGCAGGCATGTTGCTATCTTACACCCAGCGCAAACGTAAAGGGCTGAACTACAAGGATTTATTTATTTATTTATCCATTCATTAATTCATTCTTTCGTCTGTTCGGCTGGACAGGGACAATGCTCAATGAATGTATTGTGTCAGACAGCTCTCAGCTAATTCCCCCCTCAAGTCAAATCGTTCAGAAAGCAAACAGTTCCATATTTTGTCATATCTATTTCTACAATATATTTATGCCTGCACAGGCAAACGTATACATACTGGGGCATACACGCACTCAGGCACACACTCACACACTCACACACACACACCTAAAAATTCATTTTGTGAAAAGAATACATGTGATAATTAATGGTTGAAGGACTGCTTTTCTTTCAGCCACTTTTTGGTATTGAATTAAACAAAGAAAGGCGATTGAGTGGTGTGGAGACAGAACTCTCGGCTCAGGGTTCATGTTATAGATAGTTATTATTTAATCCTTGATTTTCTGATCAAATAAATACTCTGACACAAACATGGAAGTTGGTCCAGCTGTCAGCGACCGATCTGTTAAAGATGATCGGACCGTTGTGATCCTATCCCGTACAATAACATTAATTTGGTATTCTGATTACAATCATTCCTAATTTGAAATTCAACACGGGGGCAGGGCTCACATAAATGAAAGGGGTGTGTGTGCCTTGGCCAAACGCAAGATACACGCACTCCCATACACATGCTGTTTACTTCAAAATGTATACTCATGGAAAATGTATTCAAAGGACACTTTAAATATCTTACACTGCTGAAGTCAAAAACAGAAAAGAACGGTGTGTGTGATTATGGAGACGTGTGTGAGCAAATTGGCCAACAGCGCCAAATCTTACGGTACAGGCTGTTTTACGTCTACGCCCAAAGTTTAGACCAGGTTCTGGCTGGCCTAAGTGCAGGGCTTATTTGAGCTCATTCAGCCTTTATTCTCAGACCTCCCGCCCCTCGGGACACAGACCCGGCACAAGTGGATTTGCTATTGTACACTTGTGGCAAAAATGACACTTGCGCCGGTTGTAGGACAGCAATGACACCTGTGCCAGTGGCGCATCGAGTTTGCACCGGGTGTATTATAGGGCCCATTATATCAAAATAGGGGTACTACATTTTGCCTTGTGTAGGCTAATCACTACAGTCTGTGCTGTACAGAAAACTAATTGTCTGTGCAGTGCAGGGAAACCAAACTCATTCTCCTTATCAGCTGATTAGGTTAAAACTTTGCAATATAGCCGAATAGGCCTGTTATATGCTAACTTTACATACCAAGGTTACTAGAATGTTCAGGAAGAACATCCAGCCAACGGCCATGTAACTTCACACTGGAACAATTTTGAGTGTTGAACTTTTTTTAGGGGCATGACATGATAAGTAGGGTCCTTCTTTAGATGAGCAAATTAAGAGCATGCAGAGGTCTCATATGAATGGGATTCAATAAGTTATTCATAAGGCACTTCTTGACTTTCAAATGTTATTGGACAGTATGGAAAACAAAAGAAACCACTAATTTTTTTTAGGATTTCAAATGCCCAGAAAATATTCCTCACCATTTTTCCAGTCTGACTCGACTGCAGCCATTTGGTTATTCCATCACGATGATTTTTCTTATAAATATTTAAATTGGTTGAATAACTTGAAAAAAATATCCACTAAATAACTACTTAATCATCAGGTTCAGGTAAAATATACGCAGGTTTCATAATCCAGTTGAATTTCATACAGGCCAACACTTTTTTGAGTGCTTCAAGCTTTGATCACCACTAAAGTGTGTGTCATGCAAGAAAAAGGAAAACAAACACAATGGTAAGCTATCATTTTCATGTTAATGTGCTCCCATAGGCTAACACTATAGCTGTGATTGATGGTAACCAAGCTGGGGTTGGAGACCTATGTTCAGTGCAACACCAAAACAGAGATGAGTGAATGCTGACTCTTAAATATTATGCTTAAAGTAATTCTCCTTTATTCCAACTGTTCTTTGAAATTTTACTTAATTCTAAAAACAACCGCTGTCACCACACCCCCCACCTTTGCCCCGTAGAACCACTTTGAATCATTTTATTTCACACACATATACACACAACACTCAACAGCATGAAAAAATAGGGAAAACACTGCATTTGATAATGAGACAGACCAATACTTTTGTGCGCAAAAACCACTTTAACAGTCAAAGTTTAAAGTTTTACACATGACTGGTGAAGTGTTTATACACACACACACACACACCCACACACACACACACACACACACACACACACACACCTGTACACACACACATGCACACACAAACATGTATAGCTGACTGGGATGGGTGGTAATCTGTAAAATATGTTCTTGCTGCATAGTGGACATTCACAGCATGACTTCTGAATGATGTCTGTGTATGTGCATGTGAGTGTTCTACTTTGTGAACGTGTGTGCTTGTGTGTGCTTGTAACTAATGGCTTTAGTAATGCTAAGCCACATGGGGCGCGACTGTAGGTAATGAATAGAAAAACTCCACTGCAGCTCTTATGAGCAAGCTAATAAATTTGGTTCCACCACACACGTAAGCCCTATTCTCAATCAACCTATATTCAGCATCGAATTGCTCTACACATATGCATAGTACGATCCAGTGGAATAACCATTATGTGCATTGTTAGATGGCATTAAGCTACTCCTGATTTTCTGAGAGTGAGAAGTGCAACACATTTCTCATCTGACATTTTTTAAATTACAAATACACTGTCCAAAGCTGAATTTCATGTATGATTGCAAAAACCCAAAACTGAAATCTGTTCTTGTCGGAAACAAGAAATTCTGTTTGAGGAATAAACTTAGAGCAGGATGGAGTTAAGTATATTGACTGCTGATAACTGATGGAACTAGTCTTTTGAAATCTAGATATTACAGTAAATTTATTAAGACATTAGAAAATAACTTAAGAAGCTAAAATTGATTTGCATGAACAGTATTAAGTACTAATTAAAATGGAAGTAGATCAGAAAACAGTTAGTCATATGCATCATGCATGAGGGCATTGTGGAAAAGTCTTTGCCTTTTTGAGCCTATTTCCAAAAGATGCCTGAACACCAGCCAGTATTTGAGAATTTTTAGAAATAATAATGAAAGTTTTCAATATCTGAAATCATCTCCATCCGTGTGTTTAAGCTGAGTAGAAAGTCTTATTGGTCAACCAGAGACATCTAGTGGCCAGTTTAGGGCTGGTCTTGTCAGAATGAATGGAGGCTTAGTATGGCTTTCATCACCATTTCTTTTCTTCTTTTTTCTTTTTCTCTCTTCCCTCAATCATCGCATGTCCTCTGTTTTTTCCCTTCTCTTCTACTTTACTTCTTATCCCTCTCCCTACTGATCTCTCCTTTATCTGTTCATATCCTCTTTAACTGTTCTGTATTTCTTTCATTCCTGCCTCTATCCTCTTCCCAGTATGCAGCAGTGCTCCCATAAACATGAAGGTGCAGCACGTGAACAGCAGTGCACTGGTGGTGCGCTGGGCTCATCCAGAGGTCACCTACCACCCACCCATCCTCCACTTCCTGGTGTCCTACAGCTGGACAGCCCATGATGACAGCTATGAGGAGATGCACCTCACTGATGCCAAACACAAACTGGTGAGACTAAGAGGGACTGGAGCCTGTAATTGGTGGGTAAACCTGAAACAATGAGCTGATCTATTGGATTAGTACAGAACCAAACGCAGGACACTACTGACTAAAGTCAGTTTTTGTGAGTGAAATATGTCTCGTTTTGTATTAAGTCGTCTCATTGTTTGATTGCAAAGCAGTCGAAAAGTGCAAGCATTTCAGAAGGCTAACACTAGCCAGGTTTACATGCAGACTTTTTTCATTCTGATTGAAATCATTCCGATTGAAGAGTTCAGGTCAACTGTTTACATGTGACGTGATCTATTCCGAT
>JAPZDV010000336.1:0-12525 GCA_029814665.1 Acanthurus lineatus
TCCATTATTTGTGCCAGTTCAATGTTTTTGTGTGAGAAGCAAGTGGTTGATTTGTTTAAGAAAAGCTATCAAATATAAGCTCATATCAGTTTAAACTCACTGTTACGAGCTGACGCTGTGATGATCCCCGACTGTGCGGGAAAATTCCAATTTGTTCATTACAACCTTTAAAACTAATAACACTCATCAGCCTCACTTCTTTTTGTTTGGTGCTTATTGTCATATATTTACTATTTTCACATGCTAAACTAAGATGGTGAATGTAGTAAACATCTGCTCATCTGCTCAGATCAACGTGTTAGCATAGTTATTCTGAGTAGTTCTGTTGGCGTTTAGCCCAGTTCAGCCTCACAGAGCAGCTAACATGGCTAAAGTCTCTATAGCCAGAGCTAAAATAAGCTAATGACTGAAGTCATAGAGAAATTGAAAATAATTGGATATTGAAAAGATAAATGAGTTCTGTTGAATTAAATGGTAAATCTGCTGTGGGAATTTTGAGAAGCTTTGACAGAAAAACTCAAATTGAAATCTTGATATTGAAATTGAAAAAGAACAAATCTATCTGTTCTGCTTTTTTTGTTTTGTTTCCTTTTCTCTTTTCCACATCAGCGTTTGCCATTTTAAATGTGGAGTTTTATGTAAATGAGGTGGCGTGGTCTGAACGGTGGGGGCCTGATAATGTTCGGCATGCAGGGTAATTTATTCACTCCAGTGGAAGTCTGACACTGTGTATTTCCTGACTTACTTATAGTGCAGAAAAGCAACAGCACCAGAAACTACCGATGAAATCAGTTTTGTCAAGTCGGTGGTAGGAAAAAATCAACACTTTCAAAAATATTTGTCTGGTTTCTTGAGGTAACAAATTAAAACACAGAAAACAAGCATTTACTTGTATAAATACATTATTACTCATAAAGTATTGCAGTAATAAGCTAAATAGTAGCACAAAAACTTCAACAAGAACCTGCAGTTAAGCATAAAATTTAGCAATGAATCTTCAGAGGTTTACCCTCAATACAAAACTACCAATATAAACAAAACTTATCTTAAGTTCTTGTGAAAAAAAAATGTTATATTTTTCCTTTTCCCTCCTAAATAATCTACAACTTTTAGTCCCTTCACCTGATTTCATTCAGAGATCTCAAGACTCAACGCTGTAGTGTGCATGTTAGGTTAGATCTTATCAGTGTATTCATACTGAAACTGCAGAGCAGCGTAGGGTTTTTTTGTTAGTGTGTGTAACAGCCTTAAGTCATTTTCACTACGGCAAGTACAGACTGGTGAAGTTAAATACATTAATGACTGTTTGATGCCTGCAGATTATTTGAATTTCCTCATGAACGTATAGGCAAATATTTGGCTTGACAGCAGGTTCAGTCACATGCTGTTTTTTGCTGTGAGTGAAAATCCAATAAATGTGTATAAATGTGTTTGTTCTGTCAGAACATGTTTTCATATTCATGGAATATGAATGAAAAATAGAAATGAGTAAAGGGATTTTTTTTCCCTCACAACCACTAAAAATGACACCAAAGTGACGTCTGTTTGTTAGTGTCCATTTTACCCACAAACACCTGAGTTTCAACATCAAACTTTGACTCTTTTAATGGAGATTTGAAGATAATGCTGAGCTTTATGTGAATCTCAGGACTGTTAAGTTTATGACTATGATACTGAACATACATACTTTTAAATTTTAAATGAAATTGTTGGTAAATTAACATGTACAATAATGGTAGAAGCAATACAGAGAAAGTTAACTCTGTGTTGCTGCTGATGTGAAGTTTGTCTCATAATTTGCCAGTTCTAATATTTTCACTCAGTGTAAAATCACATGACCAGTAGTATTGACTTTCATAGAGTCTTGAATTAATCCTGATGACGGCGTCTTTCTTTCTCAGGGAGACTCCCAGAATTAAAATTTTCCACCAGCCAACATTAACAGGTCAAATGATGTTTTAGAAAACTCCCTCAAGGGTGAATTTATTCAGAACCTCAGAGGAATCGTTGACTAGTTATTTGTCTGGCTGGAAATTGGTCATCCTAAAATGGTGCTTACATTTTTTTTTTCTTTGATAAGACACCTTTTCATAATGGTAGTAGTGTGAATGTTATAACAGCCCAAAAGAGCTGCTATCAGGGCTGCAGACTCAAAGGCAGAGTCTTACGAGGGTATTACTTAAAACAGGGATTGTCCCTTTTTTCTCAGAGAACTCTTGTTCATACAAGCTCTATTTTATGTAAAATCCCTGTCCATATAAAGGTCTAAAAACACAGGTAAGGATTAGTGATATATCCCTAACCCTGAAGCCATAATGGCCAATCAGAAACTTGAAAAAGGCTCTTACTGGTGACTACCTGCAGCTTGATGTTTGCAAGTTCTTATCCAAAACCTGCAACATTGAAAGTGTTGAGTTGTGACTTACAGCCCATTTGAATGCCTCTGTTCCTGTATGTAAGGGAAGAATTACTGTATTTTATGTGCAAACATGTACAAAGTCCTGTTAGCGAGGTTAGAAGCAGCACTATATTGCCAAATGTAAACATCGGAGATAACAGCACAGATCCTGTGGTCACAAACCAAACTCTCTGTTTTATCTGCCATCATGTCAGCTTTGCTGCCAAGCTTCTGAATGTCTTCATCCTGGCTGGAGATTTCCTGAAGATCGTCTTTCTGTGACCTGTGTGTGGACGAAAGATGGCAATGCAAAGAAAAGGCTGCATTTTGAAAAACATCTGCGCATATATGGACAAGGCTGTACTCTTGTAATTTCTTCATTTCATAAATCTGTGTAGTTACATGTAGCATGCAGTTTTGAATTTTTCTCTTTTTGTTTGTCTTTTTTCATGCATGTGTTAAAGATGATCTGTGGGGACGACGACGATGATGATGATGATGATGATGATGATGATGATGATGACAGGTAAAAGGCTCCTCTGGTCAGATTTGAGTCTGACACACAGGAGCATGTTATTCTCAGACTCAAGAGCCATTTTTCTGTGTGACTAAAAGTGCAAAGTTGCCATTTTCAGGCAGAACTGTGATTGTTTACAGCTGTTGACCAAGCGATTATTTAACCAGAATCTGTTTAAACCTGCTGCCAAGAAGATGTCAAACTGTCTGAGCTGAACTATTCCCTGGTTCAGGTTGGCAGCTGACAGGCTGTCAGTGAGGTCTGAACAGAGCTGTCAAAACAACAACAACAACAACAACGTTTGAAAAGTTTGGACAAAATGTGGAAAAACCTCTGTGTTCTAACTGATCATGTTGTTTCTTTTTTATTTTGGACTGAAGCTTCCTCGCTGTTCTTGCACATCAAATTCAATCTTTCATGAGTTTCTCTGCTGGTCTGTTTGACGTACAGTGTGTGTGGTCGGTGGATCTTAGATGTGGACTGACAGTTTCTCTCAAATACACACACACACATACACACACGCACAACTTTGGTGTTAGTCGAAAGTGTAAAACTGCAGTGTGAAGCACAGCACTGACAGGTGCAGTGGTCAAGGTCAGCATTAGATTTGTGCGTAGAAATAGTTGCCGCCACTTGGGAGCATTTCTGTGTGTGTGGGTATGTGTGTGTGCATGTGTGTGTGTGTGAGTGGGTGTGTGTGCGTATGTGTGTCTGAGATAGTCAGAGGGAAAGCAAACAGGTGCTTCTTGTTGCAAAGATAGTCGTTAACCGGACAGCTGTGATCCCAATACACACACAGGTCACTGATAAGTTTAGGAACAGCCTGCCCAAAAATAAAAATTCATTATCTGCTCGCCGCCATGCTGATGGAAAGTTGGGTGACCTTGGGATGGGTGACAAATCATTTCTGGAGCCTCACAGAGAAACAGCATCACATCATTCTCCTAAATAACTGAGGAAACTAAGTACTAAATTTAAAATGGCAGCTCATGTGGCGTCAGTTCAGAGACATTCAAATTCCAAAAAAAGAAATTATTTAAACCCTGCTTTAATGTAAAATCTTCAACATGGACCTGCACCTCATCTGAAGTGGGTACATCAGCACTTTTTTAAAGTCCTCAGCTGCTTCAGCTGTTTGCTGCAATGCTCTCCACAGACTCCGGTGATAAATTTAATCTTGGGTGTATTTTTTTTATGTTATTGCAATTACAATTGCTTGCAGTTGTGTTACTTGTTGCCTGTATGTATGTCTGTATAGGTTGTTAGTGTTTAAGTGTTGCTCCTCCTTCACAGACGCACAGTGTATTCATGGAAAAACCTACAACCTATGCTATATTTTTATACATGAAACATGAGTATTGAACAAGTATACACACTAAAAGTCACAGGGTGCAAACATGAGCAAATCCAGGCCTTTTAAAGGAGGATTTTAGAAAATTAAAAGATCATTATTTATTGCTGAATTCATAAATATAACACAGAGTTATTTCTTGACCAACACTGTGCACTCAGGAAATACACATGAAGTTACATAAACTAAATTAAAATTTAGATTAACATTGTTGTAACACTGACTTTTTCAAGTCAAAATAAGAATGAAATATGGTAAAATTTGTTATAAAAAAGTATACAAGGTTAAAACTAGACCTAAAGTCTGTGCTCATGTAGATCTTTGCCAAACAGTGACGCTTCATCTCATTTCAAACCAGTTTATTTTCAAATTCAGGACTTTTCCCGTTTGAATACACTGTGTCCACTAAAACAGAAGAGGACTGAGGCACCCTGAATGTGTCTGTCACCACTGTGACCAGATAAACACTGTTCTGTTTAAACAGCAACACTCTGTGCACATTACATCACTCTTTCAAGATGTTCAAAAGCTGTGCTGCAAAACCGAACCAGGAAACAGCTGCTTCATCTCAGATCTGTGCATTAATTGCCATGATATAGAACAAAAAGAACAAACTCTAATATGGTGTTAGTTTCATTAAGTCATCAGATGAGTTTCAGCTTTCGGTTCTCAGACACTTTTATGCAAGCGCCACTTGAGTGTGTGAATAGTTTGTGCGAACATAGTTTTTCGATTCTGTTCAGGAAGACACTTTGCCACAAAGCTTGCGTTGTGCTGCCCCAGCACATGTAGTGTAACATCAATGTGTTACTTAACACTTACATCACAGCCACAAAAATCTGTCCTCAAGAAGTTTGGCACAGAAGGTGTCACAGAAAAAAAGCTCCACATCCTTCCCATCAATCGATGGAAATTTTCACAAACTAACCACAATTTGTTAGTTGTCAGCAAGTCAGTGAGTTATTTCCTCTCTGCTAGTTAGCTGCTTTTTAATTTATTCGCTAAATGAGAACTTTGACATGTTGATGCACACAGAACAAATAATAGCTGTTTCTTGGGGTCATACATCATTTTGTTTTTACAGACATGTTTGCAGTCAGTGTTGTCAAGCCTCTGTAATCCTTTTTATTCCTCTTTATTTCCATTTAAGCCTAGCAGAAGCAAACAGTAAATGGCCTCAATATGTTCAGACTAAAGGAGACTAAAAGAGATGAGAGGAACACAGAGTTTGTTCGTAATCCTGAATTTTTTTTTTTACATCGAGACATGTTGTCTCATATTGTCTCATGTTGTCTCATGTCTTCCTGGTGCTGTTAAAGTGATTGGTGTGGCCTTAGTCTGATTTGACACCGTAATGATTATGATTTGATTAAGGTCACTAAAACTGTTTTCTTATGATAAGTGAATGATCACAGTAGTAAAAGAGTATAAGCCTGGCCATTGTGGACAGTATCTTGATTTGGAGAGTTTCCCTGTTGTAGAATCATAAAGTTTTTTTTATTGCCGTCACCTGCGGCTAAAAGCTGTCACTGATGACAATAAAAAATGAACAATGTGTCTTAACTTCCTCTCACTGCACAAAAGGGAAGCCAGAATATCCTCGACGCAGGTGCTGATGATATCATTTGGTGGTTAAGTCTGTGGGTCGTAAAAGGCGGATGAGGCTGCAGCGTCGAAGCCTCACCCATGTTAGAGTTAGTGTTAGCTGTCAAAAAATGACAACCAACCCTCAAAAATCAAACTCATTCGAAACAATGACGACTTAAACATACACAACTGTGATAAGAATAAAAATTATGAAATAAAATCATTGTTAGATATTTTATTTAACATGTACTTTGTTATTTTCCTTGATGTCAGACAGAAATGTGAACTTTTTACACTCAGTTTCCTTCTTTAGTCTGACATTTCCTTCACTCTAAGTGTTTTCTTTTGGGGAAAGAGTTTCTTTTCCTTTACTGATCACTAGACATTAATGTTTCTAAAGGCATCAGACCAGCTGATGGGTCCTTATATTACAAATAAACAGCCCACCAAAAATATTTCAGAAACATTTTAGGTGAAAAACTTAGATTCAGTATCAACAACAGAATCTTGATTTTGTATTTTACTAATGTGACCCAGTCTGACAGTTTCTTCCCTGGTTTCAGCACACATTATATTTTTTTCCTAGGATGGCTAAGCCATGACCTCCCCTCTGCCTCAAGTCTCAAATCATGCTGTGTTCATCCTAGAAGGACAATTTTTTGCATAATACTTCGCGCTTGACAACCACTTGATAACAGCATGACAACACCCGTGGTGGGCGGGACTAATGATTAGCCACTGATAGGCTAAAGCTACTCAGCAGTTGATTGAAGAAACCTGCTGTTTATTATGGGTTAACCTCAACCAATCAGAACATTAAAAAGTATGGATTTGTGTAATTCTTGTCAAAGCCAGTCAGATGAGGAGCAGAAAACAAGCTTTAGTGCTGTTTTTTGCTCTTCTTTCACTGAGGAAATACACTCCCTTTCTTTCACTTGAGAATCTGTCGTATCCTTTTTAGGAGCCACCATTGTTGTTTACGCACAGAGGCGATCATCACAGAGAGTGCTGTTGAATAAGAGAGCAGCTGGGAAACAACAAGGTCGACCTGGAAGAGACGAAACTGTCATGAAGTGCTCTTTTACTCTCTAATGAAACCAGACTCACATAGCCCTCATCAGGTTTATTTTGGTGAAGGAAAGTAACAAAACACAAACTTAGTGATTTAACTTACAAGTATTGATAACTTAACAATGTAAATTTTTTCATGTAAATGTTTATTTTTGTATTTTTATCTAAAGATTTTTTGTTTAATTTATATCAGATAGAGTCCGCATGTTTCAAGATGATTAAAATACGTTGAAATACCACAACTTAGAGATAGAAAAGCAAAACAAACAACTGTGATAAACAGAAACTGAACTGAGTGAGTCCATGTATTTCTGGGACAGATGCTTCTAGTCTTTTCTCTGCCAGCCAGACGGAGTGAAGTTATTGGAAAAACTGATTGTTCGGGGGTTTCTGGAGTAAATACAGTGAGTTTGCTGTCAGAGAGACAGACTCTCCTGAACACCAGTAACATCGCACTAAGACCAGTAAAAGCTTTGTCATCTCACTTGAGTCACTTTTTCTCAGACTTTAAGTCAGTCACTTTACACATTTCATCCCCTGCAAATGCTGCTCTCTCTGTTACATGATGTCTTTGCCAATCGCATCCTGAGCTCTCTCTCTCTCTCTCTCTCCCTCTCTCTCTCTCTGGATTGCTTTGGTTTACTATAAGGTTTCCCCCAGACTGTGTTGGTCTGTCTTTCCATAGAGGAGTCAGTCCCAAACCATATTTTATTACTGGTTTATGCACATAATAAATTATTTTGGAAGTGACTCCGCAGGTCGACATAAATCAATGTTGAGAAGAGGAAGAAGGAGAAACATTTCTTTTTTTTTTTTTTTACTGCTTACCAAAGCATTGTGAAAGTGCACCGGTCACACAGACACTGAGCTAAATCTGACTTTCAGGGGAGCTTCGATCATGAAATAATACATATTTATTTGAGGCAGGTGCGGAGTGATGCGCCCTCCGTTAACCAACAACAACCAACCGGCGTCACATAGACTGCTGGGCTATAACTCCCCGAACTGCGTCACTCTGAGAAGATTAGCACATGTTTTCATCAGCCAACGTAGTGGAACCTTTAATAGCGCTCGCGTGTGTGTATGTTTGCTTACATGAGTACAATATGTGCATCCAGGTACATGCAAATCAATTGTGTTTGTGTGTGTGTGTGTGTGTGTGTGTGTGTGTCTTGGTGTGTGTTTAATGTGTTAATGGTCAGTGCTGCTTACCCATCTGTGGCCTTGACACACTGAGTCACTTTTCAGGTGGCACGAAGCCTAAGAGAAACAGGTGGCAGAGCTCCAGCAACACAACAGGATGAACACACACATACACACACTCTACTCAACCACAGAAAACACACACCTCGTAAACCTGCTGTCGTTCATCCTTAAAACAACAGCATCATGATGACTCTCCGTCGTTACCTGAGAGATACTTCATTCAGGGCGGCAAGGTGTGCCAAAGGGTGTAGTACTACACACACTGAATATTTTAACATCGAGGAAGCAGATGGCTCGGCACAAACAACTAAAATAACAGCAACTAATGCAGGTCACAGAGATATTTTGTTCTTTAAAAAAATCCCTTTATTTGCTGTGGAAAACTACCAGCAAACATTTCTTGTTCCATCGTGTAAAGTCAAGTGAGAATGGTTTCGCTGTTCTCACCGGCCTGTGACAACATTTCTGTGTTTGTGTTTGTGTAAGGAGTAAAATAAAGTTAATGTCAACTCATAAACTTGTGTGTTTAGACATGTTCTCCACCCCAAAACCCTCGCTGTGAAACATTAAACTTTATTACCAAGGAACATTTAGCTGGTCACTAGCTACTATGCTTATTTGGCAAGTTTGTTGTGTAAATGCTGTCCCATTATTACCATATTTTATTACATTTTCCGCCATCATTAGGATAGCGAATTGTAGCTCCAGTAAGTCACAGGTGGATACTCTGGTTTAGTTTCATCTGTGTCTATTAAATAACCAAAGCAGGCTGAAACCAACTGGCCCAGCACAACAATATTGTACTGCAATTATGCTCAGAGGTAATATCATTTATATCCACCTTAATTTTTTTTTATTCTAGTACTAGCTGTGCTTACTACCTAGCTTGTAAATTTAAAAATGTATCAATAGTCAAAAGCTCAAGCTGTCTGTAAAATATTTTGACACATCTGACTTTAAAAATCAGACATTTGCAGCCTGTTTTGTCGTCTACTGGCTGTCATTGTATGTGTGTGTCTCTGGTTCATCCATCATTGTCAAAACATTTTTATTGAATAAAGGTTTAGACTTTTGTTTACAGCTTCACCAAATACATTTTTGGAGTTAAAAAAGGATCACATGGCTATGCACAGTGTGAGAGGGATCAGTTGCAGATAATTGACTCAGACTCTGCAGCTGCCAGCAGTTATATGGAGCCATTTTGCATTTCTGGCTTCAATGCTTTGGTTCTGCCACCTCCTCCTCACTGCTCTCATCAGCATCAGTTTGAGCAGTGACAGGCAACAATTTTCAGCAAACAATATCATGAACCTGATCTGTGTAGTGCACTTTATTCTCCACACTAAACTGCAGAGAAACAAAGTTAATGACTACCTCGTAAACATAAAGGAGCATTTACAATTTAGAATGAACACTGGACTTAAGATCATATCCAGGTTGCCAGAGATAAGACTCAAAATAAATGCTACTGTTGCTTTGTGTCTCCCGGATGTGTAATTGAGCAACTGTTTGCTAACACATTAGCCATATCAACTTTGTTAAGCTGATAATGTTGTGTGAACAGCTTTTTTTCAATGGCAAGAGAACAAAAAATAAATTACTACAGGATGTGGTCGGACTACCTTTGGAAACACTGTGAATCAATACAAAGACATCACATGAATACAAAAAAAAAAGTGTGCAAACAGCACTTCTCACATAAAATTCCAATGACTATTACAGTCCAGCCTGTTTCTTTCCCAAGGAAAATGTCCTGCAGAGAGGATGAATTACACTTTTAGTGGAACTCCAGTCTCAGTGAATTCTTTCAAAATATACAGTGAGCAAGAAATAACAGAGAGCGGAGCCCACAGTCTCGATAGCAGGTCTCTACCAGCGGTTGACAAGTGACTCCCGAAACACGTTAGAAACTGTTTCCACACTGTAATTTCAGTGTAGGTGTTTTCCTGTCAACAGAAATAAAATACTCAACCCACGTCTTCATTTTCGATCGCTTATCTTTGTGCCCTCAGTCCCCTTCACCGCCTTTCATTATACAGTTACCAGAATATTTAAGGATCAGTTTGCTCAATTTACATGAAGTCATATATCATCCTGACAAAGCCTCCAGTGGTATATAGCCATGCAAACATCAACCTGCACTTTCTTCTGCCTTCTTTGTGACATCCACTCACGCTGGGAAATACTTAGACTACTTTAAGGACAGTTATGGCCATTAAAAACATAATGTCTATACCATCAGAAATGTCGAGCATGTCAGTGCGTCTTTCTTATTTTTTATCACTTTAGTTATTCAAGTAATAACTCTTAACTTCACTGCAGATTTACAGCAACTTCATGCAAAATTAGTTATGGAGGTTTAAACTGTTACTCCCTATTTTTCCGCTTTACATGATTTTTTTCTAAGTAGAATTTAATATCTAAAATGCAGACGTACATGGTGCAATCATTACTGCTACTTAGAAACTGTTCACATAGTTTGGTGTACTTTCAGCGTTCGTCTGCTTATGGTTTCATAAAGGCTCCATACTTCCAAAGGAAAATATTATTGCTACCACATACATTGATATTCAAGACAATCATGTGCTTCCAACTTTTTTAAGGATCATTTTCTTTTCCAACATGACAAAGCCAGGTGTACAAAAGCCAGGTCCTTAAAGAAACGGTTTGTGCAAAAGAACTTGGCCAGGCCTTGACCTCGGCCACATTTGTGGCTCACAAGGAAATATTTATTACATTTAAGTAGTGATATATTTATAATGCTTAGACTCTGGATCCATATGATTTCTGCAACAACACTGTGTTTCTCAATCCTACAGAAACACAGTGGGTCAGTAAAATGCACTTGTATACTACCACTGCACCCACGTCTCAGGATTTGTCACAAATAGCTGTTTTCCTTAAAAAAGTGTGCAGACGGACTGTGCATCTGAGGAATATTTGTGATTGTGGTTTCTAAAAGAACATTTTTGGAACACTGAGTATTAAGCAGAATAATTTGTAGTGTAAAAAACGGAGGAGTCACTGTGTCGTATGCTAATCAGAACAACCCACTTAAAGTTTTCAGCTGTTCCAGTCAGCCTGAGTTCAGAGTTGAAGGTCAATAGTCATTATGAAAGTTCAACAAACACTCCGGGGGCCACATGCCGACAGCTAGGACGAGCCCCTCCAAAAAAGCCTGGTTCAAGGCCATGAACTAAGCATAAACCTGATGCTAAAATGTCAACACAGGTAGACAATAAAGATGAACATGCAACTTAATTCTGCTCAAATCTGCTGGAGACAACACACTAAACCTGAGAAAAATTATGAAACATTTATTGTTTTTCAACCATATTTGGATTTTGAGGCTGCCAACGTTGAATTTTGAGACTGTAAAGAATTTGATAAAGATATAGTTTCTGGGCTGTCTTAGTCTCATCAGCCGTGATCTCACTGATGTCATAAATCCTCCTCCCACCCCCACCAGCTGAGCCTTTCTGCACCGTCTGCCTGAATGCGTAAATGAAAAGTCAAACAGAAACGTTAAAGAGGAGACCAAATCTGACTCACTTCCTTTATAGATGTGTCTCAATCGATTTTTTTATCATGACAGGACAAAAGCTGTATTACTCCGGTGCATTTCCATTTAACATCAGTTCTAATGAAAATGTGATGTGCACACACACATACACACACACACACACACACACAGAGGGAGGAAATCCCCTCTGTGATCTCCTAATTTCCTATGAGTGCTGCTGACTCACTGACACTGCGGTAATGTACATCCGCCTCCCTGAGGGGCTCCCCTGCAGCACACGCAGCTATAAATGTAAAGCTGACCTGGCTCAAACTCCACCCTGTCGATCAGTGGTTTCATCACACCTCCTCTCTCTCTCCCACCACTGATGCCTCAGAGAAAAGAAATAAAAAAACCTTTTTGCAAGAAACTGTATGTCTGATCTGTTCCTTGTAACCCACATTTGTCCTCCTTACTGACTCATGTTTTAATGTGTGTGTGTGTGTGTGTGTGCGCATTCCCTGCAGCTATCTAAACATATCTCCTCATGTTTTCCAGTCAGACAGAATATTCACTTTAACTTTGCAGGCAGCTTTAAAAAAAAGGAAATAATTCACTGACACACCTCTAAAAATGAATCTTTTCTCAGATGATGCTGTAAGTCATATTTGTCATAATTCCTGTGATTCTTTAAACAGGGTTGAGATCCTTTTTCAGCTATATATGTATGTGGTACTGCTGTTCTTGTGTTTGTATAGTTATGTGTGTAACCTCTTGCGGCTGTACAGAAGTGACAACAATTATCCTGTAAAGGACAAATAAATCTATCTATCTATCTATCTATCTATCTATCTATCTATCTATCTATCTATCTATCTATCTATCTATCTATC
>JAPZDV010000337.1:0-12519 GCA_029814665.1 Acanthurus lineatus
AGTCTTTTTATTTTTATTTTATGGCAATAAGGAAAAAAGTGTCACCAAACTTGCCCTTGTAAAAAATTCTCACTCAAAATTTAATTTCTAATCTAACAACAAAGTGCGCAACTTGTTTTAGATTTCAGTTTCATATAATCTTGTGCTATCTGAAAATCTTGGGATATAAATCTGGTCATGAGGTATCACAATTCATTGAAAACTATTATGCATGCTTTCAAAACAGCCACTAGGGAAAGAATGAATGAATAATTAAAGAGAAAAGCTGTGGCACTATATGAACAGAACTGACTACATCTAGTTCTCCTGAAAAACTTGTCATTCTCAGTCAGTTAACCATCGATACTTACCCCGCGCCGACGGCTGTGTTTAGGAGCAGTTACATTTTTGGTGACTGGATGGCCTTTGTTAAGGCCAACAGCCATGGGGTAGCGAATAGCCATATCTGCAGAAGAATACAGACAGATGAAAGTTTGAGTGCAATGAATTAAACAGTCTTAATTAAAACTGCTTGTCTATACACTAAATGGGAATGGTGTCTCTTTTCAACCTATCAGACCCATTTTAACTGCTGGTTGCTGCCACCGTAAAGGATCCCAATCCCCACACTTTCACATTACTTTTAACAGCAGTTTTAATACTCAACTGTTTACAGCAACACACCTTTAGCAGCAAAACATACTCTAAAGTCAGTCAGGAACACTGTAACAAATGGCCAGTGTTATGTAGGCTGCTAAATTAAGGATAAAATGATCATCACCATTTCCTCAATACTGATTTAAGCCACTTGTGCCTGCAGTGTGAAGGTAATTTAGTGCAAGCTGAACTTAACATGCCACAGCTTGGCTTAGCGTGAACTTACAGCAGAAGATGATAGCAAGTGCATTACTGTGAAACCTATGTCATATAACCATAACCATATAACCATCTAGTTTTAATTGTCATTGTAAACCAAACTTGTACCTAAAATTAAAATATGATTAACTGCCCAGCCATCACCTATTTCTATGTGATGAAGAAATTAATATTTCATGTATTAATTCACTTTGTAGCAAATATTCTTCTACCACGATTACAGCACTACAAGAAAATTACTTGCAAGCAAAACTTTTAGACCAACACTACGAAACTTATAGAGGAACAGTTGTCACTGTACTCTTCAGTCAACCATTACCTTGCCTATCATTAACTACATAATGGGTCACTCTGTCACATGAAGCTAGTCTGTTCCTATTAACAACAAAGGCAAGTGAGACGGTGGTGCACCTGCGAGTTTGAAGTAACCTTACCCGAACAAACTCATCAAGATCATTGATTTATATGCTACTCTTCAGTCTTAGATACTTGCTAATAATGTCGAACCCCTGACCACATTTGTACTTTTTTCTCCGAATATGCACCGCGATAATACTTTCCTTTTTTACCACAAACACGACACAATCCAGTTTGCGATTCTATGCTATAACTCGTGAGGTTGCTAGCGTCCAAGTAGTTCCCTCGCTGCATTCAGTATTCAGGGCCAGTATTCATGTTAAGTACTGACAGGGCTACAAAATATCATGTTTAATTTACTGAAGTGAAACAATACCCGACACTTATTTCGTCTAAGGTCAATCAAACATATTCCAATCAATTTCTGTGGTAAATATTGCTGGATGACAGAGATTGAAAGAAGTTTTAACTGTTACTGGTCGACAATAAAATCCTACCTCCTTTCTGTGATGGCGGTCAAGCCGGAAGGACTGTTGGAGTGGCGAATGAGGGAAACTAAAGGTTTTACCCGGAAGACACTACAGCGAGGTTCGCAAAGCAGTGCTCCTGCTGGACAGGAGGCAGCAGTGTTTTACAATTCCGGGTCAAAGCGTGGATTTAAGAATCCATTTTTAATTTAAATAATAATAATAATAATAATAATAATAATAATAATAATAATAACAATAATAATAATAATAATAATAATAATAACAACAACAATAATAATTATAATAATATTAATAATAATAATAACTAAAAAAATTGTTAATCATTAAAATAAATAGGCATACATAAAACTTCGTCTTTACCTGTCATGTCAAAATTGAAAAAGTATATAAAAATCGACAACAACTATGTAATAATTATAATGAGTTAGTGTCTTGGGCGGGTTGTTCGAATCTTAAGCACAAGGACTTAATGGATTTTGGATTTTTGTAGAAGGAAAACTAAAATTGCTGGAGAATGATTAAAAAATGAATGGGATTAGAAGAGAGTATGAGTATCTAGTATTAGCTGATAAAGACGCAACAGCTCTGACTGATGAGGAAAAAGCAGACATGTCGGCAAGTGCATTTGTACAGGTACATAGCTCTAATAATATCAGCTTAGAGGGGAAAAGAGGAAGAGACTCTACAGCAGCTGAGAACGAGGAAATGCAACAACAAAAAGGTACCATTGATTTAATAAATGGTCCATTCTCAGAAAGAGAACTGAATCATGCTCTTAGGAAACTAAGATGTCATAACCAGGAAAAGATCAGATATATTATGATTCATAAGCTCAGTGAATTATCTGAAAACATTTTACTGGAGTTATGTAATAAGATTTGGGGAGAATGGAAAATTACCAAAATTATGGAAAGAGGCAGTAGTAGTACCAATACACAAACCAGGGAAAGTCTGTACAAACCCAGGGATTATAGGCCTTTTGCCCTAACATCTAATATTTGCAAAATGAAAGGTTAACCTATTATATAGAAAGTGATGGACATATATTGAAATATCAGAGTGGGTTTAGAAGAGGCAGAAACACTGTGGACCCTGCTTCATGTTCAGAACATGAAATGAGGAAAGTACAAATTAATAGGGAAAGCGTTGTGGCGGTCTTGTTTGATATAGAGAAGGCTTATGACATGCTGATTAAAGACGGATTACTGATTAAACTTAGGAAGCTATTATATTTCATTCTGATGAATACATTTTTCTCTTTTTGCTAATGATAGGACAATTTGGAAGAGACGGGGAAATTTTTACTTTTTATTGTTAGCAAAGTACAAGAGGCTGTTATTAAAATAAAAGAATGGTAGTTTAAGTGGGAGATTTAAATTTTGGCAGACAAAACAAAGACAATGCTTTTTACAAGGAAAAGGGTTGGTAGTAATTCAAAATTGAAATTAAAGCTGCAGGCAGCATTGGTCGAGACCTCACACTCTGGCCTATCGATCATGGCATCTGTTGCATAAAAGTGTAGACAATAAATCCATTTTGAAGGTTTTAAGGGTCCTTATTCAAAAATTATGAAATCCTATTTCAAAAGTGTTGTAGGCTTTATTTTGAAAGTCCATGGCATGACCTGGCAAGCTCAAGGCATGGTCAAAAGGGTGATGGATGTGTGCGCTGGCAGCTGTGTGGGGATCAGTCATATATGCAGGCAGACAGAAATCTACATTTAATCCCATAGAGAGATTGATCAAACCCCCACCTTTTTGAGTGTGTACAACTTAAACACAGTTTTAGCTATAGACTTCATTAAAATTTTAAATAAGTCACAAGACTTAAACCTATAAATCTTGTATTTATAAGGTAAATTTTTCATCCTTTACTGTTTTTGAGATGACAGTTTCAGTTTTATAATTTCTTTTTGCTCCTTCTCAGATTTTATAATGGGTGTGTATTGCAGAATCTTTTGGTGCCTGGAGTGAGTCGCATGCCCAGTAGAGTGCTGAGGGGGAGAAACATGAAGAAAAAATTTGAAAAACCTCCACATAGATCCTACAACTTTGTCCAAATCTTATACAAGCTAATCATAACCTATCAGAAAATTTCATTATCTTTCCATTGGTGTAGGTTTGAAAGCAGTCAGACTTATACTTTCAACTATAAGGGCCTCAGTTTGACACAAGTTTATTTCTTCCCTATTCATTTAGGTAGGAAGAAGCAGACAAGGTTGATTTGGGACTCAAACTTTAAGGGATTATAATATCCAAACTAATCGAGTAATGACAAAGTAATACAGTACTTTTCATCAGCAGTGTGTCCTTAGTCATCTATAAGCTTGTGAAGTCGAGATGGCTAACAGCCTTGGAGGAAATAGCAAATGCAGGAAGCCAAATTTGGGGAAGAAAGTTTATTTTGAAAAGCTAATGCAGACTTCCTGTTGGACATAGCCCATGGATGTCCGCAAGTTATTTGCACATCTTGATGAGATAAACAATTTGGCTATGGTTTGATCTTTCTACAGCATTCCTAGCAGCAGTGGTAGCCATTTTTGTGTGCCTAGGTGGCACTAGTGAGCACATTTTGGCAATTTGGGAGTTAGTTTTTACATTTTATAAAATTTTTTGCTAGACCTGATGTGTGTGCCAAATTTGGTGAGTTTTTAAGCATGTTTAGAGGGTCAAATTTAGGTTTAAAGTGGCGTAATAATAATAAGAAAGAAGAAAGAAAAGGTACAATTACAAAAGGGTCCTTGGTCCCTATTTATACAATGAAACCTATCGGTCCCTAATTATACAATGAAGGAAAAGACAGATGAAAAAAAATGACTTTTGAGATTGAAGCTATATAAAAGAATAAAATGGGTTATATATATTTAGAAACTAAGTGACAATTGTAAAAAAGAATTGAATGTAATGAGATGGCAGGTTGGAAGTGAATGGAGGGCTGACAGAACAGCACTGAAATTCATTTATACAGGATTAATAAGATCAGTCCTAGATTATAAATTTATAGCATTTGGATCTGCAGCAAACACATCTTTGAAAAGTTGGACAATAATCAATACCAGGGTTTAAGACTATGTACAGGTGCCACTCAAACAACCCCTACACCAGTATTACAAGTTGAAATGGGAAAAATGCCACTGTAACTAAGGAGAGCGCAGCTTGCTTTAAATAATTGAGTTAACTTAAAAGGACACAATGAAGATCATTCAACACAAACTACAATGAAGCTATTCTGGGAAAAGGGGACGACAGAAGAAAAAAGTTTTAAGAAGGGTAATTGAGCAAAAAGCAAAAGAACTAGACATAAATGACATAAACATTAGTCCAGCTGTACCACTCTCAATAATAAAGCCTAACCCTTGGATACTTCCTGAATCCAGTGTGGATTTATTATTGCTTAACAAAAGGAACGTTAAGGGAATTGGCTTAAATTCAGAAATAATAAAAGGCCTACATAGGAAATAACTATTATGATTGTGTTCAAATCTACTTCAGTGAGTTCAGCTGACAAAACTCTCATTCATAGTTCTTGAATTTAACTTAAAGTCTGCAAAAGAATCAGTGATGGATCATCTGTTTATACTGGGGTGATGATTGCGATATTGTCAGCACTATAGTGGATTGAGTTTTTGAGAGCTTTTAGAGCAGTACTATGCTACCGCCTAGAGTGAATCACAGAAGCAGGAGGGGAGAAATGTAAATTAAAAATCTGGGAAAAATCTGGGAAAATCTCTCACAGATCCCACAACTTCAGCCAATTCTCACACAAACTAATCATATCCAGGTTGAAAATTTTATTTGGTATCCATTGATGTAGATTTGAAAGCAGTCAAACTTATTCTTCAGAATGTACAGGCCTCAGTTGACACAAGTTCATGAATTTCTCCTGTCAGCCACCATTATAACTGACACTTAAACCCCTCGAAGAAAGCAGGTGGCACCATTATTGGTCTCTCACCATGTTTTAAAGTTATCCACACAAAGGTACAGTATATATGACCCTGTTTTGCAATGCCTTGTGGCATTAGAAATCTGTACGTCCCATCAATATGAGTCACAGTTTAGAAACCTGTTAAGGTAAGCCTCATACGTCTCACTCTCCATCACCAATTATCTACCTTTGTCTCCACCACAGTTCCCTGATCCACCTGAGCCCTGTGCGCTCCAGCAGTGCTGCGCCATGCACATTCCCAGCATCTGTGCCACATTCTACCCCAGTATACTCTTGTGCCATGTGCCTCTCCTGTGCTCAGCCAGCCCAGTGTTACGAGCCTCATCTGTGTCTGCAAGCTCCAGCCACCAATGCTCTCTAGTGCTGTCTGCAGTATCTCCCTCTCCCCTTTCTCTCAATGTTACGACAATAAATCCCTTCTTAAATCCTGCTCCCTGTCTCGGTGTCTGCCTTTGGGTCCAAACCTCAGCAAACACATCACACCTCTTATTTTATTCAGCAACATCCAAACTTTTAACAGATATTAGTGATAAATTTACTCCAATAAAAAACAACATAGAGTAAAGAGATTATATCTTGTTCAAACAAAATATGAATCGCTCTGTTATATTATCATATATCAAGACACAGCAAACCAGTATTTTCTCAGTGACAAACTAAATTTTATGCTGAACTCTTCAAATTGGTCAAAGATTTATTAACAGAGTGCAGGACCTGCTTGACCAGGTGCAATTTGCTTGTTGGCCAAATAGAGGGGTGGATGATGCTACCACTATTCTATTTAACTCTCTTTACTAGCATCTTGAGAGCACGAAAACTCACACTAGACTTTAATTTGCAGTTTCCTCAGTTTTTAATACAATCCAGCCACACATTTTATGCCGTGAACTAGTGTCCAATTTTAACTTTGATCTAGATGTGGTGAAATGGCTCAGGACTCAGGACCATAACATGCAGGCCCCACTCAGTCAGAGTAAATACCGTTTACCTAGAAAGACGCTGTCGTCCACAGGCTTTCTTCAGCGGTGTGTTCTGTTCCCACTACTGTATATTTTGTACACAAATGACTGCAAGAGTCACCACACTGACAGGCATTTCTTGAAATTTGCTGTCATCACAGTCTTAACCAAAGACATGATCATTGACTTTAGCCCCTCAGCCACCTCTCCCAACCAAATTAAGGGCATAGTTATAGAGATGGTTGAGTCCTATAAGTACTTGGGAACAGTGACTGATAAAAACTTGACCCACAACCTCAATACATCCAAAGTCTGCAAAAAGCAGCATCAGCATTCTGAATAAGCTGATATTTATTATTTGCTTGTTTTGTTACTCCAGCAAAATATTGCATTACAATTGTCCAACCTCCTGGAAATTAATGCATGAACCAACTTTTCAGACTCTGATAGCAACAGAAATTATCCCAGTTTGGATATGTTTCTAACATAATAAAAAGCAGTCTTGGTGATGTGAGAAATGTGCTTTTGGAAGTTAAGATCAGAATCCATTGCAGTCGGCCCTCGTGTCCCATCCCTCTGGAGGCTGGCTTCTGCGCTTCGGTGGTGCTTGTTGTTCTGAACACTGGTGATAGTTTCCAATGCATGCTTGGTGAATGCTTACAAGCATGCTGACCTTGATCCATCAGCTCCTGCCCGGACACATCATAACGAAACTAATGGTACCTGCCAGAAAGTGTTGAGTCACACTTTAAACTCAACACACTGCTAATATCCACTGTTTATGCTACTTTGACTCTTGCCTTCCACTGGGCCATTTCTTACAATCAGGGCTCCCACATTTTTGGTGACCAATACAGTTCCTCTTATACTGTTGCTATCTTGATGGGGGTGTTAAGAACAACACAGCAATCCCCACTCCACCTCATACTTGCTGCACTGCCTGTCTTCCTCCTTCATTTTACTTTTAATTTTCTTTTCTTTCCTTTTTTTATTGTTATTCATTTATCTGTTAATTGTTTTTTTCTTCTTTCCCTTCTTTTTTTTCTCCCCCACTAGCTGCATTCTTTCTTTCTCTAGTTTTCCCCCAATTCACTGTGATGTAGCACTGCCCTCTCTGGCTGATAACAGGTAACTTCATGTTGGCCAGTATCCAAGGAAGGGGGGTGATGGTCACAAACACGCACTCAAAGAATACAAATTTTGGCTACAAGGCCAAAAGTGTATTAATCTCATAAAAAGTTGATACCTAGTGTGATCTCAAACTATGAGTACAAATGCAGACATAAAAAAGGGAAAGGGAGTTAGTAAAGAACTTATTTGGTGCCTCAGAGCCTTCAGACCAATAGAACCTCTGTTCTGTCCTCATTTAGTTGTAAAAAATTTTGAGTCATCCAGTGTCTGACATTATTAATGCACTGGATAATCGTTAACCGGCCTAAGGTGGTTAGCAGAAACAGATGTTTATAATTGTGTGTTGTCAGCATAGGAGTGATATGATAAGTTGTACTGATGAATTATGGAGCCAAGTGGGAGCATGTGCAGATTCAGCAGAAGACGGCCAAGAATAGACCCCCTAGGGACTTTGTATGAAATGCTGATTTAATCCCATTTAAAGTTAACAACAGCCTTTAAGGCCAAAACATTTTTCAAGGCCCTGTAGCAAAATAACATGGACAACTGTATCAGCAGTAAGAGCAGTTTTGTACCGTGATTGACACTAAAACCAGACCAGTACTAGTCAAATGAATAATTTTGCCACTGCAAGATGCACATGTATTCATTTATAAACAACCTTTCTAGAATCTTCCCAAGGACTGGAATATTTTAGATTGGCCCATACTTGTCAATGACAAATGGATCAAGATAGCTCTTTTTTTACCAATGGACTAACCACAGCATGCATCGGACCGTTGGGGAAGATCCCATAGAACAGAGAACTATTGACAATCAAGAACATCATCAACCAGACAGTTGAAAACACCTTTAAAAAAAAAATCAAGAGCACAGTTTGCAGAGTTTAATTTCTGTTTTACTTCTTGCAGGTCACAACTATATATAAGGTTGAAGTTGGAAAGATTGTTGGCACAATGGTAGTGTGGGGTAAAATAGGAGTCACTTGCATCAGTACAGAAAGCTACAATATTGGTTATCTTAGATTTCAAGTAAGAAGAACATTTTTTGCATTATTCTGTTCAGTGGAGCTCAGCAGGTATTGATTTGGAGGGACTGACTGATTTATCAATTGTACTTAATAGAAACTTTATAGAAATTATTATGATTTTCAGTAGAGAAAAGTAGTACTGTCTAGATTGTTTCATTTCTGCATTATATTTAGAGAGGGAATTCTTATAGTTAATATGAGCAATTTTGTTTTATGCTGCTTAAGCTCAAATTTGCAGCAATTTCTTTTTGTGCCCTCACTCGCTCCATATTCCTCCATGGTGCTTTTGATTTACATAAAGTCTTGGATTTTAATGGAGTTATATCGTCTAAGGATTTTGTCACTGACTGGTTGAAATTATTGATTAAGTTGTCACAGGAAGACAAAGAAAACAAGTTCAAATCAGAACTACAATTAAAATTAGACCTGGTGGTATATCTTAAGAGAAACTATGTGTCTGCAAAAATATAGTGCCTTTTAAATTAAAAAAAGATACAAAAATGATCTGATATTCCAACATCAAGAATGTAGTTCAGGGTTAAATCAAGGCCTTCGAAGATGACCAGGTCAAGATTGTGACCCTGACTGTGCGTAGGGCCAGCTGTGTACTGTATGAAACCAAAGGTGGATAACATGTTGGAAAACTGGTTGGCAAAATGATCTGTGGTGTAATCAATCTAAATGTTGAAATAACCAGAAAAAAGAACTAAATAATATTCGACAGTGATCTTAGATAACAGCTTTTTGAACTCATCCATAAAGCGTGTTTAAGCCCTGGTGGACGGTAAACTATGAGTATGACATAGCGATATACAGATTTAATGACTATGGCTAAATACTTAAAAGTAGAGTAACTACCAAATAACCTGTTTCTGCCAGATACATTATGAGAAAATTGCAGCAATACCATCACCCTTCCTGTTGACCCTGGAACAATGTAAAGATGAAAACTAGGTGGAGATGCTTCAATCAGTTCCTTGCCAACAGTTTAAGCCATGTCTCGCTAAGGAGAATACAATCAAGCCTATGAGAAGTTATACAATCATAAATAATGAAAGTTTTGTTATTAAGAGATCTAACATTAAGTAGTGCAAACTTTAAGGAGCCTGCAAAATAACTAGAGACATTAGCAGTGGTAGAGTCAGACATGTGGTGGCTCAAGTTTTTCTGGCTTTGACTTGTTAAGTCAGGGCATTCTGGCCTTTGAACAAGACTTTCCAAAACAGTGGTATTATTTAAACTGGATGCAATAATGAGAGATAAACAGACCTGGATGGGATCTTGCCATGGTGGATATCAAAATGAGTTCAAGGCTATGGACTGGATCAAATTAGCAGTCAGCTGTTTTATTCCCAGTCTGTTTGGGTGCGCACCATCTTCCCTGAACAGCTTTGAATTAGTCCAGAAAGAGTCAAAGTCAGAGATACAATCATATCCTGCAGCAGAACAGACGTTTTTCAGCCAGTGATGGAGAGTGAAGAGCCAACTAAAGCCAACTATTACTTCTGGAAGGGGTTGGGATGGGGCACATCATGCAACATCTTCCCAAACTCTCAACTGTGTAACACAGGGGCTCCAAGTCTGCACGCAATTAATTAGAAGTCCTCACCATGATGTCATTTGTTCCCACATGTTTTATAGCAAAATTAACAGTGGTATGCAGGTGAAGGAGGGCTGGAATGAGTTCAATTGAGTATGTGGCAGCACTGGGCAGAGCTAGGTATCAAGAGGCATGAGACATGGTTCCACTTTTTAAAAAGGAATTGCTTATGCTTTTAACAAAAAGTTTAAAAAAAAAAAAAAAAACATCCACACAAGGCAAAGAAAGGGGGAAAACCAATTATGGCTGAGGCTTACCAGTGCGCAGGGGCCAATGACAAGTGCAGAGTATCCCAACCAAAAATATAAACCACCCAGACACTCATGACAATCAGACACACACACTTCTGTGAGGGTATCCAGATCCAAGGGAAGCATGGCACACCAAACAAAGGGGAGGGGAATCTGCCATCAAATCACCAGCACCACCACCAGACCTCAGCAACTAAAAGGGAAACAAAGGAAATTAGTGGGATTGCCTTAGAAAACTACAACAAAACAAAATAACAAAACTAAAGAAATTGGCAGTTGGCAAATGATATAAATCCATAAACTAAAACAATAATGAAACCGTCGAACACCAAGGTAACTAAATGAAGACAAATGACAAGAAGAAACAAAAATATCAACAAATCCTCTGGCAAACAAATTACTACACTTGAGGAAATCAATTAACAAACTCAGGTAAATGGACAGAGTAAACTAAATTGATTAATCAAATGAAACAAAAACAAAATGATCAAATATAAGGGAGTTTAATCCCACACTCCACTCAACCAGATGTTAAAATTAGAGTGAAGGAGAATTAAAAGTCAAAAGAGCAGTCTGCAAACAATAAGCATGTGGAGCAGCAGCGTCTGTGAAGCAGCAGTGTCTAGGAAGCTGCGGCTGACAAAAGCAGCAGTGGTCCCCGTAGCTGATGGCGACGTAAGATTTTACCATCGGCCTGCCACACTCAATCGGCTGGTGTTGACGTCACCTGCGCACTATCAGCAGTGGGAATCTGAGGACAATAAAGCTATTAATTGCTACATTGAACATGCAGGCTAATGTTGTTTAGCTGTAATGATGCTATATACCCATTAGCAAAATCTGACATGCATCACACCAGAGGGAGAGGGAGGGAGAACTTCACAGCTACCGGTATCTACCTGTGATAATGCTAATGTTAGTCGCCAGTAATGTGGGTCTAAGAAGAGGCGGAGAGGGAGACACTCACTGCAAAACTACGAGCAGGTGGCAACGCACACTGGAGCCTGGATACACCCAAAATCAGCTGCTCTGCAAGACAATATAAAATTATTAGTTCCCCACCACGAGAGTCTGAAGCAGCACGTGAACAGGCTAGCAGGCGTTACCTGTCCGTAGCGCACCTCCGGCCCAGAAATGACATCACCAGCCAGGGAGCAGAGAGAGAGAGCTGGCAAGGGGGATCACCCCTTTTATAGTCTCTGTGCCTCTAGTGGTTGGCTGCAGTGGTGCCAATTAAGCTTGGCCACTGAGCACAGAAACACACAGAGCTCTATACTGCTACATAACAATACAGTCACCCACTATTAAAATTTTGGGATTGTTTCTTACCATGCAGTCAATGTAGGTTGCAAGTTTTGGTAGAAGTTGGCAACTTGTGCAAGCCAGACTAGTAGGATTAGTATCTGTGTTGGCAGTGACCAGCAGCTCTCGTGATGCAGGTCCCTGGCATGAGAGTTGGAGAAGGCCAGGGAGCGGGTTGGAGAAGTTGGAGAGCAGCCGTAGTGGCTGTTGGTCTGGATGATGTGGTGGGAGCTTCACTGTTGTCCTCTGGTGGTGAGGTGCACAGCCGAGGACACTTGTTGGAGGGAGAGGCATTTTAGACACATGCCTCTCCATTAGCAAGGTTCCCATTCAGCACCAGTGAGGGCACTTGGGAGATCAGCAAGGGAAGAAGATGTTAGACAGCTCCAAAAAATTCAGCCCTTCAAGTAGTGCTGGGCGATAAATCGAAAATAGACCCTCGATCTAGATTGAGACGCTCCTGCGATCTCATTCCTGATAAGATCGAACTGCGGCGATTCTATGACGTCACGCTGTATTCTGAATTTTGTTTTGCTTGTGAATGCTTCTTCTGTAAGGCAAAAATAAGCTATTGATTTAACAAAGTATTCGTATT
>JAPZDV010000338.1:0-12517 GCA_029814665.1 Acanthurus lineatus
CCCCCCCCCCCCCCCCCCCCCCCCCCCCCCCCCCCCCCCCCCCCCCCCCCCCCCCCCCCCCCCCCCCCCCCCCAAACTGCCCTCCACTGAGCACAATGCCCCTGTCAACCGGTAAAAAAAAAGGAGACAGGATGCGAGTGAATGCTTTTTTCTTCTGGTGTTTTATCAAGATATTATTCATTCTTTGACATCTAAAATGGTGATTCTGGAAAAATACACTGCATTTTGCTCGATATTAAGAATATCATCTTTTTCTAAGGAGCCTATTGTCAGAGAAACAAAATCCCTGACAGCTTCTGCTTCAAAGTGACTTTTGCATCATTTTACATGTGATTTGAAAGTGCTGTGTTTTCTAATTAGGGTCCCTGTGACGGCCCTGGGCCACATGACAGCATCTCATCTCTGGTTCCTCCTGATTGTTTGGTCCTTTCAGCCTTATCGTTGAATTCTCACCTGTTTTGGAGCCTGAAGTGCCTCCTCCATCTTCGAACATGGCTCCCTCTCCTTCATCGCTCAGGTTGGTTTTGTTTGGTCGTGTTTGTGTTGACTTCAGCCTCGCTTCCTGTAGCAGGTGGTTCAGTTTCCTAGCAGCCGACACAAACATTTCCTCGCTCACCGCCGACTTAACACAATGTAGTTCGCTTATGTTGAGTCGTCCTTTGTGAATTTAGATGTTTGCTTTAATGCTTTTTATTTTATTCTGAATCAACCAAACAAAACAAGCAATTTATCCAATTGTTAAGCATAAAAATGACAGAACTTCAGTGGAGCATACTTGTGCTGAGTGGCTCACAGTGGTGTCGGCCCTCATGTTTGGGTTAAGCAGACAGTGTTGAGCACAGTTTTGCTCTCTTTTGTGTACCTGGATAAGAGATGTGTATCTAATTAGAAATGGGGAGTGCTGGTTATGCAGTGTACGGTCGTGGGGAGGATTGTTGCTAGGTAGCTGCACCGTTTCCAGTCTTCATTGTGTCCCAGCAAAAGGCTGCAGCAGCAGCCGTCTGATGAAGCAGCGTTTGGCTGGAAAGAACCCCGATGAATCGACTGAGGTAGTTTGTCTTCATAATACAGATGTGCATAAGCGCTCGCCGGTATGCAAATAAGGATTAGAGCTTCTTTGGTCGCTATGGGACTTTGTGTTAATGTGGATTTTAATATTTCAAGTGCAAAAGTCGAAAAAAAATCCCAAGAATAAGCACTGATGCCCTTCAAAAACACAACACAAGCTGAAATGTTGCTCGCAAAAGAGTGGTTACATTTAAGATTTATTTGATTGCGCAACCGTCATCATTCACCCTGAGTGACTCATTACTGTTTTTAGCCCAAAGGGTGGAAACACTGCGGCTCTCGCTCCATTAAAGCATCGCACCCACTGAGCGATCTCACGGGAGAATCCTGAGTTACGCTGCTGACGCAAAACTTTGCATAAGGATGGAAACTGTTTCCAAATTACTGGGAATATCGTGACAATATTGTTTACAGGGACGCAGATGAAATTAGGGTTTGACAGGCTTTTTATTATCAATCTTTAAAAGAAATCAGAGCCCAGTTGATTCCGTAATGTTAGATTTACTAGTCGCTAAATAAGACACGACATGTTAATAAGAGCCAGTTCTGGAGTTTAGCTGCTTTACTTTCATGCAACCTCACCGAGTTAAAATGTCACAGAGGAATTCTGGCTTGAAATTCACATCATCACTTCATCAAAGTTCATGCGAGGCAGCGATGAGTCAATCCAAATATGTGAAAGCAATGAATTATTACTGAGACCAGTAACTTGTGCCACAAATGAATTTAAAAGTGCATCTAATGTTGGCCGACACAGAACCGTCCAACGCTGCTTTTAGTCGCTGCAGACTCCATTTTTTTTTTCAATATCTGACCTTTTTTCTCCGCACTGTTCCATGGGATTGTTCAAAAACACACTCTGCATGAAAGAGCACGAATGCATTGACGGATTTTTGCCAACGTTTCGTTCACGATTGACCTTCCAGCCGCAGCGTGGGAACTGCTCTGTATGATCGGGGAGCTGCTCCTCGTTGGGAAGGACCTTTCTCCTCTTGCCGTGTTCGATTAAGGCACTTTAAATTGATGATTTGGACATTTTGAGAGGGAAGCGAGGCACATGGGAGAGATCCAGATAGATTTCTCCTCTGTCTGCTGAGAAGGAGCCTGCTGGGCCTGTTTTTATTCAAACTGCTATGTCTCGTTTTGTATATGATGAACTGCACAGTGTGTGTACATATGAGCTTTAAAAGGCGAAATAAGTTGACAGCAAATACTTAAAATAATGTTATACCTGATATAAACATGTTTTTTTTTGCATTTCTTGCTCTGTTCTGTTCCTGAGTCTTGTTATCATGTGCAGAGTGCATCCACACCACACAGGAGGTTATAGCGTGAGTCACGACTTGCCAACCTGCTCTGTTTCAAAGGTTTCGAGGCGATGGGCTTCATTCAGGCCTGCTGTGCCACATCTCCACACTCTTTCTTAAATTTCCTGCTGCCAATCAGTGGTAAAGGTCAACAAGTGTGTGTTTCTCAAGGCAAAGCAGCAGGAAACACTTTGACTTCTGGAAGGAAACTGAAGAGTCTTCTGTGTTTTTTGGTGGTGAAACCAAAGAGCCTGAAATTCTTCCACTTTGCTCGGACTCTCACTGACCATTAGGAGTGTCTTGACTTCAGTTCTGTTAATCTAACTGAGAAGAACAGATAAGAAAGGTTTCCACAAAGCCTGACACCTCCTGCACACCTCCTCCTCTCTCCTCTCTCTGTCTCATACACTTTCAATACCTGTCTCTGCTTTTTGTGCAGCCGAGGAAACCTCCTTAAAAAATCTCTCTGCGGCATCTACCACCAATTTAGTGCTGTCTGAACCTTTCGGCTTGACATATTTTTTCAATTTTTCAAATATCTTTGACAATTTTGACATCTATTTTTCTATATGTGTTCCTTCCCTGCTCCCTTATACGCAGCTTCTCCCTAAAGATCCCACTTACTGCGTCTGATTTCCAACATCCGCCAACTGCTGTTGGGAAGTAAATTACTTTGCGCCTCGTTCATTATCTGTGCAGATTTCAGGTCAGCTGCATCATCAGAGTTTAAGGTGTGCAATTTAGTAATAACTGCATTGGTGATTTCATAAAAACTCAATAGATTTCTGATTCTTGTAGCTCCTCTTCTGCGGCACGAGAACTGGATCTCTAAGTGTGCAATCACTTCTCGCTTATCTAAAGAAAGAAGCTGTAATAGCAAAAGAAAGAAAAGGGAGTTTTCAATCAGTATTTGAACACAAACATGATAAGAAGTTCAGCAAACAAACACATTCATTTTGCCTCAATTTTCTTTAGTTAAAAAGGAAACAAATGTGATGAAAAACTGTTGAATTTGTGCAACCATTGAAAATTTGTGTGGTTTAATTATATTTGCAGAAAGTTAATAAAATTTAAATTCAAATTGTGAATCACTGAGGCTGCAGTAATTACAGTGTCAACCGGGTAAGAACAAGGTCAGGAAAAGTTTTGTGTTGCTGTTTGTGTGGAAAAGTGATATATCAAAGTTGAAAATAGCCAAACTGTTCAATATTCGATAAAAGCTGGTCCTACTTTTAGTAACAGACTACCAGACAAGTGAAAAAGTTATTAAAACTATGAAAACTCGCTAAAACTGTAAAGGAAATAAACTTTCTGCAACAAAAAAAAATTTTTTTTTCAACTTATTCTGATGTTCCCTTTATTCATTTTTAGAATAAATGCAAAAGTGTCAACAAAACACTCTAATAAGCCATTTTTTTGCTTGGTCACAGCGGGAAATCTCACCCATTTTGACCAATTATGCAAACATAAGTGTGATGGTTTTTTGGCTTTGTAACACCGGGTTTCTGGTCTTTTTCCAGACCTTTTCCGCCCTCCTTCTGATCCATTATCCGGATACTCGGTGCCCATTATAATAATTTCATAAAGTGTTTGTGCGATGGCCAAATTGAGGGCGCACTACACGATCGCTGGCCATGCAAATATCAGTCATGTTTAATACTGTGTGCACAATCCACCCAGAAAGAGTTTAAACAAAAGAAGTGTTCCTGCTCTGATTAAAGCTGAATCTCACTTTGTTATTGAGGACAGAAGCTTTTTCGTGTTTCGAGCACCACTTGCACCCGTTGCCTTTTAGCATTTGAGTGACACAACTGATTTAAATATTCATAGGATAAGTCAAGGTGCTGCCATCGTGCTAATTGACTCGTAGTGATCCTGCTGGAGATGGAGAGTCAGAAACGTGGCTTTTAAACCGTCGATGGAAGTTTGTTTTCGAGTGGTTTGTTTTAAGTTGAGAGTAAAAGTTTTATATTGGTCTTTGAAACACTGACAGAGTAATCTGAACTCGAGTTCTCCTTACTTTCTATTTGCAGAGCTTTTAAACTCATCTCACAGTCTCCATCAGTGGACAGAGTTTTGGCTCAAAGTAGCTGTCTGTCACGTCGTCGCGCTCATGTGAAGACAATCGAGTCGCTGAAAAAGACTCGGAGATGCAATTGAAAGCCACAGAAAAAAAGTTTGCAAGTGGACCTCGAGATAAAATGACTTCTGAAACTGCCGTCTATTTTTCTGTCACTTGTTAAAGCTTCAGACGTCTCTCTGCCTGACAAGGGATTTCAGGTCCCACGGATGATTATAAAACACCCAAAGATGAGAAAGAACAAACCTCTACTGTCTGTGTCATGACCTCGGGCAGAAAGGCGATGAGAGCGAAAACAACATAATGAGGAAAAAACATACATTAACATGCTGAGCAGCTGGTGAGTGAAACATATGTGCATTCTGTCAATCAACAGGATTATGCAAATGGTGTCTGTCTTTAAATGGACGTTAAGCATGATGAATGAATAATGGATGAGCCGCCGTGGTTCATGTGCAGGTGAGCCACAGTCAGCGGTCAGATGTTCAGACTCTGTGCAGACGGTGCATTAAAAAAGAGCAGCCTTGGTTTCCTGGATGAGAGTCCCGTGTGTGACCTACAACTCCGTCCAGACCTCCACCCTTCTGTCGGAGCATTTTGTATGAACGGGATCACAGTTTACGCAGAGCTACATGGACCCACGTGCATCTGCATGTGACGCAGAGGGAGATTTGACAGCTGGGAGTGAGAATAAACTGATCCACTTTGTGTGTGATCAGTTGAGTCATGGTGATTTCAAGTAATTCAAAGGAAAAAAGAAAAAGAAAAGAGAGAATCATTTTCAATTTTGCCTTTTCTGAGGTGATTGAGGTGAAAATTCATGCTTCAGACTGCATCAGTGGAGCTTCCTGCATAATTCTCCAGGTGTTTGTATAATCTTTTTTTTTTTCTCAGTATAATTTCCCTCCTCAGCTCCTGTTTCATGATGCAGGCACATTTAGTTGCCATTAGCATTTTATTTTTTTTTGACCTGATAACATATTAATTTAAGAGCCGGTGAGAGAAGCAAAGTCAATGTGCATAAAAAACGACAGAAGACAGATGCAGAATAACTAACTGATTCCCATCAGCTTCACGACATTCAGCTCTGAATGTTTTTCAAACATTTCAGCGTGTTAAGCTTCATAAATTGGGAGTTAACCTGAAAGTGGAGGGGCAGCAGCCTCTATGCGACAGCGCCGCTGCTGTGACACCGACCCGGTTACGATGGATGTGAGACGGGTCGTCACTGCTCCTGCTTGCTTGCATGCAGATTCGCTTGTTTAGGGATCACGTCAACACCTTAACTGTTTTTGTGAAGTTTTTTTTTTGTGTTACGTGTTCATGCAAATGAGGTTCAGAAAGACTGAGGTTCAACATGATGCTCAAACAGCAGCTGCAGACGAGGAGGTGCAGCAGGAGCTTCTCATCGCTGCTTATCTGAGTTACATCCTCATATACGTTCATCTGCAGGGTCACAAAAGATGCGTGCAACAAAACAGGAAAAGAGAGGTGTTCATCATCTCGTTTGTTCCTGAGTCAGAGTTTCATAAATGTCACCACATGGTTTTATATCATAAGCGGGATCACGTGTCATTGTAATCCATGTAAATCCCACACGAATCATTTATGCACCCGAAACGAAACACAGCAACATCACATGGTGAACAGATTTATTTCCGTTTCTGTCTTTCTTTCTATCTTTCAGAGGAACGACATCATCATGCAGATCCAGTTTTCGAACCAACAGATGCGTCTTTGTGTGGTTTTACATTTAATGTGGAGGAATCGTTTTTGTTTTTTTTAATCCCGTTCTGCTCCGAACTTTTATTTCGTTGTATAATCTCCTTGTTGCACAATCATGAATAAATTACCTCATAACTTCATTAAGCTTTGACAGAAAAGCAATTTTTAGACAAGTCAAATGGTCTGTTGAGGTTTTTTTTTTTTTTTTAACGTCAAATGAATTTCTAAACTCAAAAAAAAAGAGTTTCTTATCTCAGCTTATCTTTCCTCTCATCCATCCTTCATCTTCAGTGTATTGGTGGTCATGTCATAGTGTCAGCAGGCTGAACATGAGTTTTCTGGTTTTTCCTCTCACCAGCCACTCCTGGTGAATCCAGAGATTAATAAATTCTGCCTCCAGCGAGTTCTGGGAGTTCAGAAAAACCTCCTGGGTTCATCTGTAAAACCTAAAAATAAACGATTATTTCACATCATCCACAGTCACTTAAGTGCACTCACATCAACTTTTAGCGTTCAGCCGTAACATTCTTTCCTTTGGGTGAGAAGAGGACTTTTATGGCTTTTTCCATCAGATAACAAAGGGACGTTCAGCGCCACTCAGGCTGTAGAAAAGCTTCCCACACACAGCAGAGCCAAAAACACAATTTACCCCCTTTTATTAAAGGAATAAACTGATGTGAATTTGCATTAAAAAAGTGGAATTCCCTCTGAAAACATGACACGAGCCGACTGTTTGAATGACCTGAGCGTGGGTGGGAGGTGTAATGTGTCTCTGTGTCTGACTGCAGTGCATTACACCATAAAGGAGCATTACACAGGTGCTTTTGTCGTGTTCGCTGAGGTGAGAGCATTTTTCTGCAGCCTGTGAGCCGCTCGCTTTCAATGTCAGTCGTTTTTTCTCTGCGGCTGCCGGCTGCACGGTGTCACATGATGCTTTTTTTTTATCTGTTGTTCTCTAGTTTGTTCCCACTTTCGACTGAGTGCAGGCATAGAATGAAAGGGTTTGATTGTTTAAACCCTTTCGCTTCTCTACACTTCTTCCCCCGGTCTCCAATCTGTTTTCGTCCTTCAGCTCAGGGCTGTTCTGTTACGCCTGATTTGATTCTGAAGCTCGGGGTAAATAGCTGGTTTGTTCACTACTGTTGATGGGAAGAAGTGGAAATGTTGTTACCCACTGTGCTCTCTGTTAAAGGGAGGATAAACGTTTTATCATTGGCCTCAGATTGACATGAATGGGGAGTTTATTCCTGCTTATATATGCAGTTATTCTTTTTATTTTTCTCTTCCTTTTCATTTGGAGTACTTTATGCAAGTATGACAGTGTAAAGAGAAAGTAAAAAGATGGTTAAAATGCTGTAAGAAGTCTGTAAATTGTAGCTGTTGAAGCATAAAGAGAAGAAAAAGAAGAGATTTAACCATGAACATATTATAAAGTCTAAAAAAGTCAGTGTTTGCTGAATTCATCGTTTTCTGCCCCCGTTCGTCTCCGTTCAAGATCACAGAAACAAAAAGCTTCTCACAGCAGCAACAAAGCTCTGACAGGTCGGCAAAGTGAGGTTTACTTCTGAGGAAAAACAAAGTCTCACATGTAGCGATTAATATCTCTGATTGCAAAAAGAGACATTTCCTTGCATGATCGTACTTCTTCACTTCCTCTCCTGGTTTTTTAGTTTCTGTGTGTTTGCTTTCTCTGAACCTGGACTAAATGTCACAGATCTGTCATCAGATCTGCAAGTAAACCTCATTGCTTCTGGCTCCAGTAAACCCGTTGCTCGAAATTCCTGCTTAATAATAAGTCTAGACACAGATAAATCAGTGAGCGGACGGGGGTTTTTAAGGACATGTGCTCATGGAAAGTGTGATTTGGTTGCAGCTGATTAAATTAAAGTTCTAAAAAAAGACTTTATGTAATAGATATTATTACCTTTCGCTCACCTTTTTTTCCCCACAAAGTATTTTTTTAACCATTATCTTTACCTCCTCTGTTGTGTTAAATGTCATATAAAATCATAATCTGAATATTATTTAAATGCTTTATTTCTTGGGGGCTGCAGAGGTGAAAGAGAGACAGTCTCATTAGCAGTAAGTGACTCATTGTGCGAGCTCAGGAGTTTAGCTTCATGCTAATGATACTTCTGCTTCTGCACTGAAACAGCTGCAGAAATAACTCAGAGACAAAATGCCAATCATCAGAGCCTTTTTTTTCTCGCTAAAAAGGCTCCGTCTGTAACATTATAATCGTTATAATGAAGTTAAAACAGAGCAGTCAGATTATAAGAAGCAGAAGAAGAAGATGTTCAGAGTTTAAGCCTCTTGTTTGAGTCAGGCTCCCAAAAACCCTCATTCATGTAACACTGGAGAAAAGCTGCATCTTGTAACCGTACGTTACTGTAAACAGGTTTTTTTTTTTTTTTAATGTGGACTATGATAAATCTGTCTTCAAGCCCACGCTGAGTTATTTTCTGAGACCCAACAAAGCCCCAACAGAGCTGGAAAAAACACATTATATAACTGTTTTCAAGGGCTGAGCAGAACTCGGTGTGATAAGTGGACTGACCTTAATGTGTAAAATCAGGTCTGACCCCCCCCACACCCCCTTCAGCGGAAGCAAGCGAAGGGAAATCAGTGGAAACTGGATGTCGTCAGTGTAAGGCAAAAAAAAAAACACCTAACAATTTTGTCGTTTAAAACCCGGTGATTATTTTCTTGATTAATTTATCAATTTCAGGCTTTGAAATGCTAGAAAATCATCCAAAAAAAAACCAACAAATGGCCAAACTTCTCAAAGGTCAGCGCAAACGAAACAAAACCAGAGGCTTCACTCATCCATTTGTTTTATTCCTTACAGACTGGCTGGAAAATGAGGATTTCTGTCTTTTTTAAAAGTCTTTTCTGTCTCAGTTGCCTTGTTATAAATGCTGCTTTTTTTAGTCAAAATCTCTTTTTAAAATCTCTTTTTAAAACGTCCTTCAGCAGGAAGCTTTTCTTTAGCTGAGTCAAGGTTCGTCTGATTCTCTCTGAGAACGGAAAAAAAACAAAACAGAGACTTACACAGAAAATAACACAGCAGCTTCTGTATGTGATCATTATCTCTGTCAAAATGGGTTAAACGTGATTAATTCAACGTTCACTGAGCTAAAACTGGAACTTGTTTTGCAGTGATTCACCATCATGCAGCGCTCAACTTAAGATCCAGAGGAGATCATCATGGGAACATCAGACCTGCTGATCGCTGAGAGGAAAATGATGCTTCTTGCTGTCGATTGGTGGCAGCTCAGTGCGCTCCGGTCGAGCCGGTTAACACACTTCATCCACTCATCGCTGCACGAACACTGATGGACAATTTAAAGCAAAGAAAAGAGACAAAAAAAACGATGCAACAAAACCAGACATTCGTTTTGTATTCCACACGTTCTTCTTTCTCATAAACCAAATGTGCCCATGCAACTAAAATGCAACGAGGAAACTGACAGTTTTGTCACATTTTCACATTTTGCTTCAGTACATTTTTTTTCTGTAGTGAACTTTAAGTTTCTCTTTCAATAAAAATCAAACAATCAAATGAAACAAACTGTATGTTCGTACAGTGAAAGCACACAACACAGCCGTGTTCAATACTTAACGTAGGTGGGAGCGGATGACTGACGCTCTGCATGTGCAGCAGACAGTAAAGCATAAATAAGCAATATGAGCTTCAATTTTTCATGTGCATAAGTCGAAAGCGAGCGGTCTGTTCTAATTAGAGGAAAACATGAGGCTCAAACACGAGCCGAGCCCACTCTGTGAATGTGGAAGGAAGTTGTTCCAGCGCCCTCCTGCAGGGTTTCCCTCCGGCTGCAGGCTGCTTGTGGATGCATGATGGAGTTCAGAGTCAGATTTTTGGATCAGTTCCTCCACTTGGTTTGCAGAAGCAGCTCTGGTTGCTTCTGCACTAGTAAAGAAGACGTCCTTCAAAACCGGAGACTGCGTGGTGGAGGATGTGCAACATCTCTGGACTAATAAAATGAAAATTTCACTTACAACCTGCGTTCTTATTACCAAGTGCACTTAAAGTACACTGAGTGGTAAGCATGAAATATAAATGTGTAATAAACGAACCTCCTCTTGAGTCGTGACCTTATTTTCCCGATTTTCTTCCCGCTAACAGTGTGTTTCATCCACTCGATCAAACTTGAAAACATTACCTCGTACCTCTGTGAACATTCCTGCCTGAGCCGCTCACAGAAATGTTTTATCTGCTGTGGAGTTTGTTAAACAAATCCCATGATCCCACGCTGCTTTGTGACGTCATCAAGCTACGCCTTTCATTTTCAACCGTTGTGACCAAAAGACGTGAAATTCTCCTTCCACTCCGGCTAAATTAAGGCTGTAAAAAGTCTCTTATATGAGCTGGAAAATGTCCTGAAACTGAAAACAACAAGTTGTTTTTCTGAGCTCGTAAAAAACTTTTAAGAGATCTTTGGTTCTCAGAGGTCAGCCGGGCTTCGAACATGTGATGATCTTATAGAATATGATGCTTCACAATGCATTAAGCTAACCAACGGTATATAAAGGGAACGAGCTCAACCTTCAGCATCTACAGACACACTAATGCAGCAGGAACTTGAGTTCAGAACCATGAGAGAGAAAAGCATTTTAATGCAACATGTGTACTTATAGCGCTAAAAAAAGCACATTTTTATGATAATACTCACATACTTTGAGGTAACGTGGTTCAGAAAAACTTTGACATGAAACTATGTGAGCTTGTCTTGTATTTTTAACGACAAACGAGCTAAAAAAAAGCTGACTGTGTGAGCACGGCGAGCACACAGATGGACAGAGGAGACGTTTCTTTATGCTTTTTTTTTTAATACTTTCTTCCCAGTTTGAATCTGTTTTCATTTGGAATTCAGTCTGTGAACACAAGCCGACAACAAATGTGTCTTTTTGAAGGACGAAGCTTCAAACTTTTCAAAGCCTCCTTTCACGCCTTCACGAGGGCGCAGTTCGATACTCAATCATGAGCCGTCGCTGGAGGATTCAATGAGGATTCACTGTAAAAAGCCTCAGTATTTTCCCTTTGAGTTCAGCCGTTTGTCATTAAGCTGAAGTCCTGCACAACTCGACAGACTCACATCAAACAGTGGACATGAAAAAGCTGATAAAATATCAACATTTAGGCTGAAAATGTTTGCAGAAACGTACTTAAGCGGGCTGAAAAGCTGCATGTTGAGAACGTTCATGGCCGAGAAAAGTCATGCGTGTCATGGATGAACACTAATTTGTGTTTTTAAGCTCTTTTAGTAGTTGAATGACAAGAAAAGCCCCAAAAAATGCACTTTATTTATCATTTACTTATTTTTTAATGACTATCTATGCTGAGTTTTACATCAGAAGAGCCATGTATGTTTCTGACCTCGCTGTTCAGGCCAGAACTTTTTAATAACACACACGACATATTCACAAATAAATACCATCCCTTTGAAAACACGTAAAATCTCAGTGGTGAATGCTGAAAATCTTTGTAGACACACGTGCAAGGTTTGAGTGGAAAAACCAGAGCACTCGGTTTAATTGGAAAAATGTCCTTGGTGAAAAAAAAAGAGAGTGGATCCTTCACATTGTTTTTGTTAGCAAAGAACAGAAAATAAAGGGCGGCATCTCTCATCAGCCCATTGATCTCAGGCGATACTGTTTGCCGGCTGCAATTAACCACCCGGTTCAGGTGAATTAACCCGATGCTTTATGTGCAGCTGCAGTAATGGCAGATAACCACAGTGCCCCCGCGCTCAGGCCGGGTACATTAAAGTACACTTCCTGACCTTTAGTTTTCTGTGAAATTAATTTCCTCTTGCCAGCACTCCGATGAAATGCATCATCTTCTGCTGGATGGAAAATGTGCTTCAATCTCTGCGTGCAACTTTTGGTAATTATGTGTGTTTATGTATGCGCAGGCACTGCACCGCACAGAGAGTTCGATGATAAAAGCCGAATAAGACGGAGCATGTTCCTCAAATAAAAGTACATTCAGTTGACATCAGTATTTTCTCTGAATCAGAACACTGTTTTGTGTTTTTTTTATTAAAGATAAACTCAGTTACTCCACAAAACACAGCAGTTTTTATTCCCCTTAAGTTAATAAACTGCAGTTGTTCTTCACCCTTTTCATGAGGTTGCAGTTGTGTGATCACAGTTAATTAAAGGTAACAGGAAACGACCGCGTCGCTGTCGTATCAACAGCAGCTTACAGGCTGGAAAACAAATTAAATGAGCCATTAAAAGTATAAAATAAAACATTAAAAAATTAGCTTTTTTTAACATAATGCAAAGAGCCAAATAAAAAAACTAAAAAACC
>JAPZDV010000339.1:0-12490 GCA_029814665.1 Acanthurus lineatus
CACCCCCCCCCCCCCCCCCCCCCCCCCATGGAAGGGATTGAAGGAGATACAGGTGACGTCACTTGTGTTGATGACAACTCATTACCTTACTTTGGGCTAAAAAAACCCCATTTAATCTTAAAGTCAGTTAAACTCACACAACCTGAATACAGTAACTTTTTTAGGGTTGCTGGGATGAAACCCAGGGGTGCTTCAGCACCTGTAAAAACAAGTTAAAATCATAGGACAAGTAAATGAGCAAGACTTGACTGAGCAAGAAAGACAGATTTAGCCGATGGTTATACCAAAATCAATTGAAGTACCAATTAGTTCAATGTGAAACCACACAGTGAGCTACATTTCTTGTCTTACACAGTATGTGTCACCAACATGACCATCACTTTTGTATATTTCACCTTATTCTTTCAGTTTTATATGAGGTGAAAGTCATTACCAATCTGGTTATGTTGAAAGCTGCAGCTGTGTGTAGTTTTGTAAATTTGGTGTGTGTACGTGCATGTGTGCGTGCATGCGTGTGTGTGTGTGTGTGTACACGTCCTTGCATTAGTGAGCACAGTGAGTTCTACTTGTCACGGTACAGATGAACTAAGACACACCCACATTGGTGTACACCTGTTTGGGGACTATATTTTCCACAATACATATTAGCCCAGTTACCCACATCCACACGTGAAGGCTTGACCAGTAACAGGAGGTTGTGAAATGAGTGGCAGTTTACCATTAACCTACATTAGTAAGTCCAAAAATTGATATGACCGAATTTATTCTTCATAAAGAAAGGAGTAAGGCCTCTAAACCAGTTAAAGGGACTGTGGCAAAAAAAAGAAAGAAAAAGAGGGGCACCTCAGTAATTTGGTTCTAAACAGAAAATCCAATGTCTAACCAAAAGGTATCTGTGGTAGTAGTTTTTGCAAACTTACCCTAGCCCAGTGTGTTTACCACTAAAACCAGTGCCTCAGTCATACACACACACAGTTCCTGATTCTATCCAACGAATGCAAAAGACAAACAAGAGGCACAGGGTAAGAGGCTGCTGCCTCAGTCCTTGAGCCGCCAGATCTTATATGGCCTCCTCCACTTATTGCTGAAAAGCAGTTGGTGGATTGTCTGGGTGTCCCACCAATCAGGCACTGTGGATTTCCAAGGATTGGGGAGGCCAGGAGGGGTGGCCAGGCCAATCAGCAGACAGGAACACTCCTCTTCAGAATACACTTACAGTATTTAGGGGACACATCTAAAGAAGGGATTCATTAGCCAGTGGCTGTAACAGTTCAAAAGCACAAGTTGTTCACCCAGCAGTTTCACCAGTAAAACACATACTGAGACGAAACAGCTCTTTCTCCAGGCTTTGTTTCATGCTGCAGTGCAAGAGATGAGGTGGTACCAGCTGCTAGATAAAGTTGGGTTCAACTTTACCCACAGCTCTGGCCCCGGAATCAAACTCCTTGAGAGGGGCCAGATTCTCTCCTTCTTCTGGAATTAGAGGTGGTGGGAGGGTAAAAGGAGTGGTGTTGGAGTTGTAGAATGAGAGGGTCACCTCTGTGTGACTGCAAGTTTCCAAGAGGCACAGCAGTTCTGCCTTTTTGGGGTCACTTGGTGTTGACCTGGAAAGAGTGTCAACCAGGCCTCTCGCACTTAGAGCTGTCCACTTATGTTTTGATCACCCAAGATGCGTGCTAATGCCAGGTTTAAACAGCTGTTTGGCTAGGTGGCTGCCATTCCTTGTGTTTAGTTGCTTAGTTAGCCTTCCCTTGTGAGATTTATTGAGATAATAAAGATCAAATAGTTACATCAGTATACTTTTTTCAACAAGATGAGTTTAGTTCTGTGCTACGGCTCTAAATGGTTTACTTTGACTTATGCAGAGAACAAACAATCCCATCTCAGTCAGGACCATATATACTTGATCACAGTCAATTAGCCGCTAATATAAAAGTAATGGAAAAATAGCATAAATATGGATTTTCATTATTAGAGTATATGCATATGCAGAGCATGTGTAACACATTGCTTTCTCCCAAGTCCCTGTATGTTAGTGAGCAATGGATGTAACTTATACCCACTGGCTTGGATATTTGTAGGTGTGCTGCTTGGCTTCAATAGGACTTGTTAGGTAATGTGCATTATCAAGTAATGGGCATATTCATGAACAGTCAGACATTTGATATTATACATATCAGGTTACAACACCATCTGATCAAGTCACTCAATATTCTCAGGGTTGTCGCTGGTGTCTGTGCCTTGTTCAGCCAGTGGATGACAGTGGAAAAATAGATGTTTATAATGGTGAGAGTGGCAAGATGTTCAAAAACTCGAAAACAGAACCAAAAATGTCAGGTGTGAAAACACCCTAAAACTTGTCAGAGAAAGCAGAGTGACGCCACAGAGAAAAGTGTAAAGCTTGTCACTGAAGAGTCATTTTCACAATGTCTGTGTATTTTCATGAAATCTTGAATTCAAAACTTACCCAGACAACTTAGATTTTGTACGTCACAAATCTGAAAGTCAATCGTAAGCAAAAAGTCAGTATGTGAAGAGTAGACACTTCAATAAAGAGATTGAAAGCTTGCATTAGTACAGCTGTTAATGCTGTGTCAGCTACTCTGAGTTACAAGTTAAAAAGCTAACAAACTACATAAATAAAAGATGTTAACTACACCTTTCCAATACGTGGCTGATTTTGGTGCACAGATTCCTCACTGGAGTCTCATACATGTTTGAGCTTCAGTTTAAATTTCAAACATGAAGCACATGTTTGATTCTCTCCCAATGTTTCCTCTAGCCAACTATCCTTATATGCAAAGCTCTCCCTCTCCCACTAATATGGTGAGGGGGTGAGCATGAGGTCCTGGATTTATATATCCAGAATATTTAATGAGAAAGAAAGAGTAGATGTGCTTCTAGCCACTTTTTTAAAGATTTTCTTTACTTTTTTTCATAGAAGAACAATGTTGCAGCCCCATTATGTAGCAATTTGGTGTTGGTGTGCTTTGGCACCATCTAAAGGTCTCTCAGCGCTGTAGCAAAACACACATTGGGCTGTCCTGCTCCCATCTATGGGCAAGATTCATTTGTTTACAGGCAGAGGGCTGTGAAGAGATACTAAGAGATTGTGAAGAGATTTTGAGAAGCCAAAGGGCCATGTTAACTGAAAAAGTATAGTAATATCACTGGATCTTGCACAAATGTGACTCTACCATCATTTAACATTACAGCGAGTTGCATGCAAACTGTCTGCATGTGTAGTATGTGTATTACATTATGTGTATTCAACTTTGACCATGATGTCAATGGGCCGAGGTTAAATATGGCTGATGTTACATTGGAGAGGGTAATTTATTACATGCAAACATTAGTTTAAATGATTAGTAAGGTTCAAAACTTGTAAGGCTAATTTTAAGTTCAAAAAGAAAACGATTATTTTTGTGCATAAGATGGATTTATTTAATTTTTTGTTGTATGCAAGGTGAAGACAATTAGATTAGATGGTTCTTAGTACCTGGTAAAACAGCTAACCATCAGACAATGAGCAAACCAATAATGCTACAGCTTACCGTTACCTGCAGTCTGTTCTAAAGAATCTCTTCATATATGTGCATTCTCTCGTTGCATTGTTGCTTTCTCATTAGCTGTGAGACAGATTATAATAATTATTTGACATTATTTAATAATTATTTACAGCAGTGTGATCAATTAACACCTATGCTTTTATAATGTTACGATATAATGTTCTATATGCTGGCTGTCTTATGCTAGTGTTACCAGCTACACTTTTGTCGACATGAGTTTGCTTGGCTCATGGCCAACTGTTGATGAGTGGTCAACTTTCTCACCCTGCAACAGTCAAAAATCTGATAGATAACATTGGCATGTATAGCTAACACATCAGGGGACAACAAGGCTGTTGATATCAGGCTGTAACATGCTAATCTTGCCTGCTAAAACTCTTTGTGTTAGGCTGAATTGATTTATGATAAAAGATAATGACTTGACTAAACACTTAAGTTCAACAAATAAGACACAAAGCTTGAAAAGAGCATACTATTCATCAGTCCAACAGTAACATAGCCTGCTCAGTATCTGACTTTCAGCTGATGAGCTAGCTTCCTCTAGCTTAGCAAAATACACTGGTCAAAGAAATGCAAAATAAAATTTAGCGGAAAAGAGGCTAGCCCTGTAGAGGGGTGGGACTTTGGATCTTCATGGCAACCATGTAAAGTCCTTTTACAGTTTAAGGGCCAAGGCTTGGCCAGCAGCACATTTTTAATTTGAGATATTATATAATCTATATGCCAAAGGATTGCCAATTTAGCAAAATGAGAGAGACTCAGTATCTGGGCCAGAATTACACCACAGCCTTTAACCATTGTGTCAAAACAAGTGGGCCTGATAAGGACATTTACATTGATTTGATAGTCATGCCATACAGGGGCCAGCTTTGAGTTGTGGAACCAGATTTATATTGAGTCAGCAGGACCAGAAGCATGTGGACTAGGTAGGAGTCAGGTAGTTTTTATTGTTTCTATCTTTCTTCTGTTCTCCCTTTTTGGCTTTAAAGAAAAACAAGGATAGCACATTGTCCATCTGTAAGGGCTGTGGTTCTGGCTCAGCAACAACATGCAGCTTGTGTTTTAACACAAGTTAACTCAGTCAACATTGTTGGCCAAAACTAACATTGTAGTTACATGCCAGAAAATATGTAACAATACCTGGCCCAGTTTTAGCTGTGCTACCAAATTCCACATGAGGAGCAATTCTGGTGCACAGATAACCTGTTCTGTTGTAAGTGGACACTGGCAGAAGACAACTAAAATCAACCCAGAACTGACTGCCATCTGTGTTTAAAGTCTCAGTTTTTCTATTTTTTACAACTTTGTACTACATTACCATTACTTCTCTGCAGGAAGCCCAACTGGGCCAACATCTAATTAGTAGGTTCTGCCTCTAAACCCAAATCAAACTCATTAGTTTTATTACAATTCCTTTCACTATTTGTTTTCAACTACACAGAAAACTGCTTTTCAATCAAACATACAGCATAAATTAAGTATTTAACTTTTACTTTTTTCTGTGTTTTGTGTTTTTTGTGCATATGAATTTAGAGGCCACGTATAATTTGCACAGTGCTACCATGTACCTCTCGTTACTTTTTCTTGGTCTTGAAGAAATGATGGTTACTGATCATAGCCCCAGAAGCATATAGGTTTTGCCCTCTTAGAGCTGTCTCAATGGGGTTTATCCCTCCCGCATGCACAGTCCTGATTTCTTTGGCTCCACTGTGCCCCTTCAGTGGCCCCTCTCAGGTCCACCTGAGCAGAATAAAACTGCATCAGGACCTGAGATCTGGTTCCAGCTAAAGTTCTTAAGCTAATGAAGTTGGGACAGTGAGGCCTGCAGCTTAGAGGGCTGCACTTATAGTCATGGAATCTGGGGTTAGATCCTTAACCAACATTCTATTTCTATAGGCTTCGCCCTCTACAAGCTGTCATTATTGAGATGAGGGCGAAACTGGTGTGGTCAGTGCCCCACTGGATTACTTGAGTCCAAAGCATTAACACACACCATTTCACAAGCACTCAACACACAGCACATAACAAGATAGTACATGACTGATCCAGGGCCCACCTACACGCTCTGACTGAATGATCAGAGGAGACAAGCGTGCCATCAGCATATAACAGACACACACACATCTGCTGCTGTGAGAGTGGGGACGATTATTTACACACCGTAAACCATCCTCAACACATAAGTCACAGAATGAGAGCAATAACTCATTCATGATTCCTTACTGAGGGAGAACCTGTGCACAATAAGCACATACAAGCACACAATAAAACTTTAACACCAACACTACGATGGTGAATGTGTGTGCATAGAGTGCCCAAGACTGACAGCGTCTGGCTGATCATCAAACACGCTCAAAACTGAATGAGTTATCGTAAATATAGACGCATCACATCGATTAAAAACATAAGAAAGAGCACAGTGAGGCCTATGATGCTACTGTTAAAATTTCTCCTTCTGTCATCCCTCTAAGGAGAGCTGTGGAAGAAGACAGAGCTCTGGTGGAGTGGGTATGAATACCAGGTGGGAGCTATATCACACATGCTTGTGTGATCATACAGGATTATATAGCACTGTGTTGGAAAGAAAAAGGTTACATGACAAAGTCCAACAGGCAGGACATGCGTGCTATCTAATGAAGATACCGAGCAGAAGGGGAGTGAGACTGCTCTCAGGTTCTGTTTACTTTCCTAAGACACACAAGGAGGTTGGTTGAAACTTTAAGGGGTAGGGGAATGGTGTAAATGAAATGATATGATGTTACACAATTGAACAGTTGGTGGCGGTATGCACATCAAGGTTGTTTGCGATCCGCCAGTGAAGAACAGAAGAAAAAAGAAGTAAGAAGAAGAAGAAGAGGTAAGAAGAAGAGGAGCCAGGAGTTTACTTCCCATATGCAGGAAGTGTTAGAATCAGCGTGGATACTTATCTGTGCTTGTTGTTCCGTAAATAAGTCACCACATAGAACTGGTAAGTCTCCGAACTTTTGTATGTAGTCAGCATGTTAGCGGTTCATTCAGTTACCCTGATAAGAGAAGGGCATGGTACACTAAGCTAGCCTAACGTTAAAGTCAGGTCCTTACGGGGGAGATATCATTTCATCAATGACGCTAAGTCGTTTTTAAAACCACCATTTTCACTAAAATCTGAACAAGACTTTAAGCATTTAAAATCGGTTTCATTCACCATTAACTTAGCTAATTATGGCATAAGCTTTGTACTTTAAGTCTTCACCATTCACACCTAACGTTAGTTCTCTTTGCCCATGTTAGCAGTGCGTAGTTGATATTAATTTATCCCTCTGAAGTTAAGTTAGCATTGGCGACTTCCAAAATTAACTAAAACCTTCACTTTGCACATGGTTAGCGTCTGTCTGCTATAATCCTGGTTTATTTTGTTGACCTTCGGTGGACAAGTACACAGGGCACATAATCAACTCTTTGCTTTGCACTTCACGTTAAGAAGATCTGGGTATTCTCGTAGTGTTAGCCCGCGACAGACTGAACAACGCACTGCCTATTTTGCTAGATACGTTTTAAGGTTGTGTAATTAGTGCTTGCTGTCTGGATAACAGTGTGTCAGATTAAAATGTTGGATCTTAAAGAAAGATTTTTCAAGATAATGATTTGTTTCGGTGTGCATTAAACGGCTCAAACTTTTTTTCTTAGTATGCGACACAATTGACTTTTGAAAATACAGATTTATGAAAAAGAATTTAGTTTTTCATAATGTTTGAAACTTAAGTGCTGAATGGCGACAGACAGTTAAGGCAGACTGCGTCCTTTTCCGTGTCTTCTCCTTCCACGCTCCACGTAGGCATCTGTGATGACCTTTGAGTGTTTATTGTTTACATTTAGGGCACGTCGGAAAGCAATACCTTGTGCGGAAGTGGAATGAAAGTCCTCGCCAAGTCCGACCCATGTTACGCACAAGACAGGGGCGTTTATATAAAATGCATAGACTTCCGCTGTAATGTGAAGCCCTACATGAGTTATACAATCAAATCCTGACTGACTCGCTTAAAAATTGCTTGGCACAAGTCTTTAAAAACAAATACACGATACAAGGCAAAGGCAACAGAAATCTGTCAATAAATAATGAGATATTATTGTAAATTAGATACTATTGTCACTATTAGATACTATTGTAAATACTTTTGTAAATGAGACTTTCTCATTTTCAGCTCTTGTATCATGAAGAAAAGAACACTACATTAAAAACAATAAAACATCTACAGCTTTATTGAATTTCCACAATTTATAGCAAAAAATTGTGATAAATCACGTTGTCCTAGGGCAGGACTGATACTAAAGTATTTGTGTGAAAACAGATAATTAGGCTAAACATGTTATCACCAGTCATCCCTTTATCAAAAGCAGCTGTACTATTTGTATAATGCATCATCCTGTTGGTCGTGAAAAATTATCATGACTCACTGCATAAAGAGACTTAGTGTAACTGGAGCAGTGCTAACTCACCAGAGGGCACAAGCTCTACACTCTGTTAGTTACAACAGGCCTTTGCAACTAATCAACAACCGCATATGTTTTGAAAAGCCTTAAATCTGTTTCAAAGTCTGGTTACACAGGGATGACCATGTGCCCAGATGTTTACAGTGGTTACAGTGGTTACTGTCCTGTCAAAATTCCCACAGTTTCCAATGGTAGACAGTAGTATTATCACAGAGGCAGAACAACAAACTGCCTTCCACAGGATCCAGGTGCACAACTTGATTATGTCTAAGTAAGCACATGTCTAATAAATAGTTGCACATGACACTGGCTTTGTCAGCCCTTGGTTTTTGGTCTTAAAAATGGAAGAGTCAAAGGAAAAAAAATGAGAAACTGGACTTTGTAAAATCATAGATATTATGGCAAAATGTTGAAGGGGCTTTCCTAAACCTGTTGAAGAACTGACGTTAAGAATGAAACCTCAGATTTTTAAAAACTTTATTTGGCTCTTTCGTTGTTTAACTTTGCATGTTAAATGAATCAGCCCAGTGATCCAGAGGCAAAAGATTAACTACCAGGACTATTTTTCTGCAGGGAAACAGTCAGTCAGGTTGTTTTTACGTACTGATGGGCTGTACTGATGGCCCTTGCAGAAATACAGTCCTTGTAGTTAGTCTTTTGCTTTTGGATGACTGGTAGGTTCTGCTGCCAATTCAGCAAGCTGAATCAGCTAAGAAGCAACTGACAAGGACAGGAACGGGCCACTCAGAGCCAACGGTTAGGGAAACATCAGGAAGACTTGGATTAAAGACCCCCACTAACGGCTGGTTGTCTTCTTTGTGTTTCCAGGCCCCAAAAGCCAGGACTTCAACACATGTACATGCTCGTTTATTCACAGTAAACTGATGTTCTGAGAGCAGTCCCAAAACATTGTACAAATAAGTCAGAAGAGAGTCTACGCATGACAGCTTGTAGCACATGTATCGGCTCTGTAACTTAATGCTGATGTGTGTGTGCATACCATGTTCAGAGCTGACAGGTTGTTACCAGTTTTGAAGCATACTGGATAATAAATGAATTAAAGAAAATTCAGACATATCACAGAACAAGATAAAAGTCAGTAAACATTTTTCAGAGCAGCTCCAATTTTTTTCACCTGCCACTCAAGGGGCTCAAAAATGGCTAATATAAGACAAATATTAAAATAACCAGAATGGTCTGGTAAGTTCAGAACATAAGGTCTCTTTACTTTAATTCTGCCTTAAAAACCAGGAAAAGGACAACACTTAATAATATTGTCTTATATGTACACAATAGAACAATATCCCAAATCTAAGATGTTATGAATTCTGGTGTCCAAATATCAATATAACAACAGTATGTTGTTGACATTGATAATCTTGTGGAAAAGGTTTCAGGCTTTTTTCAATACATGAATATAAATTACTGGTGCTGCTGCCTCTTTTATGTCAACTGTGACTTACTCTGTTCTGACACTAGATGGAAGTCAATCCTCAAATTTTGCGTCTGGATACTTGACACTCTCTGCTCCCTGTAATAAGCCTTGAACAAAACTTTACTCTGCTTGAAACATTGTTTGAACTTTGAAGTAAATGGCATTAGGCCTTTGCATGGTTCATGCTGATAATATCTCTAATGGCTGCTGTTTACACATGCTTGTGTTGGTATTCATGTCTTGTGTAGGTCCAGGGGTGGACTGCCTTTACTTCCTCCTGGTCTCCATCCTCCATTCTCTGCTGAGCATCAGCTCAGTGTGTGCGAGCTGATTGTGTGTGCACGCTTGACTCTATCTGTTGAGTCTATGCTCATGTATGTGTGTGTATTGAAATTCACTCTAAGCCTATGTGAGTAAATTGTTTTGAGGTAGTGTGTGAGTGTGTGTGTCTGTGTCATTACCCTCCCCTGGCCCACCATGTCCCTGAATCCTTCAAAGCTCCAACTGACTCCATCGGTGTGCCTTCACCTCCTCTGCCTGCTGCTCCTCCTCAATGACTCCTCCTTCACAGCAGCTGAAACGGACCCACCTACAGCTGAACCTCTGACCCAGAACAACACAACACAACTTAACTGCTCCGGTGAATGTAAGTATGAGCCAAAATTCATTCAGCTGCTGTTGCTGTTGCATGGTGGAAGGTGGAAGGGCCTTTATTAGGTGTAAATACCTGCATGATGAGTGTGCTAAGCTTTTAGTGAATATTCTTATTTGTTATTTCCCCTGTCCTTGACCCTCACTTGAACTGGAAGTCCAGCTTTAATTGAGGAGCAAGAAGGGGTCTTCTAGGTGTTCTAATAGCTCTTTTCTACCCAACCAAAAAGAAATTGGTTTGAAACAAAATGTCAAAACATTGAAAAATATCAGGTTTTTCATGACAGCATCAATGGGTGTGTTACATGTTAGAGGAAGAAGAGAGAAGATAACTGGTTGCTGTATACAGTTGGAGCATAGACCACACTGTCATTACTGAGAAGATGGCTGTTAATAGGGTTTTTTTCTAAACTTCCCTTTCTGTGTAATGACTCTATTTATTACATTCTTATTGTATCTGTGTATCCTACATTTCTCATACATTTCGAATGTATTTCTTTGTTGGTCTGAGGCTGACAAGAACTTAAAATAGATGTTGCCAGAATATTTTACACAGACATTTTTTGGCAGCGCTTGGAGTGTTAAGCAATTGGAAGAAGAGTGAATTACACTGAAAGAGTGGTCTTGAGAAGTTATGTTTGTGGAACTTTTGCTCTGCAGTAAAACTTGTCACCAATGGAATGTTCAGCATTATTAGTACAAGCTGACCACAGCTGGTTATCTACATGTGGGAGTAAATTTCAGTTTTACAGATACTTTTTGAGGCTTCTTTGACTATGTGTTTCTGTTAAAGGTTTTTAGGGAAGTATTACTCAAAAGAGTTGATGTTAGACCAAGTTAATTACTAAGTCTTTTATTACTTTTGAGAAAAAAATCTCTTTCCTGTTTACATGCACCAGAATGAAAAAGATTTCCAAGGGGATAAGAAATAAATAGGGGAGAGATATCTGTTGACAAACCAACACTGACTTCCCAGATCTCTTGAAAAATAAAGTCAGTATTCCAACCAAATCCTGACATGGACAAAAGAGTTAACAATTAAGGCACAAGTAAGGAGCAGTAGATATTTTTATAGATCACTCAAATCATCTTGCTTTTCCAGGCTTTCCATGTGTCCACTCTGGTTTGGAAACAGAGCTCGTGACAAACTGAGGGATCGTGTACAACACTTAACAATATAAAAAAAATCATAGCTGCAGTTTAATAGCACAACGATTCTTTCATTTCCTGCAGGATTACTGACTGTGTCAGTACTTAAACACTATTTGAAGACTACATTTTTGTGGGTCTGAAACGCTCTATTTCACACAGTGCAGAATAACGTGCAAAAATAAAATGAACTGGAAATAAAAACTATGCTATACTGTTGCAGTTGTGAGAAGAACAATCCACACTCTTTTAATTAGCCTCCACTGTAATGCCTGTAAGAAAATATTTCTTTCATGTTTTTTATGTGAATTGCATGTTAATAACTGTTTAGGGGACATGACTAAAATTCCTTACTCTTAATGTTAAAGAGTTTTTTTTCCGGTGTTTCTAAAGGTACCATAAACAGTCCTGTTTTGTGATAAAATGGAGACAATGTAAACAAGATTTCTGTCAAACACCGGACCAACAGGCTCGTACTAAAAGATCACATTAAAGAAAAAGCGGATTTGTTGGACACACACAACTTTCTGATCTTTTTTTTGGTTGTTTCTGTTTCTCACCACTTGAAATATCCAATTTACTCAACTACAGTTTTTGGCACTGCTAATAACAGTTCAGTAGACATTATGAATATGTATGTATATATATATGTAAGAGCTTCATTAGTACATTGAAATGCCCTTAAGAAACTAACCCTAAAGGAAATCTGATGGGGGAACATGATTGCATACATACTTATACAAATCTAGGGCCTAATACAGAGTAGTGTAGTCACAATACCAACATTTTGGTATCGATACTGGTACCATCATGTATTTCGATACTTTGATACTTTTCCAAATAAAAAGAGAACACAAAAAATGTCATTATTGACTTATTTTAATAGAAAATCTTAGAACTATAACTATGCATCAGTAAATAAATAAAATACCACAAAGAAATGCTTTTCTAATGCACAGACAACATGGCTATTCAAACCAAAGAAAGTGGTAGCTAATTGCAATGCAGCTTTAATTTTTTTTCCAGAGCTGCTTTTGTGGAGAGTGAAGGGGGTTGGTGTTGCTTGCTTTTAGCACTGAATGTGGCTTTTTTCATGGGTTTATAAGTTATAACCTGCAGTTCTCTGAACTCCTTATGCAGGTCTGGGTGCTTGTCCTTCAAGTGTTTTGCGAAGTTGGAAGTGTTTCCACCCTTGGCCAGACATGTTTTGTAACAC
>JAPZDV010000340.1:0-12479 GCA_029814665.1 Acanthurus lineatus
CTTTGCTTTCCCTTCTGTTGCTGTGCAGTCCCTGTGGATGTAAGGGACACAAACAGATTTGAAGTTGTCAGTTGTCACTTTGCCAATGTAATATATGAAAAATAAAGCTTTGTTTTAGTATGGAAGGGATTTGAATTACATTTATCCTAATATATCACTTTGTGAAATGAGATAATAGAGGTCAGTAGATGACTGTAATTATAAAACCAATTTAAGAACACATCAGGAGATGAAATGTTTGAATGTATTTATTTATAAATAGCTTCAAAGAAAGGGGTCAATTATTTTATTGTGAGGAGAGCTGTTTGATTTGCACATGGATCAACTTGATTGGCTGTCTGATTTTTTCTTTCAAGCGGTGAGTGCGGATATGTTGTGGCCTGCCTGCATGAGAGAAAGAAGCTGGTACAGTGTTTGTGGTACAGTGTTGACCGAGCGCGAGCGGTCGGCTGGGTTGGGGCAAGTCGGCGCCGGCTCTGCGGTGGCGCCGGGGTGCGAGGGCCCGTCCAACGCTGCTTGCAGCTTTAATTATCTTTTCTCTCCCTTTGCTGTTAGATTTCCGTACCTTTACTTAGATTCCTTTTTCTGTCAATTTCCAGTTTTCTATGTGCATACAGGTCCTTTCAAAATAAACTTCCACATTTATAGGAAGCACACAAATAAGAGTGAATAAGGTGGGTAACTACTATAAACATTACCTTTCGGTCTTAACAACCTGGATTACTTACCAGTTTTTCAACTTTGAAACTCCTGTCGCTTAGGATGGCTGCCATGCTGGTATGATTTTTCTGGGCATGTTGAGTCCAGCAACGTCGTGACTTATGATGTCAGACGACGATCTGCAAACTCAAAAGAGGTGATTTACATAACGATAATCACTCCAACATTTTGATCCGCATGAAATTATAACGCCAGTACTTATTAGGAAGGCTCAGTAGATTATAGTTGGGTTTACTTAACATCTGGTTTTGATTGCTGTAGCCACTGTACTGGTGAATAAGTAGCACTGTTTGGGTTTACAGTGGGAGGTAAGCAGGACGTAACAATAGCGGGGAATTCATGGTGACTTAGAAGGCACGCTCAACAAGATAGTCTTCCTGACTGAACTTTCACTGAGCTTCATATTCCAAAAACACCAACACCACACAACCACTGTGGCATTTGAGCACACAGCTGCTCTCAACTTAAGACTTTGTTGGCTTTGTTGAATGGCGAAGTGATGATTTTGTGGCTTTTAGTCCTGATGTCTCTGCCTGTCATGGTCTGTAGTCTGATTATTACTAGTCTCTCTGTTTCACCCTGAATGCAGCATGATCACTCACTCACTTCCCAGCCAGTCTTACACATCCTGCTCCACTGCAATCAGCCTCAACCACCTGCATCTTTCACCACAATATATAAGCCACACTTAACCTCTGTTCATTGCCAGATTGTTCTTCTGCGACGCAAAACTTTCCAGCTCTAAATTCAGAACTGATCACCTCTTGCCAACCCTCTGGTAACATCACAGCCTTTTGTTCCTTGGGCACTCACTCAGCTATATTAGCTAGTGCCTTCAGCTTTGTTTCAGCTGTTTGATGTTTGGCCTTGTTAGTCCTCCTGTTTGAGTTTGTTTATTTAAGTTGTTGTGTGGACAATGAGGAGACTCTACTCATTTGTCTTCTAGTGTATTGTTGTGAGGAGGACTTTGATCATTGTGGCCTGTGTTTTTGTGAGAAGAGGATTGATTACTGTGACCCATTTTTGAGAAGAGAATCCTGATCTGTGTTATCTGTCCCCCTCACCTCCAGTTAACTGAAAGAAGGCACCATTCTGTTCAACTATTTCTCTGCTCTTTATTTTAAAAAATGTCATTACCAGTTATATCTCTGTGTGTTGCATTTGAGTCCATATTCACCTTGTTATACCTCCTCCCTTCTGTGGGAAACACTGAATAAATATATTCAGGGTGAGATCATTTCATACACAGGCCTTGAGAATAAACTTAGGAGAGAAAAACATGCCAAGCTGACACAACAAATTTCTTAACTTCCTATTTGTGGGACCAGCTGTAATGTTATGCAGAAATATGGACACCCCCCCATTTTCCTTCAATATTATTTTTTATATAATTGTTATTTTGTACTCTATACTGGGATGGTTAATATGGTAAATATAGAGAAGTTCATACAAGCACGGATGACAGCTAAAGTGGGTCCTTTTGGGGTACGACGTACAAGCACGCTTACGTCAGTGAGTGGACTGGGAGAAAAAGTATTTAGTAGCCAGGTGAACGTGTCTGTATTGAGTGCACCTCTACATATAGAGAGGAGACCAATAAAAGAAACTTGTTACAACTCATGCACGCTTGGAGCCTCTTCCTATCAGAGTGTGCAACATATTATTTGTGCTGTTGCTCAGTGGCCTCAAATTTATAAAGAAAGACTGCTACACCAGGCAGAGTTTGATGTTCTCATGGCACATGTTCTTGTGAGCTCCTCCTACAGACAAGATCTCAGACAGTTGCAGACAGTTACAAAGCTGGCAAACTACAGGCACGATTTGTAGCAGATCCCATCTTCCCACCAAATTCCCAAGATTAAAATCTGCTCAAGTACAACAACATATTTATATAACATATTTAAGGATTTTAATGTTGCACTACAGTGTTTCATGAGAGACCTTTTCAGTCTCTGAAAATACTTTTCAATAAACTGTAAGACCTATCGACCAACATGCACAGGCAGCTAAGTTACTCAATTGAGGTTGCAGCAGCTCAAACAAATGCAGCTGGGTTAACGGCTCTGCTGGTGTTGAACTGCTGCTACAAACTTATTGTATTTATTAAAGAAGGGAACATCATAATTGGTGGAGCCATTTAAAGGCCACCAGAGGGGCGCTGCGGGAGGAGTGGAGTGCGCATTTAGGGAGCCACTGATTAGTTCAGGTGTGGTGCACAAACGAGTCATTGTTTTGGACCACAGGCTGGCAGTGTTCTTTTTGAGTTTGAATTTGGACATTTGATTTGTTTTTGAATCAAATAAATGGTTTGGCACATCCAACTAAAGTACGTGGCCTTATGTCTTGTTTGTGGAGCAAAGAAATAAGAAGCACGCCAACAAAGCCGCGAAAGCAAAACAAGGAACGGTGCGTCATCACATCAAGTCAAAAACAATTCTCTCTGAGTTATACACCAGACGATTGTTAAAGCCACGGCTCTGTCCGCAACAAGGAGTGCAAAGGAACTCCAAGATGTGGCAGCAGTGTGCAGCAGAGACACCAGCAGGTGGGCAGAAGGAAGCCGCAGCAGAGGGATGGAGGTCGGAATGGGGCTGGAGCAGAGGTCGTGACAGCCTATTTGGAGAGTGTGATGGCTGATTGGGCTGCTGGTCACGGTGCAGGCAGAGAGTGGAGACTCCGGTGAGCGATGCAGCTTAAAAGTTTCTTTGCATCAAGCCACAAAGGTAAATAGTTTTGACATCATAAACAACACATGGCCATTTAAAATTTAAAAAAAGTGTGCACACAGAAGAGGAAAACTGATCGGAGCAGCTTTGATATTAAAGACAATGGGTTTTTGGAAAATGTGTGAGAATTTGTGTGTGAATTGAACTGTTGTAAAATGAAATACAAGATGATGTTGAGTCGAAGGAAGCACCTGGTGGTGATTTAAAGGGTGTGTCTACTACTAATGATATGACCAAAGGTGTTAAGAAACGAGCGGTCAAGTACACAGCAAAAGCGCTGCTTGCTAAAATAAGGGATTTGGAGACACTGAGAAAATCTAAACTTAACAAGGCTGCTAACTTAAAGACTATAATACAAGTGTTGATGACTGAACCTGGGTACAAAAACAAAATGGAAAAGAACTTCAGTACATATCAGGGATTGATTAATGATGCAAAGGATGCCCATAGCAAACTGCTTGAATTATTGCTTGTGGAAAAAAAGGAAAACCATGAGATCTGGTTCAAAGCAAAGCTTCTGAGTGTGAATGAATTTACTCAAGGTGTTGCAAAATATTGAACCTGTGTAAATGAAAAAATGAATGAACAGGTGGACAATTCTGGTGATGTAGAAATAAAACCTATGGATAGTGTGTCAAATGTGAGATCATATGCCTCATCTAAAAGTCGCTGCGCTTCAAGCGAATCAAGTAAATCATCTGAAAGCTAAAGCTGAAGCCAAGAGAGCCACCCTACTGGCGTAGACATCAGTAATGAAAAAGAAACATGCAGTGGAAATGGAGGTGGTGTTATTACACAAAAGGTTGGAGGAAATACAAATTGAAATGGAGATTGAAGCTTCAGATGCTAAACTGGTAGTTTTACGAGCATTTTAACAACAAGATGGATTGGAATCATATTTTGAATAAACAAAGGAAAAGACTGTCCCCACTGGTGTCACGGACTCGTCGCACTGGATGCTAAACCACCTGCACTTCACCAGATCCCGGTCCAGCTGATCGGACGGTTTCCGGACGTAGCTGACACTCGTCTAGCCATCGTAGATGCCCCCAGTTGGACGTCCGAGAGAGTGGAGATTAGATCGGTTCCATTTTTCTCGTCTTTAAGTACAGTGTTAGCAATTATCATCATTGCTTCTTTGACAACTTCTCCATCTGAAAATGTCTTCTTCTTGATCAGAAAATGTGTAGCTCTAAACGAGGCTTCGGTTGCTTTTATTGACTTTTTCGCCGGCCTCGTGAAAAAAGGCTTACCTAAAGCTGCCTTTAGCTCACAGGCTTTTTCTGCCCATAGTGCGCTTCCCGGCGGGAAGTTAGCATGATGGCTTTTGTGGCACGTAGTGAAGTGTCTCTCCACATTGTGCCTCTTTGCTGTCGCCACAGTCACCCCACAAATGAGACAAACGCAGGTTTCTTTAACCGTTGTAAAAAAGAATTCCTCCTCCCATTCATTGTGAAAGTGATATATTTTTTTTCTTTTTTCTGCCATTTTTTGGGGGTAAGACACTGCATTAAGTGCCAACCCGCTCCGCCCTCTAATTTACTCTCCACAAGCACTGAAGTTTTGTCACGTGCACAATACTGACCTTTGAACTAGAGTAGGTCAGAGTTCACCTAAACTTATCTAAACTTCATGTATAAGAAACATATTTTAAAATATTGTTATTTTTAAATCTATATAAATGCAAGTGTGATTAAAAAAGAATAGCAACAGATGAGTCACGTGGGGATACCCGGGAAATGGCAGCACTCTAGACCCACTCCCGACCCCTGATGATAATTATAGGCAATTAAACTACAACAACTCTCCGCAACTATTTCCAACTACCCTAAATAAGTAGCGCTTTCATTTAGCTACACAGAAGATCTGGATTTTGAGATGAATCACTCTAAGCGAAGTGTGCAGACTCGTCTGAAAACTACAGCCCCCGTGGATGCTAGCCCGGCTAGCCCCGGAGCCAACCTGAAAAACAGCATGGAAGACCTCTGAGATTACGAAGCTCGGGGCAACTTTAAATCAAGTAGCGACTGATGTGACCATAATACGGGCAGACACCACGGAGCTCAAGAACTCAGTAAGTGCGCTCCAAACACGAATGGACGAAGTCGAAACTCACATTTCCAATGTTGAAGATAGCGCTGCTAACATGGCTAATGATAACACGTGGCTAACACAGCGAGTGGATCAACTATGGCAGAGAATTGAGGACTATGAAAATCAAAGCAGACGAAATAATGTTAGGTTGGTTGGACTGAAAGAAGGTAAAGAAGCTGGGAGTAATATGAATGATTATGTCAGGAAGATACTGCGAGATGGTTTTAAACTGGATGGAGAGGAATTTGAGATCGAAAGGAGCCACAGAAGCGGGGGACCGCGGCAGGATGACAACCAAGCGCCACGAAGAGATGGAGCTTCACCAACCCGAAAAAGGCCGAACGCTTTTTCCGGGATAATATTACGACCGCGGAACAAGAGGATTAAGTGATACACGCGCCATGGAGAGTGGAACTTTATTCTGAAGGAGACGTCAGGGACGGGGATCAGCTGAGAGCTGTCAAAACCAGGTGGCGAGGAGGAGCGTGACGGCACCGCCCACAGGATCCACGCGGACCGGAATCAGTAGAGGAGATGCTCACACTGTCAGGTTCCTTTTTGAGACAGTGCTTTTTGAGTTGAGGATGTTTTTCTTTTCGATTATTGTTTTTGTTGATGTTGCAGGACTTGAAACAAGGCTATGTTTAAACGTTTATTACTGCAGAGGCATGGCATGGATCAATTACACGGAAATATGGAATAGTATGGTTTTACTTTGAGAGAGGCAAATATTATTTTTATTAGTCTTATAGGTAGTCGGTACATCAATATTGTTTCATGGAACATTAATGGTTGCAGTACTCCTGCCAAAAGGAAAATGATACTTACATGTCTTAAATCTAAAGATACAGATGTTGCATTTATCCAAGAAACACATTTTAAAAATGAAGATGAAGCTTTGAAAATGAAACGTGACTGGGTGGGGAAGGTATTTCACAGTTCTGTGTCTGGTAAGAGTTGTGGAGTTGCTATTCTAATTAACAAAAGGCTCAATTTCATACTTTCAAAAGAATTTAGGGATTCTGATGGACGCATCCTGGGAAGCTAAAATTAATGGAGAAAAAGTTGCATTATGTAATATTTACGCCCCCAATAAAGAAAGTCCAGTTTTTATTCACAAAGTTAATAAGATGCTGGGAGGCCTGGATGGCCAAATTATTTTAGGAGGAGATTTTAATCAAGTAATGGATGATCATTTAGATCGCACTAAGAGTAGACCTGGCTCAACTTCCAGAGATAGAACTGCCATACGCAGCCTACAGGAAGATCTGGGTTTAATCAATATCTGGAGGCTTGTTAATCCACGGGAAAGGGAGTATTCGTTTTACTCTCATTCCCACAAAACTAACTCACGAATAGACTTTTTTCTAATTTCTCATTCTCTGGTTGACGGGGTTACAGACAGTAATATAGGGGTTATAGCAATAACAGATCACGCACCGGTGGAGCTACATCTAGATTTAAATGTTGATAAAAACAAAGTTGGAAGATGGAGAATGAACACAAGTCTATTACAGGATGAACAATTTGCCAAAAAACTTGGGGAAGATATCTGCATATTTTTAGAGTTAAATATTGGTTCAACAGAGAGACTAGCTACAGTGTGGGACGCTCTTAAAGTATTTATAAGAGGAAAATTTATTTCTCACAGTTCATGGAAAAAAAAGGAAAGCCACAATAAGTTACAATCATTAGAAAAGGAAATAATTGATTTAGAAAAAAATTTGGCAGAACGGTTTGATGAGGAACAATTTCGTAAAAACTGTCAATTGAAATTTGATTTACATGAAATTTATAACAAAAAATCATCTACCGCCATTAACAGGATTTTTAAAAGCTTCTGAGGAACTATATACATCTTCAAATACAACTAAGGAGGAGGATTTGGCCACTTTCTTTAAAAAGGTCACACTGCCACAGGTTCCTCAGATGGAAAAAGATAAATTGGATATCCCCATATCAAATACAGAAGTAAAAACCACTATTATGGCTATGAAGTCTGGGAAGTCACCAGGTGTGGACGGCTTCCCAGCTGAATTTTATAAGAAATATCTGGATGTGCTCTGCCCAGTGCTTACAAAGGTTTTGCAGGAAGCATATGAATATGGATCAATACCCCACAGCTTTAATGAAGCTATTATATCCCTAATACCAAAAAAAGATAAAGATTTAACAGGCCCCACTAACTACAGACCTATAAGTTTAATTAATGTTGATTGTAAAATATTATCAAAAGTATTAGCCTTGAGATTAGACAAAGTTTTGCCAAAAATTATACATAAAGACCAGGTAGGTTTCATAAAAAATAGGACATCAGCTGATAACATGAGGAGATTATTACATCTGCTATGGATGAATAGATCTAACCCACAACCTGTCGTAGCCTTATCCCTCGATGCCCAGAAAGCTTTTGATCGGGTGGAGTGGGCCTTTCTATTTGAAACACTGTCAAGATTTGGGTTTGGCTCTAATTTCTGCAGATGGATAGGGATCCTATATTCAAATCCGAAAGCTGCAGTTTTTACCAATGGGATGACATCCCAGTTTTTTAATATATCCAGATCAACACGCCAGGGGTGCAGTCAATATTTCTTGAACCTCTAGCTGTAATGATAAGAGAGGAGCCAGGAATTCGAGGAGTTACTGCAGGGGGTAGGGAACATAAACTTTTTCTTTATGCGGACGATATTCTGGCACTGTGTCAGGACCCAGCTTACTCTATAACACAATTACTGGAAACCATTAAAACATATTCTAAAGTTTCAGGGTACTGAATTAACTGGCATAAGTCAGAGGCCATGCCAGTCTCCCAGACCTGCTCCCCTAATCTACTTAATACATTTAATTTCAAATGGCTTCCAAAAGACATGGAATATTTAGGAATAAAACTAAATTCAGATACAGAAGAGATTATTACAACCAATATGGAAAAACTGTTAAATAAAATTAAGGCTAATTTGGAGAAATGGGGCAGGCTAAATTTAACATTATGGGGAAAAGTAAATACAATTAAAATGGTTATTGCCCCGCAAATTAACTATCTTACTGGAATGATTCCTCTATGCATCCCTCCACGGCTACTACTCAGATATAACAACATGGTGAAATGCTTTCTTTGGGGTGGAAAGAAACCCAGAATTCATTTAGATAAATTATATCAACCAAGGAAAGACGGGGGGTTGTCCTTACCAAATATTTCCTATTACAGTAATTCTTTTGAAATGGCGAAACTCGCAAAACACTGGAGTAGAATGAACACGGACTTGGATTGGATCTTGATTGAGCAGGAGCTCACATTCCCTTTCAAACCCACAGAGACTCTCTCACTAACAATTAAACAGAAGGAAAACAACATGATGAACCCAATTCTAACTCACTCAAGAAAAATTTGGCAGGACTTGCATAAAAATTGTAAAATCTCTCATAACACCCAAAAATCTGCATCTATTTGGCGGAACTCTAAAATAAAAATAGGTAAACAAACCATTTACTGGGCCCAGTAGTTGAAAAAAGGTATTAGAATATTAGATGATCTTTTTGAGTAGGGTAACTTTGTTTCTTGTCAAACATTATTAGATAAATTTAAACTAAAAGGAAGGGCCCATTTTTGGAAATATTTACAGATCAGATATTGCATTAAAGATAAGATTTTTATTAATAATGATGCTAATATAGTTGAACAGTTCTTAAAATTACCACCAAGGTCTCAGACAGCCTCCAAGTGGTACGAGGTTTGTCCTTGGAAGACCAGCAGAGGGTGTGATTATTTGAGGAAGTTGTGGGAGAAAGATTTGGATTGTACTTTGGATGAAGGAACGTGGATGGGGATTCTTCCAACACTGAAGAATATGTTAGAGAAGCTAGGAGCAAATTTATTCAATATAAGATAATACATAGATATTACTACACTCCAACTAGACTTAATAAAATGAAATTAATTAAAGATGACCTGTGCTGGAAATGCAAGGCAGAACGTGGTACGTATCTGCACGCTATGTGGGAATGCCCTCAGGTTTCCCTCTGTGGGAAAATGTTTTGGAGTTTATAGGGAATTGGCTACAATGTACACTCCCAACTTCACCAAAGCTCTGTCTCCTCGGGGATAGAACAACAGTACCAAATTTAAATAAATTTAAATAACGAATACTAAAATCTGGTCTATTAACCTGTGCTTGTCTGATCCTGAGGTGTTGGAGGGAACCCCACACTCCGACTATGGAAATGTGGAAAGTTCAAATGATGGAAATGGCTGCATATGAAAAAATGTTGATGAGATTGAATGGTGGAAATGAAGCTACTAATGAACAATGGGAGAGTTTTAGAGATTTTGTGTGTGTAAGAAACTGAAAAGTGAAGATTTACATGTGAATTTGAACAAGTGAAGAATGTACCACACCCGCTGAACACCCACTATCCAAACTTCACCATAGTTTGTTTGTTTTTTTTTGTTTTTTTTTTTAAGACAATTTACGATGGACATTGCCTGCTGAAAAACCTGCCTTTTTATTATGTTACTGTTTTTTATGTTTTGTGTGTTTGTTCATGTTTAAAAAATGAAAAATTCAATAAAAAAATGTGAATTTAAAAAAAAAAAAAAAGAATAGCAACAGAATAAAATTAAGTTTTAGACGCAGCTCACTAGTGAGTTGTGCTATTTTTAGAACAGGCCTGTGGGCGATCCATGTGGTCCTTGGGGGCGACCTGGTGCCCGCGGGCACTGTGTTGGTGACCCTGCTCTTTAACCCTGGACATTGAGCACTTACCTGCTGTAAGGAGGGATGTTCCAAATACACAACATAAGGACATCAACATATCAGCTCAAAATGTAACCTTACCTGTCACAAGGGGAGAAATGAATGGAACTGTTGCACATACGATTAATGATAATTCCACTCTTCAGATTCTTCGAAACAAAATGAAATATCTGAACTGCTAATACAACAACAAAGAGCAAGTCAACTTCCACCAAGAGAAATACCGGTGTTTGTAGGTGATCCTTTAAAATTCAATCTTTTCATGCATGCATGCATTTCAACACTGTGTGGAGGATAAGAGTGCATCTAAAGGAGATGTCATGTATTATCTGGAAAGGTACACCAGAGGGCGCTCAAGAAACCTTGTTCAAAGTTGCTTGCATACGCGTGCAGAGAGAGGTTCTGAGACAGCTAAAGCTCTCCTAAAAGAGCATTTTAGCAACAAAACAAGTCACGGCAGTCCATATAGAAAAGGTACACAACTAGCCTGTTGTTAAAGCTGAAAATGTTTCCTAGTTCCGGGAATATGCTTTGTTCCTACATGGATGCAGCAATGCCATGGCTGATCTGCAGGACATGAGAGAGCTGGACATGTCTGCTAACCTCAAACACATTATTTCAAAGCTTCCATTTAAACTAAGAGAACAATTCAGAATTGTTGCATGTGACATCTGTGAGAATCAAAATCGCAAACCAAGATTCAATGATGCTGTACTTTTTGTGGAACATCAAGTCAAACTCTTATCTGATCCTGTATTTGGAGATATTCAAACATCAGATAGAGGGATGCACGTCAGAAGGGATGTGTTTGCTGTCAAAACCAAATTGAGGAAGGAGAACTTTGCAACCAATGTCTGTATTATTAACAAACAACAACATCATAAAGCAACAAAGAAACCAAACACAGCAACATCAAGTGTTTATTTTGTTCACAAATTCATTCTCTGAATGACTGTCTCAAGTTTACGGAAATCAAACATTGTGATAAAGTCAGCTTCTTAAAGGAAAAGGGAGCTTGCTTGGGGTGTCTCAATACTGGGCATTTGAGCAAATATTGTAACAAGCACATAACCGGTAAAAAATGCAAAAAGAGCCATCCAACAGCTTTCATTCGTGTTAAAACAGTGGACAAGTCAGTGGGAACAAATGGCACATGTAGCAGTGAACCAGAGCCAACTGTAAACACACTGGTATCAGTGGATATCTTTGAAGTCAAACTGGGGCCGATATCAATGGGATGCTGTCAATAATACCAGTGCAGGTGAAGGCAGGAAAAGGAAACAAGGTCATTCATACCTATGCATTTTTAGATAATGTGTCTACATCGACCTTCTGCTCAGAGGGTCTAATGCGAAAACTGAACCTGAGTGGAAGAAAATCCAAAATGTTTTTGTTAACCATGTGCCCCAAAACATTGGTGTCAACATACATTGTGAGTGGCCTTGAAGTTTCCAACTTTAAAGGAGAAAGCCTTTACAGTCTGCCAGATGTTTACACACAGAAATCCATGCCAGTGAGTGCAACAAACATCACCAAACATGAGTTTCTCAGAAAATGGTCTTACCTTGATCACATCAACGTCCCGGAAATTCATGCTGAAGTGGAGTTGTTAATTGGCAGCAATGCGTCAGAGCTGCTGGAGCCATGGGAAATTGTTAATGGTCAAGGAGAAGGACCTTTTGCCATTAAAACCCTATTAAGGTGGGTCGTCAGTGGCTCATGTAGAGATCGGAGAAGCAATGATGATGATAACTGTTGTTGTGTCTGTGAACAGAGTGTCTCTTGGAACACTGGAGATGCTATTGGAGAGGCATTACGAGCACGACTTCCGTGAAAAGGTTGCTGAAGACAAAGAGGAAATGCCACGGGAAGAGACAAGATTCATTGATGTCATGGATAAATCCATCCATCCATCCATCCATCTTCTTCCGCTTATCCGGGGTCGGGTCGCGGGGGCAGAAGCCTAAGCAGGGAAGCCCAGACTTCCTTCACTCCAGCTACTTCGTCCAGCTTCTCCCGGGGGATCCCGAGATGTTCCAAGGCCAGCCAAGAGACATAGTCTTCCCAGCGTGTCCTGGGTCTGCCCCGGGGTCTCCTAACGGTGGGATGTGCCCTGAACACCTCACCAGGGAGGCGTCCGGGAGGCATCCTAATTAGATGCCCGAGCCACCTCATCTGGCTCCTC
>JAPZDV010000341.1:0-12474 GCA_029814665.1 Acanthurus lineatus
AAGACATTTCCAGTGTACATCAGGTGATGCTTCTGTCATTTGCTGCTGTATTTTTCTGACTTCATGTATGACCAATTGCCACCATTCGGTTCTGGTTTATATATATAAAATAGCCAAAAATGTAACAGCGTTTTCAAAGTTACAAAAGCAAAAATAAGGAACTGGAAATAATTGTTGACAACAGCTATTTCTAGACCTCTGTCACCACTAGGTCATGTTCTCAGAGGACTTTTGTTTTAAGTTGTAGCTGTAAATTTTCGTTTAAAGAATAAGACAAGTAAAGTAAACCACAGTGGTCAACGCTGCAGCAGGGTTCAAGTGTCTTAATCATTTTTTTGGAGTCTCAACTATTTGTTCAAATGTAATAATATGTAATTAATTTTTCAAAGTAAAAAATTCAGTCCAAAAAAGGAGGGAATAAGCTGAATTGATTAAATTAAGGACTCTGCGTTGATCAAATGCAGATTAGTGGGTGCGTGAAATTAAACAGAGACATAAAAGTTGGTGAAGACGTCACTCACTGATGATTGTAATGGAGACTGTGTTCATTCTATAAGAAAACTTATTGTGGCCTTCCATCTCAATCCTGAAAAAAAAAGGCCCTTGGTCACTCTGTTGAAGGGGATCAATCTTAAGTGAACAGTTCTTCTGACTGATGTCTCCCAACAGCTCCGTCCGACCCTGATACTGCTGCATCACTTTAGACTGAACTGGGTGATAGATGAGATGATTTGTCTCGCTCATCCACATCCCTGTGAATTCAGTCACTTTGTTCTCTGGATCCGGGTAGTTGTATGTGCAAGGGATGACCACACAGGATCCAAGGAGACCTTTAACTGAGGATGGCACATTAACTGTCCAAGAAGAGGCTGCAACTTGAGTAACTGTAATAAAATGCGGAGGAAAAACAAAAACAAAAACAAAAACAAACAAAACAGAGAAAGAAACTGATCACAGAACAAACAGTGAGAGGTAGAGTTTGTGTGCACAGACTGAAACAAAAATCCATCTGAAAACTAAATTCTTTACCTGACCAAAAAGATAGCAAGAAAAAAAACAATAACATAAAAGCTTTTTAATGTCTTGATGTGACATACCTTTGAAGCAAAAGCACAAAAAGAACAGACTCCATTTTGCAGAGTCCATCTTGTTCTCTCAGGTTCAGATCTGCAAATGAAATGAAGTTTCCAGGGTTAGGGTTTTTCTTCCTCGTGTGATATGACTTGCCTCGTCAAGTTTCCATTCCACTTTTAATACAACACACACCCCCTGTGTCGAACAGAAAGTCTGGCTATTGTCTGAACAAACTTACATCTGGTACATATGTCATATTAATCATTATTTATGATAAATATTTTATTTCTTATTTTAACTCTATTTGAATCAGTAATCATATTAACTCCTCCTTCTTTGTCTTCAGCTCTTTTTTACTTTCACAGATGCTCTATATTGCTCTATTTCTAGTTTTACTGTTACAAACTTTTAGATTTTTAGATTTTAGAAAAAAAAATATGTATCACTTGGCTCAACTTTTTCATTTTGTTTCAATATTGGTTTCCTTTTTTCTTTCCTGAACATTATCACAATGTGTGTCATCCTTCTTCTCTCACTTCCTTCTTTGGAGATTCAGGAATACAATTTATTTTAGTAATCACTACTTCTTCAATTTTATTTTTGTAAGGCATGTTGACCACATCACGTTGACCAGACTCCTGGAGCTCATTCCCACAGACAAACAATTCATCAAACACATTTTTTTCAGAAGGAACTGAAACCTCACTCATTCACCAACCCCTTTCATTACTTATAGAATATTTGAGTCGTATAGTTAACACCACATTAACTTGTTGTAAATACTTAAAATATTGCTAATTGACTGTTTGTTAATATGAGCCCACTGAGTTCAGTTAGATGACTGAAACACAACAGCTGTGGACTGACTATGTGTGACAGTAATTTGCTTAAAAGTGGGAATGTAACTTTTAAAGTTTATTTGTTAATTATAGAATATTTTAGGTTCATTTGCTGATATTTCTTTTAATTATCTATCTCTTGAACAGGAAACAGATGTGACCAAACCTCAGAGAAGATGTGTGAAGTGTATTTAAAATGTGAGAACACCCCTGTTTGGGCATTAAAAAGAAAGTCAAAGAGGATCGAACAGAATCAGCTAGAAGGCTTTATGTATTTTGTCCAACAAGCTTAGAACCATCTTAGGTACACACAGTATTTACTTAAAAGAAAAGATATTTTGTTAAAAAGGTAGAGTGATAAAAAGATCCATGCTATAAAGATGAAACACTTTCCTGAACAGCAAGTAAACAATGACATTTAAACTCATTGAAAAGTCCACAGTAGTTGCAGATTATTTCTTTGGTATCAACTTTGGTCAGCTGTTATTGCTAATACTTTCATCACAACCATTTCTAATTTGAGAGGTTTAGTAAATGCAAATCTTTAGATAAGAAAATCTTTAGATATTCAGCTCATTTTGTACAAGGAAATTACTTTAACTATACCTTACACTGTTATGACAGACGCAGAGACTTGAAGACAGGATTTCCTTTCTTTTGATGATGAGTTGTGAGCTGCGTGATTTCTGGTCAATTTTATTACCTAACTATGATAAAAAGTGTTTTTACATCTGTTTACCAAGATAACACCCAATTGAAAAAAATAAAAAAATATAAACTGTTCATATTTGCTTCCTTAAAAGTGACCCGTCTCATTTACATTTTCACCGAGGCCTCCCTTCCTGTTTATGAGTTCACACCTCCACTGGTGTGATAAGAGACAAAGCTGTCTTAGCAGAGACCCCATGTGAAAGACCTCTCATGCTGCAGTGGCATCACAGTGGCTGTGCAGTTAACCCTTCAAACATCTCAACATGCTAAGTTGTTGTGTAGTTTCAATTGTCCACAGCGAACACAGTCATTCATGAACCCTGATCTCCAACAAAAGCAGGGTTCAGCATTTCTCCTCCATTTGGATAAAAGCCGTCGCTCTCTTGGGCGGTCAGGTCAATGTAACGGATGCTGTGAGCGAGGTGAACCCTCTTCACAGATATGCGTTGCTTTCCTTTAATCCCCCAGATATCCTCTTCATACTGTGTCAAAAAGTCCTCCAACTTGACTCTGTCCTCCTTCTGGCGCCCCCAGAACAGTTTCCTGGAGTAGGGAGTAATGAAGCCAGTTGATGTTGAGTTACCCATGACAGGAAATGTGCTTGAATTTGAAGTCTGCAATCTGTAAAATTTAAAAATAAGAAAGAAAAATATAAGAAAAAACAGAAAATATACCAAATCAATGTCTGTTGCTTTTTTCACATTAAAATGTAGAATCCTCACAAATGTTTTTTTTTACCTGGTTATTACAGCAGGGAACAGCGATATCTCAGCTGAAGTTGCAGCATTGAATGAGAGGTGCTCAGGCTCCTACATTTTAAGGACCCTCTGCAGGGCTTAACCTCGCCTGCCATCAAAGGAGCAAATGATTGTATCTCTGTCTGGATGAGATTAAACACAGTAACAATACAAGTTAATCACTGCTGGTTTGTGGCTCTTACATTCTGTTTGTATTCATCAGTCAATTAATCAATCACTAGGAACTTCCTTTAATCACAACCAAAGAATTAATACATTTCATCATGTTAAAAGTTCAGATTGGATGCATTTCTTGTAAGGTAAGGTCTTACCTTATTACCATTTGGTTTCTTTTGTTTTATGTTTAATGTTTGTCTACTAAAAACAGCACAGAGTGAGGTTAAGATTGACACTTAAATTAAGTATTACTGTAATGCTGTGTCAAATAAAAGCCTGTGGGAGGGTGTTAAAAACAGTGAAACTGTTGAGTTTCAGAGTTAGACTAGCATTCTTTAAAAGATATGAAACTATAATTGGGATAACTGATAGAGACAATTTTTTTAAAGTCTTTTACTCAATGTATCCACCGATAGTGCTCTTTGTCTCAGTTGAGTAATGACTGATGTTCTGTTATTCCCCCAGACTGTCAGTTTCCCATGAGATGCTTCATGCCACCTCATGCAGCTTTTCAACACTGTTTTTCAAAGGGCTGAGTTTTTAGCAATCAGGATCTATAAATGTTATATTCTTTGCCATGTACTTTCACTCCTCCTCCTCTGCCTCTCAGATTGTCTCCATCCATCTTTGATATCAACTTTCTACTCACTTGTGCCCTGTTAACTGGCTCATATTGGTTTTAACATATTATTAGCAACAGGTGTTTTCAGTTTTGAGTCATTTTGTGTAAACTGTGGCATATGTGCAGCAGGGGTGTTAACTTCTGATATGTGTGGTTACCATTGTGCTTCACAAGTGCATCATAATGCAAACTGTGAAATAGTAAGTGAGAATGTGATTATAGTTTTGCCAAAAGAGTGAACAATTAAAAAAAAGGTTAAGGCTACTAACCATTTGGTTGAGAAAATGGGATTTACTTTTTTAGCCATTGTGAAAAGCAATAATGACCAAATAGTGCTATAGTGCCACCATCTGGCCATCAGTGCTTGATACATGGAGTGGCCAGTTTATTAAAAAAAAAAAAAAGAAAGAAAAGAAAAGAATCCCATTGACCAATAAAGGGTTCATCTGACAGGTCTGGTGTATGAGATCCAGATTTTTCGTCAATTAGGAGTAGATAAACTAAAAAATTGTCAAAAACCTCAGACTGTGGAATATTTTCAAAACTTGAGCATAGTCCTAATGTAAGGAACAAAAAAGGTTTAGACATGCTCCCTACTGTGGTTGAAAAAGGCATTACCAATCAAATACTGATTAATAAATCACAAAGACGGAGCACAAGTCAAGCTTTTATGTACATTTGACATTTTGATTTAATTTTTTCATTGATTTTATGTGACCATGTTCACATAGTACGGACTGTGAACAGACAATGTCTTAGTATTAGAAACCGCACACAGCATGACTGACTACACCAAAAGTTATGTGAATAAAAGATGGACATTCTTCAAAAGGCAACTACTTCAAAAATAACTTTTGGCTTATCTGACTACAATGAACATTTAATTTAATATTTATAGTTCTCTATGCCTGCATTCAATCAAAATATGATACTTGTTTCCCCTCATGTAAGCAGCAGATCCTCTGGTTTCTATCCAGTTCTTCTTAGCTTCCCATGAAATTAACAGAAACAATATATTGTAGCTATTATGTAGTTTTTGTTGATTTTATTATTTGTCCTTACCTGACATGATGACCAGTGATAACCTATGCAGTTTCACTGAACACAGGGTGGAGCATTGACTGTTACTAATCAAGCTAATTAAACCATTTTAGCTAATGTTATGCAAGTAAAATGCTATGTAAATTATACATAATGACCATAAACATATATGTGTTAAGTTAAAAAACCTCAAAAATATATTTCAGTAATATCTGAGGGGCAGCATGCCTCTTACAGCTTGCAGTTTCCATCTTGTCGTGCTCAGTGGGTTACAAGAAAATCAGTTTTTAATTTAATTTTATTTATAAACAAGGTGACTGGATACAGATAATGGATTAGCTGGCACATCACAGAAAATTACTCTTTTTTTCATTGAACATGATCTTTAATTTGCTAATAACAGCTTTTCTTCAGTCAAAAAAAGGAAATATGTGATTTTCTTAAAATAACTTTTATTTTTAATTTCTTACAGAAATCACAAATGTTTTCTATTGTTGTGTGTAACCCTCTCTTCTTTAGTAGACATCATGTCTATATCATATCTACAACAAATCAAAGTAAATAAACAAGGAAAATAACTAGCCACTTCTATACCTACTTGTAAATCGGTTAACCATATAATACTTTTCTTTTAGTGAACAAGGCTGCTTAACATTAAATCTATTTGTGTTATATTTTGTGTTAGTAATTGCATATCACAGGTATGTTATTTCTCTAAGGCTAATATGTGCCTAACATGAAAGCAAGGCTATCAAAAAAGTTAACTCATTTTCCAACATTGGCAACAACAACAACAACAACAAAAAAGACATTATGACAGACAGTGATCCAGAGCATACTTCCTCTGGCCTCATTTCATTATCTAAAAAAACAAGCATAAACAAAAAACAAAAACAACAGAATGCACATTTCATCAACTTAAAATTTCTATGTTTTACATGTAAAGCTCCATTAATCAATGATATAAGAATTTAGAGATGATTAATGACTTCCAACACCCATTAACTTACACTGCATCTTTGCTAGATCTTTAAGCCTCTTTCAGGACAGTCAAGCATGTAGAAGTTAATGACAACCATATTTTTATCAGGAGTTTTTCAGTCAAAAATATATAAATGCAGTCATTCTAAGGTAACAAAAACACAACAGTTCTTATTTTCAGGTGATAATACACTAATCAAAACATACATATGAATATAATATCCCATTTTGAGTCACACTCCACAAGAGTTCCCCCTAAATCCTACATTCTCTGAAAACTCTCTGAAAATTCAAACACTTTGAAAAATGCATTCCAGGTTATTTCTGGTTTAACTTTGAGGAACAACACAACTAACTTAGAAAACAGGGTGGTATTACACATTTCAGTTAAGTTCTTCTTTTATCTTTTCGTCTTCAGCTTCTGGTCCTGATAAGATCAAAAAGAAGAACAGAAAATAAGATAAAATCATTTAACACATCATGTATAAATATAAAAGAACGATTTTATCCAGAAAAGGGGCAAGATAAACACGTCACTTCTGCAAAGATATGTAAAATGACCAATGATGCATTTAAGTGTGACAGTTGACAGTTGAAACATCACAGATTCAACTCAAGGCTGACAATAAAACTCTTAAAATGCCTTTTGCTTTAACCAAAATGTCCAGCAGTAATTTAAGCTAATCCTTGACAACCTTTTACACTCCGATCTCAAAAGATTTACAGACATTTTGGGGTTCAGTGTATACATGTGTTATATCTCATTCTCCCCCAATTCCAAAAAAGTTTTTCTCACCTGCGAGACAGTCTGGAGAGCCGGTTAAACACACTAAATGTGATAAAAACATAAATAAATAAATGCACCATATGCTAATAAGACTGAAAGATTTGAAAATGCATATCAGTGTGTCACTACAAACTGAATCTGATCAAAAGTATTTTTTTACTTGCCTGCCTTCTCGACGTTGGAGCTCTGCAATTTGATTCCTTAAGCAGACCAAAAAAAAGGCTTTTTAATTGGAAAACATGGAACTCCAAGACAGCACAGAGGTCAGCCCTCAGCCTTCTTTTTTAATTTTTTAAACCAATATTGTTTTTTTTCTGAGTAATTTAGGATTTTAAAAAAACTCACTTGTATTTGTTCACCATGAAAATGCAGAAGACTGTAAAGATTGCAGCTGTACCAACCCCCACCACTGCAGGAATGATGATGTGGTTGTAGTTTTCTGTACCTGCAAACAGTCACAATTTATTTAAGAGGCTTTTTTCATGTAAAACAGTTCCCATTACAGTTGCATTTATCTTATAAATACAGAAGTTTTTTTGTTGAGAAATGTTGTGCCAAAGTAAAGGGCTATCTGGCAGCAAGGTAAAGCAGTGAAAAATATTCCAAATACAACTTACACTTAAACCGGAAATGTAAAATTGCTCACCCCGTCACAGTGACAAGCTACATTGCTGAGCTTGTCTGCCTGTACTAGTCTTTGTACCATCAAATGGAGCTGTGCCAGCTGTGATCTATTGTAAGTAACACACTGACCAGGAATGAGTATCTCTTACACTTCCCTTTAAAAAAACTCAAACTATCCTTTTAAGATAAACTATGCTAGAGCTGGTATCAAAATCATACTTAGTAAACCTAAAGGTGACTCAGGCTCATTATTAACAGAGTTGAAACATCTTACGTTTGACATAGACTGTCAGGGTTTCAGATGAAGTCTTCGGTCCGTTAAACTGTACTGTGCAGGTGACCTCACTGTGATCATCCTTCTCTCCAGGGATGAATGTCAGGAAGGATTGTGTTTGCCACTCGCCAGAACGAAGTTGTTTGTGGGTCACAGTGATCTCATCTTCAGATCCCCTGCTCCATTCAAACACAGGTGCACGGGAGGGGCAGGTGTGAATGACTGAACAGGTGACAGTGAAGGGGTGATCTTGAATGGCTGTCTTTGGATGATTCAATTCAAGTTTTGGAGGATCAGCTACAGAGGAGAAGGGCAGAGATAAAGTCAGAGACAAACCTTTGGCACATGGAAATGTGCTATAGATAAATGGAATTTTGGGAAATTGGTGACATACGGAGCATTTTCAACTCGACACAGTCCTCAACAAAGGAGAACTTGTCACGTGTGGATACATCCGTAGGGTCTCTTGATAATTCGATCCGGAAACAAAAACGGCCGTTGTCATGGTCTTTAACGTCAGTGATTTCTAAGGTGCAGTTGCCCTCACTCAGATGTCCCAACAACCGTGTGCGGTCTCTGAAGCTTTCCAACACTTGTGATTTATCCTCATAATAAATGCGTTCTTTTTGATTTTCTGAACGATGCCAGATGGCTCTGAGGTTGGAGGTGCCCAGGCTTCCTCCAGGATGGCTGAATGAACAGGGTACCACAACACATGATGAAACTAAGGCATCAAGGTTTCTTACAACACTGGCCTTCCATTCTTCAGTAAACACAGGACTGCAAATAGCTGGAAGACAATTATGCAAGTGAAAAATATACATAAATATATTTAGATATTTACACACCAACAAAAACTTCAGATTTGTGTGTGTGTGTGTGTGTGTGTGTGTGTGTGTATATGTATATACACACACTGTATATATAGATATATAGATTGATAGACGGATGAAATAAGACTGGAAACAAAGAGCAACCTAATAGTTTTACCTGCCAACAGCAGACAGAATATCATCATATTTCTCTCTTTGTCCATGTGTCTGAGACTCTGTGTAAAACACTGTGGGACAGAAATGAACCTAAATAAAGCATAAAATGGTAATTATTAGTACTACTATAGCCGTGCATGAAATTTTAAAAAAAGTTAAAGCTGAAAGATGATTATTCTTCTCATGGCAAATCCATGTATTTGTACAGTATAAACCTGTTTTTGTTAATGTTTCAGTACAGGATATACACATCTAAAACAACATTCAGTACTTCAGTCACTTTTTAGATTCTGTCATTAAAAGCAAACAAACTTGTCTTATAAATGAACTACCGGCATACTCTCTTAGGGTCATGACTTCTTTTACAAAATCACACATGATTTGAAAAAATCAATCTAATTTAGAAAAACTATGATGATTAATAACAGTGTCAAGCTGCATTACCCTTTCCTCCAGCAGTATACAATAAACTTTGACGACAAAACATTCAAAGATCTTCCAAACATTCATTAGATACAGTATATTCTTGAACCAAAATCAAGTATAATGTGCAGGTATCAGTCTTACCTGACAAAGACGCTGTTTGACTAACTAGAGCTTTCAGTTTCTCTGAAAAACACCTACTGACGAATATACAGTGAGCTACTGTGCAGTCAAGTTAAGAAAGTTTAAAAAAAACTGTAGAAATAGACGTCAGTGTGTGTTTTTGTGTCTTTAGTGTGGGTGAAGTGAAAGCAGATGCAGTCCGGGCAGAAGCAGCAGAGTTACTGGTGTGGAAAGGTGGGAGGGGTTCAATGTCTATGTGCGTAAAGTGGGAACTATCAGCCGGTAGTGCTCCGATCGACCAGCCACCGATTTTCACTACAAATGACTCGATCCGAAAAACCGATCTTTTATGAGCGAGCCGTTTATGTCCACATTGATGTGCAATTTTGATTAGGAATCGTTCTGTATTGTAGGAAACTTCATGATGCCCGCCTAGCTTACAACATGTATCCAGTGTAATATGTATACAGCGGACCGGGATCGATTCCGGCGGCTCCCTTGGCTGCGTGTCTTTCTCTCTCTCTGCCGATCTTTAACTGTTCTGTCAAAATAAAGGCATTAAAGCCTTAAAAAAGAAGAAGAAACACATGTACCTTGTATGTAGTGTTGTTTGTTTGGCAGTTTTATAATGTGAAGGAGAAAGAACACGACTACACACTTTATGTATACTTGCTTTGGAATTTAGAGTTTACTGAGTTTACTGCTTACTGAGATTCAGAGTCAGACTTCACATATTTTATTTTGATACACCTTGTGTAAATGTTGAATTTGGAGCTGATTTGGAGTTTAATTCATAATGGGACTGCGGTTCAGATCAGAAAATACTAGTGTATTTTGTTACAATTTATGTAGGAATTAAGAGTATGTATTGAATGTCCCAATTTTTTTTTTTTTTTTTTCTGTAGACATTAGGTCTTAGGGAAATTTTTTGTACAGTATTTCAAAGCAGCCTACTAGCCTTTTTGATATCTTGTTTTAATTAAAAGAGGTGTTATCAAATTCAAGATGTGTCTTATCATTTGTCTAATATGCTGCATATTGAAGTATTATAGTTGACATTTATTGAAAAAATATTAAGAGGGCCTATTCAAAAATTTAGTGAGTGTTTAATAATTGTCCCCAGTCATTTGCCGGTTGTTTCTGTCTGGCTGCCTGGTGTTTTCTAGTATTCCTGTCACCTCCCCTACCGTGTTACTGTTGCCAGCACCAGCTTGTCTGTTTATCTGTCTGATTGTAAGCCCTCTACCTTGATTAAAAGCTACTTCACTGCTCTTACAGGCAGGTCCAGCCTGCCCCTTACTTCTACTAAATGCAAAATTACAAACTGACTACAAATGAACTTAGCATACATAAGTTTTCCACTTTCAGGAGGTGAGGTCTGCAATGGATAATTCCTCCTTTTGTTTAAACAGTACTGTGGACATTACTAAGAACAATTTCCTTTAAATTTGTGATTAACTCAAAAGTTTTTGGAGGCTACCAGCATGACTGAAATGTTGTCTTGGACTGATAATTTTAGAAAGACAATGCTGGCCTCTCCTAGTCCTGCTATCCTGTTGCTGCCCCCCTACTCAGACCTCCATCTACCATACTCTGGCTATGATTTTGGATACATCATCAATGTCTCAAACAGTTGTGCCTTTGTCATTAGCCACCAGTCTGACCTCCAGAGAGATTCCACCTTTGGCATTGGGCTTCAGCTCGACCCTCAGTATGGTAAAGCCTATATCACCGACCTCTTGAGTAGTATCACCCACCTGCCCTGCTTTCTGATTATCCTCCAGACCTATTCCACTCTTGGGTCTTGCCTCTTGGCAGTCCTCTAAAGGTTACTGCCTTTACCTCTTGACTCTGCCTTGCCTTCAGGCTGTCCGCAGTAGATCCATGTCCAGCTCACAGTGCCTTCCACTTGAGGGAACGAGGATGGTCCAGTTCTGGGCTATCAACATCTATCCTCAGTGACACATCTTTAACAATGAGTTGTAGGAGGACAGTTAAACTAATGATGTTTCTGATGACAGTTACTGTGGAGACTCCTAAAGTTGCACATCATCCTGCAGTGATGGAACCATAAAGAAAGAATAAGAGAAAAAACAAGAGACCCTCCCCTGCTCCCCTAAAAACATGAGACTAACCTCCCTTTCAACTTTGACAGTGACAAGCAACAAGTCTACATGCTAAGTTAATTAGCAAATATATACTTAAACTATGTTGAAAGTTATTGTTTGCAAATTATAAACCAGCATAAGTGGATTTTTTTTATAACTCTGTCAGTGCTAGCTAAAGTTAGATGTATGGATGTCCATGTTTATGCTAACCAAAGCTAAGCCTGTGATCTTGACCTTATTATGTTGCTTTCTACGCCATGTTTATTATATTACTCGATAAATAGATATATTTATATATAAAATCATATTATTTATGTAGTAGTAACCTGCTGTATGTGGTATTGTAGCAGCATTGTGGTTGTTTTGAAGCGCCTGAATCACTGTTCATCAAATGCTGGAAAGGGCTGATCAGGTGGCAGCTTGAGAGGCAGAGCGCAGAGGGTACGAGGCAGAGGAAGTATGGCAGAGATCGGAGGAGGAAGAGGGACGAACGATTCTTCAAGTGCAAGTGCACAAAGAGGAAGCCGGATGAGGAACTGCATAGTACGCAGGTCATCAAGGGCAAGGAGGCAGAAGAGGCGGGGGAAGAGGTGCGGGAGATGCTGAGGAAGAGGAGAGAATCCAGGCCCTCTGAGATGAAAGAGAGGCACAGACAGAGGTCTGTACTTCCAGAGAAGTACTTCCATGGCAATGTATGCTCATATCCCAACTCTCCCGGAAGTTTCAGGAGTCTCTCGCATATTGACAGCCGCCTCCGCACGCCCGCAAATGAGATACAATCTGCCAGAATCAAGAGTGAGCGAGCAAGAGCGTGCGACGAGAGTTTCAGTTTTCTGTGTGGGTGGAATTTTTACGTCTTCGTTCCCGGACTGAGAAACAATCAGATTAATGTTTCCCGCGTCGTGGCGGGGGGGGGGGGCGGGGGGGGGGGGGGGGGGGGGGGGGGGGGGGGGGGGGGGGGGGG
>JAPZDV010000342.1:0-12466 GCA_029814665.1 Acanthurus lineatus
ATCTCATCTTTGAGAATGTCATCTATTTCCTCCCTTACTTTTTTGATTTGTTGAAGGACTTCAAGTTCTTGGGATTTTTTATGTTGTCTTTCTAATTCCTTCAAGATTCCCACTTGCTGATTATATCTGGCTTTTTTGGTCTTCTTCTGTATTGAAGTTAAGGCAATCAGTTTTCCACGCAAAACAGCTTTTAAGGCATCCCACAATATGGCAGGGTCCACTTCTCCATTGTTATTTTCCTCTAGTTACTTCTTAATCTCTGCCCTTATTTGTTCCACCACTGTCTTATTGTTTAGAATACTAACATTTAACCTCCATAGAGTATTTTGTTTTCTTTTGTTTAAGTGTATTGTCACTGATATGGGACTATGGTCTGAGATGCTCACCACCCCAATTTCAAATTTTTCCACCCTATGCCTATCACTAATATTAAGAAAAAAATAATCAATTCTAGAATAGATGGAGTGAGCTCCTGAGTAATGTGTATAGTCTCTTTCAAAAGGATGTAGATCCCTCCAAACATCAAACATTTCCATTTCTTGCAGTGTGGTATTAATAAACCTTGATAGGTGTATTTTGTGGTTACGAGTACTTGTAGTGTCTAATCCATGGTGCAATATGACATTAAAATCACCTCCACATATCAAAATACCTTCAGCTTCTAATGCTATAAGATCAAATAGGGTCCTGAAAAAACCCTTCCTACTCTCTGGGGGTGCATATACATTAACTAGTGTTACCATCTCATTTTGTATTTTGCCTTTGACCAGGATATATCTTCCTTCTTTATCACTTATTTCTCTACAACTTTCAAATTGCACAGAATTTGGTATGAGTATTGCTACCCCCCTTTTATTGTCAGGTTTGTTGAAGCTATAAAAAGTTTTTTTGTAACCCAGTTGTTTAAGTTTCTCATGTTCTTGCTGATTTAACTTTGTTTCCTGTAAGAATAATATTTGAGCCTTTTCTTTTTTAAGCTTAGAAAGTACCTTATTTCTCTTAATCACATTATTCAGACCATTTACATTGAGTGATACCACTTTCACACTGTTACATGCCATTATTCATTTTCAATATCCAGAGATGAAGGCCCCAAAAACCACAAACAGAACAGACCTGAACATATGACCTACTAACACAAAACAGAAAAACAGAAGGTGTTGACTCCCAATATAGGGTGTTTAGAAGCCATCCCATGTTCCTGTTGGTGGGCAGAGGGGGGTTCCTCAAAGGGAATGAGGGCCCCTCAGCAGTGGTGAAATAGATAATTTCACACATTCTACTTGTCCAACTTTACCTGTCTTAAGCTTCCCGATAGACAGACTGTATAATTTCGAAGTTTCAACAGTATATTGGACTCTATCTTATGAGCATCCTCATTGCTTAGAGGCTGTTGTAATTATACCTGCATTTGGGAAGGGCTAGTTATTGTTGGGGGGTCCTTTCAAATTCCTGCAACTTTTCCTTTGCGCATTGAGCCGCTCCGTCCCCTCTCTGCCCCAGCGCCGCAGCGTCGCTCCGTCCGATGCGTTGCCATGTCAGCCCCTGTTGCAGCCGCTCCAGCGTTGCGTCCAGATCTGTGGCGGGTCCGGTCAGCTCCACAGTGAGTCCCCGCTTCCTCAGGTCGAGTGCCGCTTCTCGTGCAGATTCATACATCTTCGGTCCACTGACCCAGTGAATTCTCATCCTGGTAAGAGGGGTCTGGAAACTAATCCCTCTCTCCTTTAGTATCTTCTTGATCCCGCTGTACTCTTTCCTCTTCTGAACCACTTCAGTTGCATAATCATGGTCAAAAATCAGCTGCCGCCCTTCCACAACGATTTTCTTTTGCCAAGCTTTTTTTAGGACCATCTCTTTGACGGTGAATTCCAAAAAGTTAACAATCATGGACCTTGGTGGCGAGTTGCGGTTCGGCTTTTGGGCCAGCGCTCTGTGCGCTCATTGGATTTGCAGGCTTACATCAGGCGGCAAAGAGAGCTCCGTTGTGAGCAGTTTTTGGACGTACGTGTTGGCAGAGTCACCATCTTTATCTTCGGGTATTCCGAAAATACGGATGTTATTCCTTCTATTCCTCCCTTCAATATCTGTCAACTTGTCTTGCAGTATTTTCTGTTGTTTCAAAGATTTTCACAGTGCGACCTTCACCTCCATGCTCCATGTCTCCATCTCCACGATGCGATCCTCTACCTCAGCAATTTGGGCTCCCTGTGTGTGTAAAGTTCTGGTGTTGGCAGTGAGTTGCTGGTATATTTCTTGCTTAAGCTCGTTGATTTCAGACTTAACGTCCTTCGAGACTTGTTCTTTGAGTGTGGCCAAATCTTTCTTCATCTCGGTTTTGAGGTCGAGTATCTCTTTGCTTATTGCATCCAGCCCCGTGCGCATCATCTCGGTTAGCGGGTTAGCATTAGCAAGATGCTCGCGGTCTTCATCGTTCTGATTCATTGTGTTTGAATTAGGTCCTTTGTTAATGTTACGCTTCTTCTTACTTCTTGTTTCAACTCCCCTGCTCATTGAATCTGACTGATAAGTGTTCTTTAATGGATTGTGGGGAGTAAGTTTTAAGCTAACTATCGGGAGAAAAAGTTCACGCCGCCATCTTCTTCACTAACCGGAAGCCTCTCCCAAAATACAGACGTTTGCAAGCTTGCAACCTTTCAAGGTGTCAGGCACAGCCATAAACAACACAGGTGTCTCATATGGGGGAGACAGCCATCACATAAGCCCACGAAATACAGTACACCAGAAGGTTGGGAACTTCTTGGGACTCAAAAGTTCAACCTGTCAAAAATTGACGAAAGGGTGCCTATATTACTCTTTGACAACTTTGGATCAAAAATAAACAGTTCAAATGAGAAAATCTCCCCGGGTCCTTGAAACAACATTCTTGAATGTTCAAACAAATGATTCTAACCTAGGACACTCAATAAACAAATGAGTAAGGGTTTTTAAAACAAACACTCATCCCCCACCCCAGGATCAATGCACACTCTGTCTGTTCGTAACTATTGCACCATGTACAATCCTCCACTGGTGGTCTGCTGCCCACTCTTCTTTGGTATTGTGAGAGGAAGCAGCTTACCCCCCCTCCTGCCATTTACCAACTACTGGAAAAACCGACAGAGAGGGGAAACTGTACTCACTATCCTTACTCCACTGCTGACACAGAGTTGGGTCTCTCATGTACTGCCTTGGATGCCGTGGCAGACAGCACAGACTTCCGCCACCACCCTTTAACAGTCTGATGGAGGTGATGTTGCCCCTCTCCCTCAGGATGTCCACAGATAAAGCTGTCAGCCTCATTATACGGCCAAGTTTGGTGCATCCAACCTTTCTTAGACTGTCTGGCTAGGCTGGCGGATTGCAGGGTTTGAGTTCTTAAGAAGTTGTTAAAAAAACAAAGGCTCCTCAAATATCTACATGCGTGGAGTTTGACTGGCTTTCCTTTCAATCTTTAAAATCAGCAAGGCCTGCAATACAGAGCTGTGGAAAGAGGTAAGACCAGTTAAATCCTCAGACTGCATCAAGTAGATCAAGTAGTCAAGTAGTACCAAGCCCCAAAACCCCCAGCTCTCCTTGAGCAGTCGGGCTGCATCCAACTAGCTTGGACCGTAGTTGTAAAGTATCCTTTGTGCTGTCTGCAGCCTGAATGAGGCAATTTTTGATTAGATGTTTGGCCTGGCCACCTTCATCTACGGGCAGATAGAGAGCTGCTTCCTGGAACCAGTGTTTACCAGAAGGAGGGAGGTCAGGAGATGACTGAGTGGAAACTGCATTAGGTGCCAATACAAAGTAGGCGATATTGTTTTTTTAGTTTAAAGCATGGTTATGCCTTGTATTAAGAAGTGGCATGATCATTTGATCCCTTCAAATCTAAGAACTTGAGGAGAGTGATATGGTGTGTCAGACGCAGACAGTAAATCCTGCCTGCACATAAGTAGTTGCCACAAAGTGTGCTGTGATAAAATTAAATCTTAAATATGAATCTGTGAAAGGTTCCACTGTAAATTCTAATTAAAATTGAATGTGAAAGGCAACTAAGAAAACAGCTTTAAGTGTGAGAGCCTGGTGGCTTTTGGCCAGCCATGGATGTTTGCTGTCAAAGGCAGTGGCCTGTATTTAGAATAAAATTAAGAGACCAGTGGCTGGGAAAAGTCCCAGGCCAGCTTAGTAGTTTGTGTCATGTAAAGGTGTGATGACCTATATTGTGAAGTTTAACTGAGAAATTCGGTGGCAAGCCGTGAATTGTTGTGTGAAGACTGCAGTGTGTCAATAGCCCAGGCACTGTGTGTGGGACAAGGCATGACAAGCCCAATGGACCCAAGACTGAAATCTGTTATACATGCTAACTGTGAAGCAGAGGGGTGCATTCAGTGATATGTCATTCCCTTATGTTAAGTCTTAAATTCAAGGTTGTACAGGCCACCATATTCCAAAAAAAACCTAACAAGCTAGGAACAACATGTAAGACAGCAAAGATTAGAATTCTTAAGATCCAGGACTATGATGGTTAAGTCTATTTTTTCTCTTATTGATAAAACAACCTAGATTTAAAAATTAATGTAAAAAGGGGCTGAAAGAGTAGATAACTTGTTTATGACAGATCCTTGAACAGACAACAGAAACACAGATGCATGCAAAGCATGTGTAAATATTACGAAGCATATAAGAGGGCAAAAAGTGTTGTGCTGAATTACTTACTAATTTATTTCTTCAATAATTATTGAAGTAAGTTACAAATAATTGGGCATCATTTAAAAATTTCATTCACATTTCTGTACATCCACTGGGCAACATATTTGCAGTCACAATAATTAAATAAAATTTAAGGTGAGACTGTCTTTAAAAAAAAAAAGGGAATATCAGGTTTTCATTTCAGTGAAAATTATATTGTCAATATGTTTACACATTTCCCCTGCGTCTTGTATATTTAGAATAACTTTACTCATTTTATCCCACATTAGTTTTCTTATAGTACCATCAAGTGATTTTTCATTTGTAGATGCTACAACATTGTGTTGACATAACAATAAACTGAGCAGCCCCATTTAAGTCAAACATACAATGTGTGATTTAAAAAATCCATTGTGCTAAGACTAATGATGATAAGATGTTTTATCTTGATTAAAATTAGAGTTAGGGTTACTTGCAGCCCTATAAGGGAAGACTGTTGACTCTTAGGTTTCTGCTGCCCAAGCAGACAAAATGGGAAAAACAAAACAAACAAAACAAAAAACAAAACATATGTCAAGGCAAAAAAAAAAGAAATTCTTTGAAGAATTTAAAGAGAAAGGGCTAATTCAAAGTGTTTATATTTAAATCAAACATCAGACACATTATTCATCTTTTGTATGTTTTCACATTCATTTTTAAATATGTCAGGAAAACATACGATGTTATTAACAATCATGAATCTAAGGGCATCAATATGAATCTAATAAAGGTTAACAATAATTCAGAGATTTAACAAATAAAATCCCACAATGTGTACAGAATTAATTCCACTGTGTTTACAGGTCTGAGAAGAACAACCCTGAGTAACAGCTGATGGGGCACAACATCAATGTGCCGTGCCAGCTGTTCACAGACAGCGGCCAAAGAGCCTTAGGCTGAGCTGGGAATTGTGGTGCAGCAGTGGTGAAAGTGTTGGATTTTACATTAAGTACTGCTAAAGTTGATTATGGTTCTATGGTCAAAAGCAAGTCCTGTGAAGATGTGAACAAGCTCCATCAGTCCTTACCAGGACTGAGAGACAAGACTGAGTAAAATGATTTAAATAAATCCGGGAAAGAGGTACTGCAGAAGGAGGATCATTCCCACAACCATGAAGCCACAAAAGAAGAGCATCAGCCAAACTGGAAAGGATCCTGGAAACAATGTAAAATGAAAGAACAAAAGATAAGGCATCATGGTTTGAGGTTATTATATATGGTCTTAATGTGTTCATTGGATGAAAATACAGGACTTACTTTGTTTGGGAATAGTATGTACTTGGCAGCGGCTGTCCAGAGCAACACTCAACATTGCTGTGTCATTATTCCCTTTGATATTTTTGCCTTTCAGCAAGTCAGGTAGGAAGGCAAGGTCTGTTACAACAAAGCCATGGGACTCTTGTATGTAATACAGCCTCTAAACACAAAGAATAAGACCAAGTAATCATCTTGCGGCAGGGCTGCATAGTTTATTTATTTGCCTGTTGGTTCTGAAGGAAATCTGCGCACAAGTGAAGTATGGCAGGTGTGTTGGGGAGGATGCAGTAGGTAACAATAAAAAGAACTCCTTTTGCACACTCTCCTGCCTTCAATTAACTTATTATATGCGGTCTCAGTCTTGACAGACCATCATCAGGTATTAACGGCAGAAAAATTTTAGACATACACAATCAATGGCTGTCTCAGTATTCAAGCATTCAGTCAGAGGACTGCTGAGACTGATGATCACCTGAATCTACTTAATGCATCATTAGTTCAGTAAGAGTTCAAAGAGTCACAATAAATAGTCAATATGCATATAACCTTACATAATTTACAAGACAAAACGTAACATCACAGAAATGCAATTTACTGTCATTTACACTGTCCTTTAATGAATAACTCTGGTTCTTGAGTTTTTTAAGTAGTCAAAAGGCAAAAACATACAAATATATGAAGTAAACAAAATAATTGCCAAATACATTAGTCAACATCCATTTTTCAAATGGATCTACTGAAAGACAAGAATAAACCACTTAAGGCTCAGTATAAAATACACTAACTTTTTAAAAAATAAAATAGCTTTTTCATCAAACTGTCCTCAAAAGGCCACAATAAATATTTTTTTGTGTGTGTGGACAATATAAAAGTCCAATTGCACATTTTTTAAGGCTCTGCAGAAAATGGGAAACTAACAACAACTAACTGATTTCATATCCACAGTCTTTTCACTAAAGTCTTCAGTGATCTGGCATAATCTCCTCAGTCGGTCATGCTAACTCTTTGGTAGGCCCTTCTTCAGTAGAGTGTGCGCTCATAGTAGAAAGAAGGGCATTTCTATCACTATTTTTATTTTTAAATACCATTGTTAATGATGACTACATATCAAGAAAATGTATGTTTTCTTACTAAACTCACATGACAACTTGAGATTAAAAAAATATATATATTAAGTTAACAAGTTAACAATATTGTAATATTTCAGCAGTTTTGGAAAATGCCTTATTTTGAGGGGTTTAAAATAAAATGTACCTCAAAATAACCCATGTATAAATTTGCATAGTTAAGGGAATAGATTAAGCCCATGCTTGTTTTAGAGATCTGCTGATAAAATTAGTTATCCAAACTGAAGTAGTTATATTTTATTACAAAGGTAGCCAGATCTCTTGTGTCTTCTAGGAAGGTGTGGATTTCTTTCTGAAATGACAAAGTATGGTCTGAGTTAAGTTTTCTATAGTAATTCTCATTAGGCAGTTGTGACATAATTTCTTGTTTGTATTGTTTCTTGTCCTTGACACAAATCACACATTCTTCACCTGCAGCTTTATCACAATATCTTTGTTATTTGTTAACTCTTAAATGCTATTTTTTCCCTTTTTGCTAGCTTTTCTGAAAAATTAAAAGGCTTTTGATGCAATTGCTTAACCTCCTGCTCCCCAATTCTGCTTAACATATTTATTGAAAGATTTGGCCAATTTGGCCAAGAAGTACTTCTAGGTTTGAATGGGGTCTATAGTGTAGTCTGAACAGTAAGGTCAGTATTTTTTCTTAAGAAAAAGCATAAGCATAAGAATTTTATACCACAACTTGGCACAAAAAACCGTCCTTTGGATAACAGAGATAAATGTTCATCAGAAAGTTCTTTTTTGAAATTATTGAATAATTTTATATCTCTGAAATTATTTGCCTTGTCTGCAACTCTTCTTCTTCAGCACTGCCTGCTGTGATCGGCTAAGAAAGAACCTTTGAAGAATTATGGTGTACTGGAGTCACTGTCAAGTGAATCCTTTTTCAGTTTCTCCCCGCAAAAGCTCCTTGTTTTCTCGGATGAAGCTGTAAAAGTGGAGACATGCGTGCAAAATTGTGCATCTGCCACCAGTTGGCAATTCTTTGTCTCTCCTTTGTATACTTTGATAATCTTTGGCATCCCTTTCGTTGTTTCTTTTTTGGCTTTTTTTTGGCTTGTAAGTTCTGTATTTAGCACCATTGTGTTTGATTGATAGTTCAAAATCTGTGAAGGTATTTCCAAACTTTTGTTTCATCATTTTCTGTGAATGAATTTGGCTGTAAAGTGCTCTGGGTTCTGTAGTGACTTGCTCAATAAGTAACAACATCAAATCCATCAAGAACTTGTTGACGTTTTTTTTCTTTTCTTTTACAAAACTAATTTTGTATTTTCCAATTATGGGAGCAGTTTGGATTCTTAGTCCTCTCGGGATTTTTTTTTATTTCTCCTGTATGTCTGTTTTAACCACATTTCTCCCACTTCATTCTTTTGCATTCTTCACTAAAAAAGTGAGTCGCATATATCCATGCTTGAAACAAGAATTCTCTGGGCAACACATTTAAAGCCAAATATTTCTTGAAAGGAGCACATTTTTGGGGTCTCACCACAGCTGAAAGTGTTCCCAGAGACAAAAAATACTGATACTTGAATATGAAGGGAATCCCTGCATTCCTGAAGTGCGACAAGTGTGTTGGAAGAGGGGGCAACAGGTAACAATTGTCTTGTGGATTATGTAAGACTTTATGTATATTGAATATTTATTGTGACTCACTTTGATCATATTTACCAAACTTACAATGCATTATGTAGTTTCAGGTGATCAACAGCCTCAGCAGTCCTCTGACTGGATGCTTACATATTGAGACAGCCATTGAACACTCACATATAGAAGTGTATTAATGCTACCATAATAATTGATGATGGTCTGCTGAGACTGGGAAGTCATGTAATAAATAAGTTAGTAGAAAGCAGGAAAGTGTGTGGGAGTTCTTCTTTTTATCTCTACCCAATGGTTTGAAATGTGGTTCCATCCACACTGTCTTTACCTGCAGGGAGAAAGCGATGTAGATAGCCACTGATCCTGTTACAGTTCCAAGGCCAAGAAACGTTCCAGTGTCACTGTCAAGGACAAGGTTTAAATTTTCATCAATATGCTGCAAGAAATTAAATTTTTATTTCTAAAAAGTCAGATTAATCCTTCAAAACAATACACACCACTGTTTAAAAGCTATTATAATGTTTTTCTTTTTTACTTCAACAATGGCTTAAAAAAGAAAAAAAAATATGGTTCAAACAGAAAATACATGTTTTACATTGTAAATACTTTTGATGCTAACAATGTATTCATTAAGTAAAATTCAATTAGTGTCCCTAAAGTGTTGATAACAGGAAGGAATATTGAAGTAACATTTTGCAGGTGTCTATTAATTCCAGATAAAGGATATTTAATCAGTTGTTTAAAGAAAGCAGTCTAGGCACCTTACAAATTTTGCATCTCTTTCTACTTATCTAGAGTCAAGTCACAGCGGCAGCAGGATGCGCAGATTTTTCTCTGTTTTATATCTTTTTGTCATTTTGATTACTGAACCTTTATGTCAAATAAGAAGCTACATGTAAAATAAGTGTGTGTGTGTGTCTGCGTGTGTGTGTGTGTGAGAGAAAGAAAGGGAGAGAAACAGAGAAAAAAAGAGAGGGGGAGAACTACAGTTCTTTATTTCCAACACCTTGTTTGATTAAAACAGTTTTCTTCCTCTGCAGTTACTAAATTAGCCTATTTCAACACGTTAACTATCTTATTGCTGTTATTGTGCTTGTTGTTGTATCCTACAGTTTGATTACTTTTAATGCATTTAAACTTTTTAACCTTGTAATAAAGCAATTGTAGAAAGCAAGGGATCCATTACTTTACTACCAACAGCAAATTTAAGACAACAATTTTCATCAAAGTTTTTCCTTCAGCTTTTGCCTGGTTTTTCCATAAATGACTGAACTACTTAACCGTGTTAATTGTTTTGTTGTTTGTTGTAGTCTGCAGTTTACTGATGAATTTAAAATAAATTTGACCTTTTCGATCCGTAATGAGATAGTCTAAAGCAATTGTGAAACTAATTAAAAACGCCAGCAACACTGGTTGGAAGCTAGCACTTTGGCCTATCAGGTAGGCCCAGTCACACCATCTAGTGCATTAAAAATGTAGACAATCTATTCAAATGTTTAAGGGTTATTTTTTGGGAAATAAGAGCTTTTATTTTAAGTTATTGCATGCTTTTATTTTGAAATTCTGAGGCATAACATTGCACCATATCGCGCTTGGGCCCTGTGTATTACTCCTTGAATTTCAATGGGGTCCTCACACTACTCAGTGCTCTGGCCATAATTAAAGCTGCAAGCAGTACTGAACGGGCCCTTGCACCCTGGCGCCCCTCAGTAGGACTCTCAGCAGTCTAAGTCAGAGTAGTAACCTAAGTCGGTGTAGTAGTCTTAGCAGTTAAGAAAGTCAAAGTAGAAGTGAAGTCAGTAAATTTGGTTTTAACACACACATCTAAATTGTGCCAAAACCAAATTTTAAGCACACAAAGTTTGTTTCAGATCAGACAATGTGCCTGAATGTTATAAGCATATAATTTTCCAGGGCAAATAGCTCAAGATGACTGCCAGGCCACAGCCACACTGTTCATTGAAAACAAAATCTTTTGATAACTTTAGATCCCAAACACATTAAGAAAGCACTAAGTAAATTCAAAGAACACCAGACAAAATTTCTAGAAGGAATTTCTTGAAATATCAAATGCGTAACTTGCCAAAAATGGCCATTTAAGCTAAAGTGGCAGCTTCCAGTTGAGTTTAGCCGAGGGTATCAACAGACTTTTTTGTAGATCTGGGTGTAATACATATGTGTACCAAATTTAATGATTATACATGAAAGTAGTCAGCAGGGCTGCATTTTAGGGGGCGCTAATGAGCCATTTGATCCTCAGCCCCCCAATTCGCAAGATCCATGGAATGTGTAAATTTTCACAACTGATGCATCTGTCAAAGTTCATGAGATTTTGATCATGTTTAAGTTTTCCCAATACCAATTTATTTTTAAGAAGAAGAAAAAGAATTCCTTGCATCTCAAAAGCGTGCTTGGGCCCTAAAAACTGTTCCTTATTGCTGTTTAGGTCCACTCACAAGTCATTGGGCTAAAGTCTAGTCTGCACTTCAGTCCCCATTTTTCCTGTAACTTGCTGCTGATACTTCTGGTGAAATGGATGTTCTGAGGGATTAACTGACCTCACTTTTAATTATTGATAACAAAAGTGAACCCCAAACTGCTCCAGTGACTGATATCAAGACCGCTTGAGCCATAACACGGAGGAGAAACATGTGATGTGATACTGATTCACATAACAAAAACTACTCATGTGCTCTACCTCACCCCAACTGATGCAGACATTTTTTTTCTTAAACATAAACCACAACTTGGTTTCATTGATGTTGGGTATTAGGTCCTTCTCTTTGAACCACTCTGGAAGATTGCTGATTTCCTCTAGCTATAGAGAGTAATTGTTTTAACAAAGCGGGCCATATGGTAGTGTTGTCCTCATACCTAATATAATTGAATTCTCTCCATATCAAGTGTTGCAATCATGGATAACGTAATGATTATGAGGAGGCTGAACACACAACTTCAGGAGACCCTGGTGTTGAGCACTAGTGTGAATAACATGATTGCCAGCCAATCTGGACGGTCTGAGGTCTGTTAGTAAGGAGTCCAAGCAGTACAATTTTGCTTGTGTGAGTTTTAAATGGGCTCTTACCATTATTTATTTGTTGACTGGGGTTATTTGTACATTGGGTTGTTTGATGCTTAATTTTTAGAGTGGTTGTTGCTGTTTTTACTGCACACTAGAGGTGATTTAAATTTACCTCTTAATGATGCTTGCCTGTTTATAAGAGCAGTGAAAGTGAATTTTAGAGTGTTCATATATAGGAGGGGAGACCACTCCTTTTGTTCAGTCAATAAAAATCAAGTTTTTTTTTAACTGATAGACAAAACAGCATCTTGTAGAAAATACTTACCTTGTTATTATTCATAGGGAAATGGGAGCTCAGTGAAACTATATCACCCTCCAACAACTGCAAAATTCCACAATTATTTCAGCACTAATTATTTAATTGAAATATCATTTTCTTGAACTTCTTAAGCCACTAAAACAGTTGTTGGGGTTGATAACAGCACTTATGTCTGCATCTTTTATGACATATGTTGGGTCACAAAGTAAAGAGAATAATTACAGATGCATTGATAATAAACAACCTCCTGTCTGGATAAATAATAGGTGTGTTACAATTAGGGCTGTGGAAGTTAACGTGTTAATAACACGTTAACTCAAACTCCTTACAACTCAAACGGTTACAAAGCAGAAATAGATACAGAAAAGGGACTTTTAAACAGAAAGTTTAGCTTTAAAGTTTTGCCCGATGGTTCTCTGGTCAAAACAAAAGT
>JAPZDV010000343.1:0-12461 GCA_029814665.1 Acanthurus lineatus
ATCTCATTAAGACAATCTATCTAAAAACTGATTGTATTTTTTCAACAAATGGCAATCTGAGGCGATCTGGTTAAGAAAAAAAAGCCCTTATTAAAAAACTATGACTGTAAAAATACAAAAAATGCAGGTGAAAAGATTGAAAACAGCTGAAAGACCCAACATTCAGTGTCAAACACCACAAAGTATAAATTTGATCTACTCTATCTAAACTAAAACTCAAGTGTGCAGCATAATAAACAGAAGTGTAAATCAGAACTGACAGAAATTAAATAATTCCATCATTTTACATGTATTTTTTATGGTCATACAGTCATTTATTTTAGTTTATTTCTGTGAAAACAACCAACCAAGTTTTAAATTCTGGTGCAGATAGAATAATCCATCATTCATTTCCATTACCTTTTATTATTGACTATTAATGCTGACAATATAGCAAATAATTAACAATAATTTATGATCTTTTTGTTCTCTTTTTATTATTTCAGCACATTTAAATGTTGACAAATTGTTTTTACTCACCAGCCGAGTTTTGGTGTCTCACCAGCAGAGATTCAGAGCTGCGATGAAGGGATGAGATTTCCTCTTTTGGTTCACAGATTAAGACTCATTTCACTGGAGAGACACACACACACACACACACACACACACACACACACACACAGGGTACAGAATCAGCAGGGAAATGAAACTGGTGATCCAACAGAAACGTTTTTTTAAAATCTGTGATCGTTTTTTTACGAAACTACTTTTGACTTGATCTTCAGTGTTAATTTTGCCTAAAACGTAAAAGAGTCAGCCTACCTGTCGTGTTTCCATGGTAACAACCAGCAACACCTGCTAGCAACAAATTTCAAAATAAGGAGCAAGTGAAAAGTGGCTGATAATGTGCTATTTTTTAAATGTAAAACATAAATGTAAATACGTAAAACATCCTCCTAAAATTAGAATTCTTCCATTTTCTGCTGAAATGAACAGAGCTGAGTGGTTCAACTGAGCTTTTATTCGTTCATCAACTTTTATTTTCAGCAGAAATTTCAACTTTTCTTTGCAGCAGGACCTGATGGATGATGTCTAAAGCAGCATTCGTGTTGTTTAGCAACGTTGAACTCACTATAAATTCCTTATAGTCAACAGAAAATTACTAAAGAAGAAGAACACAGCACGTCTGAACTGCAGGCAGCTGGAGAAAGCAACAGTAGAAAGTGTGTTTGAATATGTGACCTTCAAAGTTTAGGATATAAAAACATGAACTTCACAAACAACAAAGTGAAAAAGTTTATCTTTTCAAGTAAAAGACTGTTTAGATTATAAAAGTACAAGATAATAAGTGTAAACAGTAAAACACACAAAGCAAAAGAGCCCATGTGGTTGGAGAAGGATGGAGTTTTATTTATTTTCTCTTGTGTGTGCAAATGTTGTACATCAATTTATGGACGACTTTTAGATTTTAAATTGAATAAAGGTGAAAAAAAGGACAGAATCTCTAAAATTAATTTAAAAAAAGGAAAATAAAAGAGAATCTTAAATTAAACATTTAATTTAATCGTAAATTAAATTAAAACTACAAACTATTTCCCAAACTAAGCACAATTTAATGCACCAACTTTTACCCAAAAGGATTTAAATCCTGCTTGGATAAATCTGTTTGCAGAGAGTTTGGAGCGCCCTCATGTGGTCATTATATGCAACAGCAGTGGGCTGTCATAGACTTCAGTGCAATCTGTAAAACATGATCTGCAAGCTACAACAAATGTGATCCTCTTCAAGTCACTTTGGCTAAGTGAGGACTATTATAATCACTGAGTAACTGTGTTAATGTTAAATTACAACTTATGTTAATTAACTTTTCATTGCAAAGCATTTACCTAATTTTTTGCAGTTTATTGCTTACTTTTTTTAAAGTTTAGAGTCATTTTTTTCCAAACTAGTATTAAACAGCAGATCAAGAATTTAGTGTGTGTGTGTTTTTCTTTGTTATATAAAATTATACATGATTTACAAATCATTTTGGTCTTTTCCACATTCTAACATGTGTGTCATGGCATGTTTCTGATGTGTTTAAGCTTTTTTGTTCTCAGCAGCAGGCAGCAGTTTTTAACAAACAAGCAGTGTACACTTAACTTGCTAACTGAGGGAAAACAAAGGTAGAAACTAGCTTGTAGAGAGATGAAAACACTTTGCAGTTAAAGTGACAGATATTTTCTCCAGGCGTTGGTTGAGACCAAAGCAAAGTTAGACAGAAAGTAAATATTTGGCCTCTGTTTCATTCAAACACGAGTCCAACAGGAAGAAAGTGGCGCTCTGTGCTTGATGGATGTGTAAATAAGTAAATGTTTTGAAATTTTTGCCTTTATAATCTTGAAATGTGTTGATTTGTGTGTCTGTCTGCATGTAATTGTCTTTTACTTTAGTTGCATGAACACACAGTGAAACTTTAAGTGCCATTTTTCAATGTTTTGATCTGAAATGTTGTTTTGGGACGATGCAAACGTCATCAGTGTCCTCGTTTTTAACTGAGGTTTTCTTTTGTTACGAGGACTTTGCTTTGTAAAATCCTCAGTGGAAGTTCATTCAGAGTTCCCAAACACGGAAACAACAGCCTGTCAGTGAAAGTGTGTGTGAAGGTGTGTATGTGTGTGTTGGTATCCGGATCAAAGAAGGACAGTTTTCCTTTGTTCCAGTCCAGATGGACCCGGATCCTCTGGAGTTTCTTCCTCACTCGGAGAACAGTGGGTGGACATCCTAACAAGCGGGCGCTGTATTTCCCGTTGTAGAACTCGATTTGCCAAAAACCTGATTTGATGAGTCTCTTCTTCTGGACCGACTCTGCTGCCACGCCGGCAAACCAGGCCGTGTTGTCTCCGACCTCCACATCCCAGCTGTGAGTCCCTGAATTGAAGGCCTCGTAGCCCCGGACGGAGCGATGATAGTCAAACCTCTCTGGGTTTTCAGGAAGCTGCTGCCTCTCTCCGTGTCTCACGCTGGTCAGATCTTCTGACAGGATGAACTCTGGATGAGCAGAGTTTGGATCCAGGATCACAGGAGTGTAGGAGACCATCTCCTTCATCTTGTTCCAGATGTTGAAGGTCAGGTTGCCCAGGTGTTTGGCCACATCTATCAGAGCTCCTGAGACCAGCTGTGGATCGTCCAGCAGGGGGCACTGCTTGACTCTTTCTATTGCAGCCTTGTAGTTCTGCAGAAATGAGACGTCTGCAGATTTTAGCTCCTCCTCTGTGGCTTTGATTGTGTCTGAAAGACGTGATATCTCTCTGCTCAGAGCTTCAATCTTCTCCTTCATCAGCTGACTCTTCTGCCTCTCTTCCTCCCTCAGAGCAGTGATCCTGGCCTCCTCTTCATCACGAAGAAACTGGTTAAGTTTGTCAAACTGCTCCTTAATCTGCCTCTCCGTGTGTTGGGCCTGGACCTTTATGTGTTCAGCTGTTTGATCACAGTTTTCTTTAATTTGTTCAAACACCTTCAGTTTCTCCTGTATTGGCTTCACGCATTTCTGCAGATCCTTTCTGTAATCCAGTGCAAACTCATGGATGGGTCTAAATTTATGGTTGTTGTGTGTTTTTGAGTCTCTGCAGACGAGACACGCTGGCTGCTGGTGATCCAGACAGAAGAGTTTGAGTTTCTCCGAGTGCAGACTGCAAAAAGCGTCAGATCCTGCTGAGGCTCTCTGATCTCTCTCCAGTAAAAATGTCTCACACAGGTTCTTTAACGCCAGGTTACGAGGTGGATCGTTCCTCGATGATTTTCTCTTACAAACTGGACATTCCTGTGTGGACTTCCCCCTCCACCACGTCTGTAGACAGTCTTTGCAGAAGCTGTGGCTGCATGACAGGACGACAGGATCTTTAAAGATGTCCTGGCACACGGGACAAGACAGATCCTCCACAGTTTGGAAAGACATTTTCTCTCTCTGAGCAAGTTTGAACACACCAGGCAGAAAGCTGAGCAGGAAGTCAGTAAATCGTGGCTCCGTCAGAAAATCCCCTGAAAGTTGCATCCATTCTGATTTGCTTTTTTTCCAATAAACTCCACGAACGCAGCCAGCAGCATGTCGAATTTGAAGTACTTCCAGAGTTTCCGGCTTTAGCTTTCCTCACTCAGGGGGGGAAGTTGCGGGTCTGGTCTGAAAGAGATTATTTTTGTCCGTCTGTGTGTCACTTCCTGGTGGAGGAACGACGGTCTGTTTCCTGGTTTGTCTCAGGTGAGTTAGAGGTGGAGCTTTGTCAGGCAATCCGTGCAAAATGTTAAACAATTATGAAATAGATAAGGAAGGTGTTTCCTTTCTAAACATGGCAGATTTTTATTGACCAAAGACAGCAGACGGCTAAAACAAAAGCCCTTTGTGCACCCAGTAAGTAATGACAGGGTATTTCACTGTCATTGCCTAACAGGTTGTGGGCGGATCCAGTATTTTCAGCAGCCATGAGGTAATTAACCAACATTTAAAAATATTCCCCGATATCTTCCAACGTCTACAACATTCATGAGTGTAAACATGCACAGAAAACTGATGAAAACTCCTCTGAAAAATTTGAATATTTACTTTACATGTGTATATAGAGCCAAAGTGCTTCTCTTTTCTGTAGTAGTAGTAAGAAAACCTCAGTCAAAATCAAAGTGACAAGACCAAAATAAACCAAAACTTTGATCTCGGAGCACAGACTTGTTTAACAATATTGTGCTGTGCATACAATTTGTCTATTGGAATGAATGTTATTGTTTGGAGAGAAATAATGTTGTATGCTTTAAAGTAACAATGGTTAAGAAAATTTTACCTGTGAGTTTCCTGTCAAAGTTGAGTCTTAAAAAATTGAATTTAAACAAATAACATACGTATAAATAACATATAGATATTTAGTTTTGTAGGATTTGTTAGCTCCATCAGTAGTTTTCTTGACCTAGCTATAATACAAAGTTTAGAAAGTTGGGGACCCTCAGTAATTAATAGTTTTAAATGAACTTGCAAGGTGACTTAAACGTAATTCTCTGAGCATGTTAAGCTAACTTATCAGACTAACTTAGCTAACAGAACCACAGTAAGTAACTTTTGTCTTTGACCAAGCTAAAATTAGCCATATTTGAAGAATTTAGCCAAGTAATTAACCTACAGTGATACATCTTGATAAGCTACAGCATCTTTCTATAATTCAAAAAATAAAAAATTGGAATGAATTTTAAATAAAATGTAATCAGTTTGAAGTAATTTGAACCTACATTTCTGAGTGGAAGTAGATGTAAGGCACTTGTGTTTTATAAACTCATAAAACACTTACGTTTATCTTTGGTTTTGACTACAAAATGCATTTCAGTCTCATGATGATCTCTTCAGCATAGTTTTCTGAATGTCCCATAGGCCTATGTGTTAGCAAGATAATATAATTGTCAATTTATGGCAGGCTAAAAGGGCATACACAGTCACACAGTAATTAAAAGTGCATTTTTGAAACACATCTTTATGGAGTATATCACAAGCAAGAAGCATTAATGCCTCAAAACACTGTAAATTTCAATTCCAATAGTTCATTGCAGATTAAATATTGTTTTTTCAAATGTAAAAATTGTGTATATCTTGAACAAAAAGTGGCATCCTGAGCTTCTTTTCTTTAAAAACAGCAGATTAGTAAACTAGACTAAAGCTTTCTGGCTAGCTAGCTAATCAATTTGCTCTTAAGCTGCAGTGAGATTTTGGCTAGCTTGGCTAACTTTTGCTACCCAGTGTTTGGCTAATTTATCCCAGATGGCTACATTTCCTGTCAAAACCTAAATCTATATCTTTAATTACAAATATTTTTAAAAAAAAAGAAAGAAAAAGTGAGCATAACTTACCAGTAAACAGACTTTAAAGTACTGCAGTTAACATTAGCAAGCTCTTAGGTAGTTAGCCATCTGTTTAGCTTTTTAGCTAGCTAACTGTACTTTAGTTGGGGAGCTTGAGTATTTTATATGATGTGAATCATGATGCTTTTTATATAAATACTATAATATGATATATCCTGTATAATAATTCAAAATCTTGAACCAGGTTTGAAAAATGTAAAGCAAATACACAGTTTTTAAAATGTGTTTAAGCTAAATGATTTTGAATCAGCCAGTTATGATATGCAATGTTAATTAAATACGAGGTCAGTAAGGTCAGTAAGTCAAATTTATTTTAATTCCACAAAATAATTGTCCCATTCTCAAACTCTCTTTATAAACATAATACCAACAATAACACACAAGTAGTGGATAATCTGATTAAGCTGAGATTTGAGAAACTTTTCATAATTATTTCAACACATTATTTTTTTTGCTGTGACTCTGTGTCAACATTGGACTGAATTTTCTGTAAATCCTACAAAAGAAGCAAGCTTTAAACTTTTCAGAGCACCACTGTAAGCCTAATAATGGTTTACAAAGCATATGAAATAATGAAATAACCCATAATTTGTTTAATTTACCAGCTGAGCAGATTACTACTGTTGATGCCTCTGATATCATTGGCTATAAGCTATTTTATTTTTACAGAGATCTTGGCAGGTAATATTTTCAGTTGTTGTTCATGTTTATTACTAATGTATGGAAACACCTTTTCAGTGAAAGTGTGTGTGAAGGTGTGTATGAGTGTGTTAGTGTCAGGATCAGAGAAGGACAGTTTTCCTTTGTTCCAGTCCAGTTGAACTCTGATCTTCTGGAGTTTGGTCTTCACCGGCAGAACAGCGTAGGGATCTTCTGGAGAAACGGCTGCATATTTACCATCAGACAGTCCTATTCGCCACAATTCAGACTTTATGACTCCCCTCCTTTGGACCGACTCTGCTGCCACACCCAGAACCCAGCCGGTACTGTCCCCGACCTCCACGTCCCAGCCGTGAGTCCCTGAGTTGAATCCCTCAGCACCCAGGACCATGTTATAAAAGTTAAACCTCTCTGGGTTTTCAGGAAGCTTCTGCCTCTCTCCACGTCTCACAGTGGTCAGATCTTCAGACAGGTTCAGTTCTGGATGAGCTGAGTTTGGGTCCAATATCACAGGAGTGTAGGACACCATCTCCTTCATCTTGTTCCAGATGTTGAAGGTCAGGTTGCCCAGGTGTTTGGCCACATTGATCAGAGCTCCTGAGACCATCTCTGGATCATCCAGCAGAGGGCGCTGCTTGACTCTGTTCATTGCAGCCTTGTAGTTCTGCAGAAATGAGACATCAGAAGCTTTCAGCTCTTTTTCTGAGGCTCTGATTGTGTCTGAAAGAGCTTCTATCTCTTTGCACAGAGCCTCAATCTTCTCCCTCATCACTTTACTCTTCCTCTTCTCTTCCTCCCTCAGAGCAGTGATCCTGGCCTCCTCTTCATCATGTAGAAACTGGTGAAGCTTCTCAAACGTCTCCTTAATCTGCTTCTCTGTGTGCCGGGCCTGGATCTTTATGTGTCTTGCTGTTTGATCACAGTTTCCCTTAATTACTTTCAAGAGCTTCAGTTTTTCCTGTGCAGGCTTCACGGATTTCCTTAGCTGCTCCCTGTGATCCTGTGCAGCTTCATCAACGGGTCTGAATTTATGGTTGTTGTGTATATTTGCATCTCGACAGACAACACACACTGGCTGCTGGTGATCCAGACAGAAGAGTTTGAGTTTCTCAGAGTGCAGACTGCAAAAAGCTTCAGATCCTGCTGAGGCCCTCCGATCTCTCTGCAGTAAAAATGCCTCACACAGGTTCTTCAGTGCCAGGTTACGAGGTGGATCACTCATTAAAGGTATCTCCTTACAAACTGGACACTGCTTTACTGGTTTATCTTTCCACCATTTCTGCACACAGGCTTTACAGAAGCTGTGGCTGCATGACAAGATAACAGGATCCTTAAAGATGTCATGACAGATTGGACAGGAGAGATCCTTCTCTGAACCAGAAGCCATTTTCTTCTTGAGTGAAGCCAAAAAAACTCACCATGCGGAGCGCTGAATCAGGAAGACAATCAGAGCTGTTCCTCTTTCTGCCGTCAAAAGTTCCCCTTTCTTACTTTCACTTTGATTTATGGGGTTTTTTTTATCAGTTAGCCACAGGTTAAGGTGGAAATATTATTGTTGGAGCATCACATTCCTCTTTTCCCTCAGTTATGAGGATTAGATTGCGGTGTTTCCGTGTCTCTGTTGAATGAGAAAGGCAGAATAAAAACTCTACTTCCTGTTTGTTACAGATGATGTACAGAAAGAGGTGGAGTTTTTTTTTACACCACCTATGTGTTTATGTGTAAGAAGCCGTAAATGAGATAAACTGAGATAAATACAAACGGTCACAGAGCTTTGAGATTGCTTCTTTATGTCGACATACTTTCGACAAGAGCACAAAGTAAATGTGACGAGTTCTGACTTGTAAGCGATCTGTGTCTCTATTTACATGGAAAAACAGTCACAACGCTGTACCCTTTTTATTTTTATTTTTTTTGCTTTTCCATGATGTCAAACAGACATATCAGGAATGCACAGAAAAAGAAAACACCATCACTTCACTAAAATAACTATTTGAGTAGTTTTAAATAATCAAACATAGCAAAAAAGATCAGATTAAGAAATAATATGAGTTTAATTAAAGTCCTGTCAAAGTTAACACAGTAAAAATTATTAAAAGCAGAGCCAACAACAAAAGTAAAGGGGGGGGGGGTCACAATAAGAAAACCTGAGAAATATATTATAAATGGAATTCTGTAAAGTAGTATTTGGGAAGGAATGGCAGAGTTTTAAACATGTACAAGTGATATAAAACAGACAACATTTGATTTGTCTCTTTATCTAATTCAGTTCAACTCAATTCAAACCACTTTATTCTCCCAGAGGACAATTTAAAGGGCACATAGAGCACATGAGCATATGTCAATTTAAACATAAATGTTAATAGTAGTTGTTTATTTCAGTTCTTAAAACTGTCAATCTGACTCCCTTCTGTCACTCGGAGTTAAACTTTAACTCTTGTCACAACTGCAGAGATAAAAACCATGTTTTATATCAGGCTGTAAACATGTTTATAACTTCTGTGAAGTATTTTATCACGTGTCCTTACGGGATTTGACCCACTTTCGGAAGAAGCCTCAAGTGGTCATTTAAGGAACTGCGGTTTCGGCATTATCCTTGTTGCCTAAGATGCCACTTGAATAGCAGCACGTGACACTCAGCTTGTGGGGCTCAAAGTGTCATGAAAATATTGTAAAATAAAATTAAAGAGCAGAAATCATTTCTCCAGAAATCATGATTCACAGACTTTTTTATGAGGAGTTAAATGTCAGAGCTATTTTCTTTCCAAATCAGCCAAAAAAACTCCACAGAAGGAGCAGTGTATTAAATGACAACAGGCTTTTGTCTCTTTAAATTATATTTGAGGTGAATCACTTCTCCAACCACCTTAACAACCAGTAAATCACAAAGCGAAGGGAAGAACTTTGGGAAAACTAACGCAGTTGTTTGTTTTGGCTGTTCGGCTTCCACATATCTTTATCTGGGAATCATCAACAATCTCCAGCTGTCAGTCAGTAACAGCGACACACCTGAAGTTTGTTAGCATGGATCTGACAAGATGTAGTTCTTGTTGAAACAGGACACGAGGGTGGGACAAGAAATAACATTTTGCAACCAGCAGTAAAAATCAAAGTAAGAATAAGAATTTTAAAAAATTCTTTAGTTTTCTAAACAATTCTAATTCTATGGTGATTCTTTAAGTTTATTTCTGTCTGGTGGTGGAAAAAGTCTGAAAAGTCTCCTTCGGCTCAGCTTGGCTAGAAGTGGATGTTGGTTGCAGGGTGTTGTGAGAAATATGGGGGTTGGGAGGTTTGTGGGAGGGGGGCGTTTGTTTCACATACGTTAAAAAAACAGGTTTAACCCATCAGCCCAGCTAATGCTAACTAGCCTTCCTCTCACATCCTGATCCCTCCAGCCGATAGTTAACTGCAGTAAGTTTTGCTCCTCATGTGTCTCTCGTTGTCCTGTTTTTTTTCTGCTAATTCATTAATGTAAGGATATATTGTTTTTTTTAAAATTTGCTTTATTAATATGGTCACATTTTTTTTTTTAGACCACCATGAAATATCAAATCATCACTTTCTGTGCTGACAAACTATGAAGTGTTCTTCCGGGTATCCTTGAAAACCTGGAGAAACATGGGGAAAAAAATTGTCCAGGTTTATGGACGAGATTACTTTGATTATGTTGTGGAAATGCTGTGAATATATAGCGTCACATGGAAACACAAACTGACAACAAAGCAGCCAAAAAGCTATATGTAACCTAGATAACTACACATTTTACAAGGTTTATAGAGATTAAAGGTTTATAGATTATCATTGTTTTCTCTCAAAACCTTTTTGAACAGTTAGATGATGTTAAACTGGTTGCAATGTTTGTTACAGTTGCTCACATAAAAGCTCTTTACTCAGTTGTTTTGCCGGCAAAGGTTTAGGGTTTGTTGTTAAACTCTGGCAGCAGTTTTACATGTGTGTTGTTAACGGAGTTGGATGATAAAAAACAGGAGGCTAACTGTAAAATAAAAAGTTTAAAACTGGAAACACTGATAAGCAGAGTGTTTTTACTTTGCTAGCATGTTTCAACAATGCACTGCTGCACTGTTGAAACAAAATGGACCGAAACTTGACATTAAATGTGAGAGTGTGATCAGCCTCCTTATGATAATCCAGTTATTTTACCAGTAAAGTAAAGTATCATGTGAAGAGCCGTTGTTAGCAGTTAATGATACCAAATAATTCAACACTAAATTTGTTTAAAACATTTAAAAATGTAGAGTTCAGTCTGGATTAGTCTGCAGGCAAAATTATAAACAAAATTATGTGTTACTGGTGTTCAGACAGCAATTACTGATAATGACTACTGATAATGACTGAAAATGATTGATGATAATTTGTAAGAAAAAAGGGAATCAGGCTAATAATTACATACATTGCTTACAAAGCATTTTCTAATCATAGAACATGAAGACTTCTCTAAGAAAAACAAAATAAAATTTAATCATAGAAAACAATTTTACAAATTGAAACATCACTAAAACAAAGCGATTAAGAGAAATATAATAGTGAATGTCACAGTTCTTGTGTGTCATTTAAAGCAGCTCATCACTAAAAATGTCCTTGAAAAGTCCTGGAAAACGAGCTCTAGGACACCTGGGAGGTAGAAAATGTTTTAAAAAATAACCTTAAATCTTGATCGATGTAATATTTTTTTCACGAGCTTTCAAATTCATCTTACAGTCTTTCAGTTGTTTCAAGTTTCAGTTGTCTGATTCTCTTCAGTTTAACATCTGGATGCCATTTGTTTCTTTTTTTTGAGGCACAGCTGTTTCATTACACACTGAGAGACGATTCACTGCGTTAAAGTTGGCGATGAAGACGAAAACAAATTGATGATGATGAAAAACAGAACTTTACATGTTAAATGTGACCGCAGACAAAGTGATGTGATCAAACAGAGCTTCTGTTATCATGTTTGATCATTTCTGCTCTTTAATCTCAGCGATCAATCTGCACTCACTCTCTTTTGAAGCAGCTCAGTTTGCGTGTTATTGATCACTGCCACTCGGTTTACTGTAACGATGCCGCTGAGTTGGTGGTAAACTGTTTCCTGTCGATGACTCATGTGTCAGTTTAGTTTCTGTTGAAGACAAACATCCTCTCACACACTTGCAAAGACGTTTTAAAGCCTAAATTTTATGGTCTTGTTTCGTTTTTACATCATAGAGACCAGATGAAATCCTCTCACACACACACACACACACACACACAAACACACCTTTCTTACACACACACACAGGAGGAAAACATTATGGAAGGCGGGGTCCTTGTTTTTTTCCCCCGTCTCTCTGTCCAGCTCCTGCCATTGGTTGGCTTTGGACCAATCACATCTCACGTGTGGTCACCACAGAGTGTTTTGCCGCTTGAAGTGGCTGCAGATCTCCCAGCATTCCTCGAGGAGACAACAAGGTTTTTTTTTGCTTCTCTTTCTTCACTTTGTTTAACATTAATTTGGATTTAATTTACCTGATTGGAGATTCAGTCATCAGCAGCAGATTTTTCTTCCTCCTGAAGGTGAGAAACATCTTATTTTTAAAAAAAACACATTTCCTCAAAACATCCTGAATACCAGAGAGGCTTTTCATGTCTGAGCACAACGAAACAGTTTCCATTTGTTGTCATAAAACAATAGGTGGACCGGGACAGTAAAGTTGTTTAAGTATGATTGAGTATGAAACACGTATTAGTAGTTATACTACTGAAAAGGCTTCCTGTCAGAGCTAGTTTATGATGTGGTGCAGTTTGGTTTGAGTTTGTTGTTCCATTTCCAATAAAAAAACATGATAACTGAAGGTAATAGTTTGAAAATCTAGAAAAATCTGAAGAAATTAAAATGTTAAGGAACTATTCAGTGATTTTTCTTGCCCTCCGTGCTCCAAAATTGGCAAATTTTATGTAAATAAAATGTA
>JAPZDV010000344.1:0-12453 GCA_029814665.1 Acanthurus lineatus
TTACTTTTGTCTTCTTTTTTTTTTTTTTTTTTTTTGCTTAGTTAATCTTTGCATTTTTGTTGATTTTTGAGTTATCAGCTTGTTTTTTCAATAAAGCTCGCTTTTTGTTAAATTAGTGAATTTTTTTTATCTGCATTTGGGTCCTTAGTATTTGTAATTCATGACAGTTATGCTCACTAATATTCCTCTTTTGGAGACAATATCAGAGTCAACCCCTTCTACATTTCTCTATTTTTACGAAATTTATTTACCATTTTGTAATGTTTTCTTTCCACCTTGTTGATACCGTACTGTAAGGCATGGTGTATTTTTTTATATTTTGCCTTTACATTGAAGCCTTTTTTAATTTTTATTTAATTTTTTCATTTTATTCTTTTCAGTGAAAACTGTGAAAAAATGCATCATGTTACTGCTCATCTTGACCCCAATGCTGATACCCTGTCCTGTTTCAAATTCAATCCCATTTTAAGTTATAATCCATGAGAAGGGTTTGCCATATGTAATTCTTTTAGAAAGGCAGGACATTTATGTTTTGCAGGTTTACAATTATGTCACCAAAAATGTACATTTTTATTATTAGGTATATTTTCTGTCTGATTATCTTCCCAACACACAAAACTGCCTTGAAACATATTATAGAACCGCATAGATAAGATGCATGATTGTAAATCTTATAGCTAAGTTTTAAGTTATAAGAAGGTTCCAGGCTTAAACTCATTGGGTGTCTAATTTGTATGTTCTTTTCACGTCTGCAAATGTTTTCTTCAGGCAACCTAAGTTTCTGCCAACTTCCAACCACTTTCTCCTGTTTCCACACGGAGTGTTATTTAATTTTAATTTGCCCATAGGGCAATTTTCTCTCTGTATTGTTTCAATACCATATTGTTAAACTCTTGAGTTGCATTTTATCTATTAAAGGTGCTACATAAACAAAGTTATTATTATTGTTATTATCATTGTTATTATCATTGTTGTTGTTGTTGTTGTTGTTGTTGTTGTTGTTGTTGTTTTTATAAGTAACCTATATGCCTCACTAGACTTGGAAAAGGAATTTGAAGATCTCAGCTGGAAGCTTGTTCCACACTGACACAGGACTACTTTTGACCCGAGCACTCAGCCAGGCAAAGTAGGAATAAATCTAGTCTTGCAAAGTGAGATACAACAAGCATTTCTGAAATGATTACAAGCAAAAAATACACTTCTGAGTGCAATGTAGCACCATCTTTCCTGTGTGTATATATAATAACTGTTCTTAATTGTGACTGTGTTCTGAGTGTTTAGACTTAGTCAAGTTGTTTAAGTAAAAACTTGAATTTAAATGTCAGATATAGTTACCTTCATTGACAATGAAAAATTGCCTTTACAATGATGCACTAAGATTCTGTTTCCCACAATGAAGAGCATGAGTCTATTCCTGCTTGGAGTGGCACCACCAACCTTCAAAAGCTAGGCTAACTAACGATACTGTTCAGAGGGCTGTTACTATTACTTTGTAGTACACTTGACACAACATGCCACCACCACAGTTTCCATCCATCTATTAACCACATGTCTTTAGCAGGGTCACAGGGGACTGGAGCAAGTGGTAGGATACTTCTGGATAGAGACAAACAAGCTTACATTCACACCGAAGGAAATTTTTAGTCACCACTTAACATGCATGGTTTTAAATGTATTTAAACACCTTCAAACACCGCCAGTACAATTTATAGCCTAATGACAGAGTGAATTAGGGCAAGTGCTTCCTAAATTTAATAATTACAACACAAAAAAGGACCTTCATTTAATATGACTAAAGAATAAGGTTGTTAATATGTGTGGTGAGAGGGATGAAGCATCAGACTTATAGGGGCCTACATTAACATTTAATTTGGATTGATGCTGCTTGTGTCATTCTAAAACAATAACCCTGGAAAGAATAATCTAAATCAAACTAAAATAAACTACAAGCCCTTAGGGTGTAACTCCTACACTGGTTACATGATCATTACTGTTGAAACTGTAGACGCCAGTATATCTGTCCTTAACAAAGAATGTATTCCTTTCCTGGAGTAAGGCAATCTATTTGATCAGCCCACCAAATTTCTTTCTCAGGTCTGACCCTTTAATGTTTATTCGCACCAAAAAATATTTATTTGCGACTTTTTCATAATCCACAACTACTCTTTATATTGGCATAGATGCCTTGAATTTTCGTTATGGTAAAGTAAAGTGTTGACTGGTGAGTTAACTGCAAGACGAGTTAAGCTGAGCAAACAAGGCCATCTGCCTCCTTATCATATTACTGGTAACTGACCATGTTGAATTTAGAGGCTGTTTTTTTGTTTTTTGTTTTTTTTTTAAAAGAGAATCTTGTTCAGTGGTCACTCCACACAAAAAGTACCTGAGCTACATTGCATCACTTCCTGCAAACTTCATGAAGAACAATGAGGGAAAACTGTCTTGTTCATCTGTTATGACAGCGTATTTTCTGACCTGTAACTTGACCTGATCTTGTAACACAAAATCTGCAAGCACGATGAGGCAGCATTAACTGTTGAGCCTGTTTGTAAATAGGTGTTACCAACAATTATCTGTACTTCAGTTCTGCATCCCGAATTATGTGGAACAAAGGAGAGGAGAGCCTGCTTATGTGATCATAGCACTTATGATGTTCTTGACAACTAACAGTGCCAGTTAGACAGGTATGACTGCCAACATCAAACTTAACTGGTGACAGATGGTTCCTTTAATTTTGTTTGTTGTTTTTTTTCAGTAGCTCAGCCACACCAAATAATAATCTGAGATCTGGCATTTAAAATGTGTCAGCCTTTTTGTACTTTCAGTTATGCAGAATTATGACAATTTACTCCATCAAATTCAGATTTTTCCTCTGTGAAACTCTGACCCATGTGTGTCATTTATCATTATAGCGCTTGAAATTACACTGTGGGCACAGATCTGACAAATGCTTTTGTGTCATTACTTAATAGTAGTGTTACAATGTAAGATGAATCTGTGCCACCAATCTCAAACTCAATTATGAGAATCGTTCCTATCTAGTATTTTTCAAAAGTGATCAAGTGTCATGCCTGAGAAAGCCTCTCCACAACCTATACTTCATACTTAAAAAAAAACACTGAAATGTAGCATTATTACCAGAATTTTCCAAATAAGATTATTAAAAACAGCTTTACTGCCTTATATATTTCTATATGGAATGAAGAGAGGGCAGTATTTCTACTTTTTATGTTTCCTGGAACTCAGACAGGTTAGAAAGCTGTCCCGTAGGGGAAAAAAAAAAATTAAGAAGCCGTTGCCAAATGCAGATCTTAGATGCTTGTACATTATATCAAATATTCCACTTTGAATTTACTTCAAACTACTTGTAGTAAACAGAAATATTTTAGGCTTTTTTCAGTTGTGAGAGACATTAAACTGTTTCTCTACATGTAACACTCACCTGTTCTGGAAAAGGTTTTGTCTTAGAAGTGTGAATTTCATGCATTGGTGTATACTGATTCATGTATTCACCCTAGTTATGAAACTAAAAATGTTAATGTTACCATCAGCATACTTTCCTTGACCAACTCTGACATGGCAAAGTGAAAGTAAGGTAAAGAAAGTAAGTAAAATTTTCCCCTCATAGATGAAAGTTACGTACAAACGGAATAATTATTACACTCGACTTACCTCAAGAAAGATGTTGCTTTATCCTAAGAGAAAATGTAAGGGGTTAAATTAACTTCAAACGGTAACAGTAACTCCTGCGGTGTAGTCAAGTATAGCAGCAGAGAATGTTATGTTAAAAAGAAGAAGCCACTTGTGAACTCCAGCTAGTCGCATATCTGCCTGATTCCGATGATGAGAGCGTCCAGACTCACCCTGATACCGCCACACCCCGCTGAACTTAACCTGATCCCGCAGACAGTTTTTATCTTTCCCTGCCCGGTATTTTTACAGCCTTGTTTGTTTTCCGTTTGGATAAAAAATGATTATTGTGTCAGGAACTCCGAATATTTCAGCAGCTGGGAAACATTACATGGGAACTTCACTTAGCTCTTAGCCAAAAGAAACCGTAGCTTTGATTACCTGAGGAACTTAACAAACCTGCATTGGGTATTTCCTGCCAAACTAACATCTCAACAGTGCAGGTATCACTTCGCTCATCCACACACCAGCCACGCGCACACATTGCGCACAGGGACGTGCCAGATTTTGGGGATGGAGTGCTCCAGAGGAAATAGAAAGGTTTTCTTTAAGTTTCACACAGTAACACATCCTTTATTTAGCCTATAAGAATTCATTTTCATTTCGATACCCATGCACTCATGCACATGTTTAATACTCAACGGGTTTCCACAAAAGCATTACTTCATTTTATCGGTGATCCTTCACTGTAGAACAAAAATGCATTATTAATCGGATGATTTACCCTCAGTTTCTACCTTTTTCCACTACTTTTTTTGTCTGGATCTTTTCTGTATCTAAATAAAGTGTTTCCCTCAAAGTCACTCTGCAGCAGTGCAGAGGGCAGAACATCGGGCGCCTGAGTTAAAACTTAACACAATCCTAAAAATCCTCCTTAACATTCCTCCTTATCATTCTTATCACAGACAGATAAGAAGTGAGGACAGTGTTTTCTGTGTAAGTGAAGCGGGGATGCATTTTTGCGGATTCCAGAAAGTTTGAAACCATCAAAGGGGGTTTTACTGTGGGAGGAATCATGCACTACAGTAAGGCCTAAATACATCTATGTACAGAGTGCATGTACCGACACACCACTGTATTCTGACACACCAATACGTTCTGAGAAAAGAACACTAAGTTCTTTAGTTAGATCTAAAATTAATTTAGTTAGTTTTGGCATCTTTTGTTTCATATAGGTCTACATTAAATTCAGTCTCCCATGAACATGTTTATTTTTACATTTCTGCCTTTGATGCAGACCTGTTTTAATTTAATTGCTTGTTATTTTTTTCATGAGAATCATGTTATTTAACCTTTGATCCAGTTCAATGTTGCTTTATTTCCTCCTCTAAGTTGGTTTTAAAATGAACTTAAATTAAAATATAGATTTTTGATTAAGTCCACTGCCTTAGAAATTGTGAACAATTACCTATTATCTATCGAAACACCAAATAATGCTTGACAACAGCAGGTCTATTATATATATTAAGTCATCATTTACAGGGTAGGCTACTTTCAAATGAGGGGTTGCAATACCAAACCCTGAACCCTAACCCTAAATTTCAACCTGTAAAAATGATACTGGATAAATTTTTGCACACTTTACATTGCTGTTATTAATGATAACATGTGTTTTGTTTTGTTTTTTTGTGGAAGTAAAAAGATACTGTGGTGAAAATCATGTCAAGAGCCAGATATCAAGACAAGTCTTTAAGTGAATACAACAGAGTCATAAAATAATCACTAGATACTCTTTTGAGTTTCATGTAAGTGGGATTTATTGCACGCATTACATAAACAGATCTAGTCCCAAAAAGCAACCCAAATGTCTCAAATAAGCACTCATTTTTATAACTTTTACACACTCTTCATGTGGGCCTTTGATCAAGGTATCAAAAGTTTTACTTTTCAATTTTGCCAGTTTAGCCTAACATCATTTTATATAGCTTCCTCAAGTATTTATTCCCCTAATGAGCAGTTAAATGAAAATAATGATGTTTTGCATTCCTAAGGTACTGATATCTCCAAGGCCAACACTCAACAATTTGTCCTCATTATTATTTTAACTTGAACCTTATTAAGATATGATCACTGAACTGTATTAAATAAAATGTAAATAATATTGTCTTGAGTAATCAGTATCTTGATTTTGTAAGTTTTTTCTTTTAATGGTGGATTTAAATATATATTTCAAATATATCTCACAATACTTTTTTTATTTAATTTTGAAATCATTAAGCTTTATACAAAAATGTAATCCTGCATGTTACTGCTGCAGCAGTCCAAATGTGTGAAAAAAGTGAAAATAATTAATTTAATCCTCTTCCTCTCTTTGCTTAAAGTATATATTTTTGACATATTAACTTCAAATATACAGTGTTGCTGGCTGGAGATTTCTCAATCCACCTTCCATAAATTGCTTAAGGTGGTCTCTCTCATTGCAACTTTAAACAACTATGCCAGACTCCTTCGGCCCAAGTGTGTGAAGGAGCGATATCGTAGGTCCTTCCTCCCAACAGCTGTCAGACTTTACAACAAGCACTGCTCCAAGTAAACCTCACCCCCGCCAGCCTGGACAATTGAATCACACTGCACTTTAATGCACAATACTCCATAATATTATTATTAGTAGTAGTATTTCATGTGTACTAACAATTTCATTTACATGCAATATCCATGTATATTATTCCAATTTCATCTGTGCAACTGAATACTACCACTTCATACCGTCACCCTTGTAAATATTGTTTCTTGTTCTTATTTTGTACTTATTATTTATTGTTCTTATTCTTATTTCTGCTTTTTACATTCTGTCTTTTACTGTCCACTTGCTGCTGCAACAATGCAAATTTCCCCATTGTGGAACTAATAAAGAATATATCTTATACATTTATGCAAATGAATGCACATTTGGCCATTAATATGCAAAATAGTATAATAACGTTAAATGGCGACCTCTAGCCACTTTTGCTGCTACTGCTTGGTTCATTCATTGGAGTTGGCAGCACTGCCTGCAATCAGTTAGCATGTTACCTTGATGCCAAAATTCTAAAAGGTGTTTTCTACAGGTTTAGTAAGGCTCAGAAAGGCATCATTTTGCCACTGCTTTCTAATTCTTTTTTTTTTTAATTCTTTAAAATGTATTGGTAATGTGCATCTCATAATATGATGAAGAAAGCCAATTTGAACAGGATTACAATACCAGGGTGATTTTCAGCCCACCAGATCAGGACTCTTACTCCGGGAACACAGCGGATTCAAGCCGGAGCTGGATTGAACTGAAGTGGGAATGTAGCCAGAGCTAATCCCTGGTTCCAGAGGGAGTTACAGAGGGGTTGGTTACAGAGTCATCCAGGGCGATGCTATACTCTCTGTTGTCAAACTGACCTCCATAGGTCTCAGGTGCAAAAATTAATGTGCTTGTTGAGGTGTAAACACAAACACTCTCGCTATACTCTGAGTTACCCATTCAGAGGAGTCAGCTAAAACCACATTTCATCCAAGTGGTACGACATGTTTGCGTTTATATTTTATACTTTTCTTTCGTTCCTTTTCCACTGCAGATATGTATAGTTTAAAGATTATAATTGCAGGCCCTCAAAGTTAACAACCCTAAAAAAATTCTAAAGTTTGTAGTTCCAGACACACTAAACAAAATTGTCTGCCACAGTAAATTAGTCACTTTTTTGTTGTTGTTATTGTTACGTTATAAAACCAGGGACACGAGCAGACAGCACAGTCTAGTCTAACCTGACAAAGGCTAACAGAAAGGTTAGGCGCTTTCTCAAAAAAAGTAGCCACATGTGGCAAGGTATTAGGCCCGTCACAAGCTATTTCACTGTCATTATGTGCCCCATTAACTCGAAGTAAGTTTGGCCTTTTTTCCCCCATTCTTTCAGGAACACAGAGAATTTATTACCAGAGTTTCATCAAGGACAGATTAATATTTTCTCAGCAGTTTGCATGACTTTCTTTAGTTTTTGCTGGTTGCCTACAGCCTTATAGTGAGAACAAGACTTCCAGAAGTCACTGCCCCTCGCCGAGACAAGAGTGTAGGTTGATCAAATCTTCTGTTAATTGAAATATGTAACTAACAAATTTTCCCCCAGTCAGGTTGTAAATGGAAATTAAACATCACATGCTATTTTTTTTCCCAGTAGACACAGCTCAGCTAGTTTCCCTCCTGTTTCTTGTCATTATGCTTAGCTGTCTTATTCTGGCTATATCTTCTTATTTCATACCAATTAACATAAGAGCGGTACAGAGCTTCTTAGCGATTCTAAGAAACTAAAAAAGAACCCTTAATGACTTCATCAAACAAAGGATTACACGGCCATCACATCCTTATTGTTGGCGATGTAGCTCTAAGTTTGTCAACGATCAGATTAGTTTAGATGCCCCAAGGTCCATTAATGAACCTCTACAATATATATTAATAAATTAATAAATTGATATTTTACCATGTATTTTGATTTCAAATTAACAAACAACAAACCAATCTACATGGTTAGTTGACGCGCCATCATCAACAGCACAATCTAACAGCACAATAGATTAACATTGTCTGACCATGAACATAAATCCTCCACAAATAACTTGATAGGAGATATTCTATAATGAAAATACAACAAAAGATTTGTTTGTTGTCAAATACACCTCTATATCTCTCCATTACTACAAATATTGGTGATTTATAACCTCTTGACTATGCACAGAGTGATCTCTGACTTGTTGGCAATTATACTTGCATTCATCCTGAAATAAGCAACTAATTCTCAGTTTGGCTTTTGTCAATTCCCCCCACATGTGACTGTGTCTACATCAACTTTTCTCTTGTAGAAGTTATTATGTTTAAGTCAACAGTCTTCTAGTAAATCAAATATATAAGATATATATAAGATGCCTATTCACTGACATTCAAATCTCAAAAAAATATTTTAGTTGCCATTTTGGTTGGTAAACCAGCAGCATGTTTGACATGCTCACCATGAGGTTTTTCTATCTTACTTCACAGGAGTCTCACCCCATATTGTTAAAAACTGCTAAAGGAGGCATATATGAAGTCCCCAAAAGAGTATAATCCATTAAATCTTTTTTTTAAAATCCCTTAGACACAATCATAACAGAATATATACATGTGCTAAACAATATACCCTCTCTCTCAGCTAACTCTGCACGTCCTGAAGAAGTATGCATGGCTGTCATACCAGTCACAAATGACGAAGTAAACTGAAAAAGCAAAGTACTCACATTGCAACATCAGTGGGTATAGATGAAAATCAAACCATTAAATCATAGGTTCAATGATTTACAACCTAAAATAGATAGATAAAAGTGACATATAAAAGAAACAAGTTCTGAGATTGTAGTCCGAGCTCTTTCGATACTGATCTCTAAGTCAGTGTGCAAAAGATGGTTATATGCTACAGTAGATCTGTGACTTTCTGAAAATTACAAGGGTTAAACACTCTCTCTTTCAGTTCCTCTCTTTTCTGCACCCTGGAAGACAAATTAGAATTTAAACAAGCTCTCTCACACTCTCATCTGTTGTTGGCTGCAAACTGTTTTATGGTATGCTTTGGTGAAGCCTAGTGGATATTTTATGGTGTTACATTACTTTTATTTTTGAGTTAATTCACTGTATGTTTTGTTTAAGATTGTCAGATAATTAAGACCACATTTTTAAACTCAGGAAGTTTATTAGTACTGTAAATGAGTTTAAGTGTAAATATTTTTCACCCTGTAAAGCCTTTTTTTTAAAGAATTATACGGTAGATTCAAATATCAATACCTCTATTTGTACAGTTCAACCAGAAACTGTTCCTGATCTCTGATAGCATTGTCAGTATTTTAAAAAAAAAATGGAATGATGTTTCCGCTTTATTATTTATATTTGTTTGCAAAAAATTTGTGATATTTAATAAACATATTGTAATCTCTTTCACCTACAGGAAAATTTGGGAAAAGGCATGCATTTTAAATCTGTAATTAACTATTAATAATATGAATTATTTGGTGTAAGTATATTTGTTGCCTGTAATCAATGGATGGTAACAAGATGTGATTTTATTTGATTTTAGCTGTTCTGAACAGAGTTTGTATCCATGTAAGAATTAATTGAACTAATTTTCTCCAATACGTGAATGAGTCAGTCTTTTTGTACTGTGATTGACAAGACTAAATAAGAGACATTATGTCAGTTTTGCGATTGTAATTGTACTAGGATTCTTAACCTTTATAAACTATCACGAATTGTGCCCTAAATATTTTCTTTCTTCCTTTTTATTGTTTTAAACGTCTTTTTTTACATTTCTTTTCCCGCAGTAGCTTGTGTCTTTCGTTTTACATACATATAGCTATACACATTTTATAAATTCATTTATTTTGTGTGCACAGACGCGCGCACACACACGCACAGTCATAAGCTGTCTTATTTCTGTGACTAAGTGACGGAAACTTTTCACATGACGCTTTTATTCTGAAAACCTGATATCCGGATATCCTGTTGTCGTTTTCGCAGTGGGGCAGGGAACAGCTGTTTTGAGCTGAGCACCCCACGTTTAGATCTCATATATCAGTTTCATTTGATATTAGCCTCGAAGCATAACGTTTCCCACCGTCCTCCGTCTCTACGGCCACATTTATATCGACTCGCGTTGGTTTCTTACAGCAAGTGGCTCGTTCGGTTTGTGTGTTCACAAGAGGATGGTTTTGTCAACATCACAACAAGTCGCCCTGGCTTTCACGGCCGTGCTTTTTACGTTTGTCGTCCTGCCCAGGTTGTTTGGCGTCGGCGGAGGAACCGGAGCGAAGGAAAATAAACTTGACTCTCGCTACACCAGGAAAGGTAAGAAATCTTTCTGTGGTCTCAGAGGTTAAGGACATAGAGCCGTATGGTTCTTCTGCGCTCGTTCCTGCATACCTCTTGTGTACGTCTCTACTTCAGCTAGCGCGTGCACTAACAAGGGTTGTTATCCTTAATGTAGCTACCGACAATACAGCACAAACAGTTTATGGTCAAGACAGAAAAGGTTTTATATCGCACCTCAACAATTAGGTCTGAAATGATGCTCAAGTCCAATAGAGTCCATCAATTAAAGGTACAGTTCACTTTTAAATGTAAGCTACTTTGTCCAGCTCAGAAATTACAGCTTCTACGAATATTCAGTTATCTCACCTTAATGTGAAGCTATCAAGAAACTGTCATTTTAACACTTTTAAGGTCATGATTTTGGTCAAATTGTGCAACTACACGAATCAGCCTTAAAATTAAACAACCTTCCCCATATAAGGTAGGTGGTCATGCCCCCAATACAGCTCTGTCCCATCTGTCCCATCAATACATAACCCTATACATGACCTCTAAAAGTGTCTTGTATGGAAGGTAAAGTCAACTACTTCAGCTCTTTGTCATGTTCCTCAAACCACTGCTGATGAATTTTTGAACTATATTCTACCATGTTATCCTACCAAAATAGGCCACTGCCATTAGGTTAAGACTCTTGCCTTGATGGAATGTACTTGGTCTGCATCAGTATTCAGTTGGTGGTATGTGTTGAAGTAAAATCCACATTTACGCCACAACTGAAGGTAACTAAACAAAACATTGCCCAGAGCACACTGCCTCATATAGCATGCCTTCACCCCACAGAGCATCCTGGTGCCATCTCTTTGCTAGGTAAATGATGCACAGGGCCATCCACATGATGGAAAAGAAAACATGAGTCATCAGATCCTACTACCACCATCTGTCATTGCTTTACAGTCCAGTTCTGATATACTTGGGCCCATTGAAGGTTCTTTTGGCAGTGGAAGGGGGAGTAACCTTCACTCCCCATGTGCATAAGTGAGGGCACCCATTACCCCGTTGTGGGTGTGCCAGTTATTCAGGTTATATGATCAGCTTTGGTTACTGATCACTAACCATTGAAAAACTCAGAATTTATGGAAATTCACTAAATTTATGGATACTTTTACTTTAAATAATGACACACACATGGGCATGGACAAGTTGCAGTCACCATGTGCGTGTGTGTGCTTATTAAAGAAGCACCAAGCTCAATACAGTGACTGACTACATTATATTTGTGGGGTGTATTTTTTTCCTTTTCAGTTAACACAGACATTATGACGTATCATAGATGACTGTCTTGCACTATGTCAAGTATCAGACAATCACTCTATAACTGTATACCATCATAATTGTACTGTGAGTTACTCTGAGATTCCCACCCAGGACTGAAAGAGGGAAGTAGTCCTCTGTAACTTAGTGGCGGCTAGCATTGAACTCTGGATCTCTGTCATCCTCCAGTTTTTGTTTTGAAAAGCCCACTTTTTAATCTTTAAATTAAATTTCTCCCAGTGTTATATCCCGCCTGTCTATCCTGTTTCTTGTTTTGGTACTTTTTTTCATTTTAGATTAATTTTAGCCTACTTTAAGTCTCAGACTGAGAGTGCTAGCAAAGATGGAGTACAATAAGAGTAGAGAAATTTCTTATCTGGCATGAGCCTGTTTCTCTGTCAGGTGTGAGTCCTTATCTGTCGCCCAATGTCAAACTTGCATTATCAAATAGGACAAGCCTGTTGCCACTCCATTCTAGCCACAGAACATTGTTTGGTCCAGAAGAAAATCTTTTTTACCTCATCAACCTATGAAACAATCTTTATGATACTTCAGTTTTTTTTCTTTTAGTCAATTTGAAGCTAATGTTGGGATTTGCTACAGATGGATGTTTGGTAATTGACAATCACTTAATTACTAATAGTAATAAGTATTAAAAATTA
>JAPZDV010000345.1:0-12453 GCA_029814665.1 Acanthurus lineatus
AGGAATGGTCTCAACATTAATAAGCTAGTTGTTCTAACACAATTAACTTGTGTGTAATTGCCTAATAATTTCATTGCTGTAGACTAGTTAGCAAGATTTTGTTTTGTTCTTCTTCTTTTCTTCATTTCAAAAATTCGAAATCAGTAAAAAAAATATATATATATTGTCATACTTATGTATCAGTATTTGTAGGCACTGCATCCCTCTGAATTACCTATATTAAAGTAAATTAAATAGAACCTTCCCTAGTTTTCAAAATGAAGTGGATATGTACAATTTGCAAATTTGAAACATTAAGAAAGACAGATCTATTAAAGCATTATAGACTTAGACATGGCCATGGAGGAGAACCTCTCCCTTGTCTTTACTGGGAGTGTTATTGCTAATTAAAACATGGGGCAGCCTGTGAACCCATCTATCAAGAAGTCACTCGACCAGTGAGACCGTGAGAGTCCACTGAACTGTCATTTAAATGTCCATGCTGCTGTTTAAACAGTACCTCCACAGAAAGAGAATACTTTGAGCACATTGACCGCCATTTAAAAAAACATGAAACTGTGTGCTGTGTTTTTGAAAATTGTCCCTTCAAAACAAACATTTACGGAACATTTGCTTCTCATAGGAGCTGGAAACACACTCCTCACACTCTTGATGACTTAAAGTTGGAGCTTTTGCACAGATATGTAAATCCACTGATTGCAGAAGACAGTCTTGTGGATGAGGGTGATACTGAGGGTGCAGTAAGTGAAGATGCTGAAGATAATGAAATTAGACAATTGCCTGATTTAATAGAAAAACATGTAGCCCACTTGCAGCTTAAGTTGGAAAGCATATTCAGTGTACCACAACAGTGTTTTGATGCATTAGTTGAAGAAATACACTTTATTTCTTCATCAGCTTCTGGTCCTATTTTAAAAGAGATTTTACACTCATGCTTAAAGAAGCATTAATGTGAGACTGATGATTTGATCATCTCAGAAATAGTGACAGACCTCTGTGAGTTCAACCCAATTACATCCATCCTTAGGAGGAATGATCCTCTTTTCACCTCCTACAAAAGAAGAAAGTACTTCAAGGAGCATTTTTCTGTGGTAGAACCCATAGAGTATATGCTCAGTGCCACGGAGTATAGAATTTTGGAATGCACCACAAGCAGTTCCTTTGACTTTTTCTATAAGAAAAAATGTTGGTGGGAATGCCCATGAAAATTGGGCTTTGCTTTCCTTCCTTTCCCTGATAGTTGGAGAAAAAATTCCAGAGAATGAACCCTCATGGCTTGTCCTTCTGAATCTTAAGGACATAGTTGAACTTGTCCCTTCTCTTGCCCCTAACAAAAACTTAACAATCTGTTTCCTTGAAAGCAAGATTTCTGAACATCGACATAGATTCCTTGAGACTTTCCCTCAAAAGAGACCTTTATCTTTATTACATTTTATTTCAATAGAAAACATTAAGAGGATGAAGAAAGGCTTTTCTTATTTGCCATAGAAATTAATGTTCAATCATTTGGTAAAAATAAATGCGGATACATGGATGCTCAGATTTGCAGTGGTCCAATTTTGACAAAAAGAAAACTGTAATCTGAAAGTTAATGATTAGAGACATAATCACCAGTGTAGTTCCTTTCCCCATGCGAGTTAACATTGCAAAGGTGATGAAAAGTCCTTGTTTTATCACAGGTAATTATCAGTGTCAGTATTCTCCTTCTGATGCATAATGTTTTGAAGATTAAGCCGGACGTATTATGTAAATTGAAGTGACATGTTTTTTTTATTACAGATACTCCAATATCTCATCAAGCCAAACTTAGGATCATTCTTCAGGACCATGAAATTCGCAAACTTGACTTAGCTCATGTCATCCCTGAGACTACAGGTGAACTTTGTTAGAGAGACTTTTGGGCTTCAACAGAACTTTACTTTGCATTTCAAGGATGCTGACTTTTGAGAGGAATATTTTAGTCTTACCTCTACAAGTGACCTGAAGGACAAGGATACAATAAAAGTGGTTAGCATTGTTGAACCTCCCACATTAACACTGAACTTAACTGAAGTGAACACTTTCTTTGAAGGTGAATCAGAAATCTCCATCCACAGCGCAGAATCCACAGACAACACTTCAGTGACCAATTGTTAAAAGCAGTTGCTCATTTGTATCCCAGGATACACTGCTTCTATCATCACCTGAAAGCAAGCAAAAATATTTTAACAGTTGTTTACAAATCACTCATTGAGTCAGTCTTGACCTACAACATCTCACCCTGGTACACCTTTCTCTATTAAAGATAAATCAAAACTGTGCAAACTCATCAACCACGCTACTAAAATAACAGGCACCACTCAGACCTCATTGACAGATCTCCACACACAGACAGTCAAACGGAAAGCCAACACCATCATAAGTGACCCCTCACACCCACTCCACAGTTCATTTCAGCTCCTTCCATCTGGCCGCCATTACAAGGTACCACTAGCAAAAACAAAGTAAAGAAATCATTGATTCCAACCGCAATCAACATTATCAATAAGTCTTAAGGGTTGGACCCAGGTTTTTTATAGCCTCATGTGTGTTGTTCTGTACTGCATTGTTAGGTCTCTTATGTTTTTTTTTATATCTTTTATGCATTTTTAACGTGTTTTTTTATTGTGTGAGCACATCAAAGACATATTTCCACTGCTCTGCGATGGACAATAAAATTCTTTCTGATTCTGAACATGATTGTTAGCGATCACAGCAGTGGCCAACAGAATTTCCTGTACCTCACTTTGCTTATGACACAGAGCTTTTGCTTGCCTCAGGAAATTAAGCTTTCAAGAAGGATGGCATTCCACTCAACTTTACCTCAATCCTTTCAGACATTCTTGAGAGATGGGCTGAAAGCATCTTTCACTATGTTGCCTATCCACAAGCGCACAGTTTTCAGATGTTGCAGAGGCACTGATTCGGAAACTTACCGAGAAATGGCCTGTAATTCACACTCCACAGCAGCAGGTGGCCCTGTTGATTCAATTTAAGGCCGCCAGGATGATTTTTTTTCCCTCAAATCTTTATTCAGGTCCGCCAACAGGAGCTAGCAAGTGTGAAGGATTCATTCATTTCAACTTGCCGCCTTTGATTTAGAATCGCATGGACACGGATACCTGCTCAGTAGGAGAAACGCTAGTATGGGGGGTTAAATGTAACACAATGAGCAGCCAAAAAGTGAGTTTGTAGTCATTGCTGGTGAAAAATCAAATGTTAACTAAACTCCAGAAATGTCTTTCGTGGGTAAGATGACAAATATGTAGTTTGTGGTACAGCAGGAGCTAGCCCAGCTTACACCGATTAGGCTAACTTAACTTTTCATTCTGTTTCTAACTTAATTAAATTAAACTATGGCCAAATACGTCTTGGTCTAAAGACAGAATTTTGAAGTGAAGACGACCTCAGTCCACACACGTTTTAGCACCATCTGAGGAGTCCTGTTAAGGTACTGCAGATAAAACACTCACCCTGCTTTCGCTGCTTCACGTTGAAAGGTTTGAAATAACAAAGTACTGGAGGCTTTTATTGTGAAAAGTTTATAGGAAGTGAAATGAGGTCATGAGCACAAACTTTTTAAAGTTAGTCTGTTTTTTGAGAGTAGTTAAAATATAGTTTAAGTACTTTTCACTGTGAAGTAGCTAGTTGTTTGGTTAATTATAGTTTCCCAACACTGGTTACTGGTACTAATGGCAAGCTGAGGTATTTCCTGCAGTGTATGCGCTTGTAGAATTAGGTGACCAGGCATCCCAGTTTACCTAGGACAGTCCAGCTTTCAGGTCTGCCTCAGTATGCTGTAGATTGTCTCAGAGGCTGCCAGAGAATACCTCCTTCCCAATTAATCCTAATCCTTTTTTTTTAATCACAATGTTTATTTACAATAATTGACTATTGTTGACAGCAAGTCACAGTGATTTGATCAATTTGCATAGAACTGTCTAAGAGCCACAATTGCTGATAACTTCGGATCCAATCCACTTTATTTATACAGCACATTTTCAGATGTGTAATTCCAACATAATACAACATAATTTGTTCACCCAATCAGCTAAAATTTTATAATATTGCTAAGTAATAAGCTCAGGAACAGTGACCCCATAGTGGGGCTCATCAGGCAGGCCACTGTCCTCCCAGTCCAAATGTGGTAGGTACAATCCCTGAAAAGAGCAGGGTAAAAAATTTGGAAATAAATTTGCAATTAATCACGCGTTAACTCAGGACACTAATGCGATTAATCACAATTAAAAATTTTAATCGCCTGACAGCCCTAATAAAAATATATCACTTACTTCTGCTTTAAGCCAACAAAAAACATAATTATCACACCATTAATATCTGTTCAGCTCTTTTCTTTATATTCTGTACATTTTTTAGATGCATGGCATACAAGATTGCATATTGTAGTGAGGAAGGAAAGGCAAGGAATGAACCACTGAGGCTGTATTATTTACCTTGATGGAAATCCATATCTGTCCACTGATTGCTGGAAGAGGGCCAGTGCTGTTGAGGACCGATTGTTGTTTGCTGCACCCAGGTACATGATCTATTGAAAATATTAACAGGGTTTAAATTTTCTTTTTCAAGCTGTCCTCTTAAAGGGGCCATATTATGCAAAATTCACTTTAGAAGGGTTTTCTAACAATAATATGCATCCCCAGCCTGTCTGCTTTCTTAATGAGGGCCAGTACAAAGCAGGATTCGCTAAGAATCTGAAGCTAAAGCCTGGATCGGTACCAACTGTCCATGACCCAACTAACATGGGAGCTGTAAGTTGTACTATTTTATGCTGCTTTACTGTATAGGCCTACCTAGCATCATAGCCTGTTGACTTTTTAGCATGGCAGCTAACGCAAGTTAGTGTTGGTAACATAACTTCATTTTACTACATTAATACACGACAACAGTAAATAATATCAGGGGACGTTGAAGAGAAGATATATGAACATATATTTAATGTAAAGCTAGCTTTATATACATAATGTCATTTGTAATTTGGATGCATGTGACTACTTTTCGCAGTGCCTTCTCCGTAGCTAATGTCAGCAGTTGTTGTGGATGCTAACCTGAGAGGTGTTTGTGTCTGAAAAATCAAGCTGATAAGGCTGCATTCAGACAAAAAGGCTATGCGGAGATACGGGTAGGTGTTTGGGCTTGTTTATTGCCGCTATGAAACAGTCATATACAACGTTTTATGACTCGCTCGTTTTTTTTACACTACTGCAGCTCCTTTCCCCTACTCATTATATAATGTAACGTAGTTACGTTGTCTCAGACCACAACGCTTCTATGAGCCATACCGACATACTCTGTGTAAACATTAGCGCATGGTACCGGAGCGCAAGCCACGCTCCTCTCTTCCAGAGAGACAGGGAGGGGCGTGGCTTGCACTGAAGGAGTGGACAGGCGCAGCACACAGAAACTGTGTGTTCTCGGTAGAGCTCACTAGAGAGAGTTTTCAGGCTGGCTGAAGTCCAAGAAAAAACTGGGTTTTTAGACAAAAAACTTCATATTGACTGTTCTGGGACCTCTGAGACCTATGTGAATTTGCTGAAAAGGAGTATAATATGGGACCTTTAACACTGCCACTATCTCTGTACTGAGATAGCATTGTTCAGCCACATAGGAAAATGTAAATGGTTATGCTGTAATTTGACAAATTATTTTATTTGTACAGTGAAATTCACCGTTAGCCAAATATATGTTAACAGTAGCGGTGCTATATTGTATGAAACACTGTTAATATCTCCTCTTCTCTCCCGGTAGGTCTGTGATCAACAGCTGTTTCTTGTGCTGATTGCTCAAAAAGTAAGTAAACAATGGAAGCAAGGGTTGTTTCTATCTCCACTCTGACAAGGCGTGCACGAAGAGACCTTAAGAGAGACTAACACTCAGTACACTATTCAGAACAAAGTTGGGGGGCAGTATCACTATTTTGGCATATTGTCTTCTATCAGAAAGACACTGTCTCAGATCATCGACTCGCTTCCTGATTGTTTTACCTTGAAGTTGCAGATAAATATTGATGGGTTACCCCTGTTTAAGAGCACAGGTATTCAACTTTGGCCTATTTTAAGACTGTTGGTTAGTGTTCCAATAAAAGAGCCTGTCATTATTGGTTTATTTTGTGGGCCCAACAAACCACAATCAGCTGATGAATTTCTAAAGGACTTTGTTGTTGAGCTACAAGAACTGGAAAAAGGCTTTGATGTTAATGGAAAACATATTTTTCTGAATGTTGACTCTGTTATAAGTGATGCACCTGCAAAAACATTTGTAAAGAATATAAAGCCACATAATCGATATTACAGTTGTGACAAATGTGTGTAGCAAGGACTGTATGTGAACAGACAAACGACTTTTCCTTTAACTGATAGCACGCTGAGGACTGATGAATCTTTTGTACAGCAGGTTTACAAGGAGCATCAACATGGGCCAAATCCTTTTCATGGCTCAAATGTTGGCATGGTGTTGCAGTTTCCAATGGACTATATGCATTTGGTTTGTTAGGATGTTGTTAGGAAGTTGTTGCTAATGTGGCTCAGAGGTCCTCTCAATGTCCGGTTACCTGCAAATGTTGTAAATCAAGTGTCTGATCGTATGAAAGAGCTGCAACCTCATATTCCTGTGGAATTTGCATGGATCCACGATCATTTAGAGACATAGACCTAGATGACATAGATGGAAGGCCACTGAATTTAGACAATTTTTATTGTATACTGGCCCTGTCCTTCTGTCTTCATATTTGGCAACTAATATGTATAACAACTTCATGTTTTTGTCTACTGCCATTGCTATTTTAATCAATTTGGACCTCTCATTGTGCTATTGTCAGTATTCTCAGACACTACTTAAAACTTTTGTATCACATTTTGGTGAGATATATGGCAAAGATGCTATTGTGTATAATGTGCATGGTTTAGTTCATCTTCCAATGGATGCACAGCAGTTTGGTTGTCTGGATTGCATTTCAGCATTTCCCTATGAAAACCACCTCCAAAAGCTAAAGAGACTAGTTAGAAAACCAGATCGTCCTTTTGCTCAGATCATTCGAAGACTGTCTGAACAAACGTCTTTTGGGTCTTCTGGTGCAAGTACTGTTGGGGCTCCTGATGCGGCATCAAGCTCTTTAAAGAAACAACACTTTGATGGACCAATTCCAGATGGACTTGATGTACAAGGACAGTACTGACAGTTAGATACCCTCAAATGGACAACGAAAATCTCAACGAGGAACAACATATTTTTCATTGGAGATGATGTTTGTGTGATTAACAACATTGTTGAGTGTACTGATGGAGTATACATTGTATACAAGGTCTTCTCAGAATGGTCAAATACCCATTTAAGTCTGACTTCCTAAATATATTCTGTGTCTCTCGAGAATCAGGCAAAAACAAGTATGCAAAGTGTCAGATGTTACAAAAAAGTGCATAGCTCTCCCTCATAGGGGAGGTTTTGTGGTCATGCCTTTACTCCATACATTGAAACAGTAATTAACATTGTTCAGTGTGATCTTCATATTTGATGGGATGTAAGCAGTCTGTGGTCAAGGATTTGCAAGAACAATCCGTGTTGGTGTATATATACATTTGTTTAAAACGGCACAACATTACACTTATGCTAACTTGTAATATTATTAGTGTTAGCTGGCATCCAGAATTTGATGTTGTGTACCAATGGAATGTGTTCTCTTGTTGTCTTAATTTACCCTACCGATTTCCTTCAATTACAGGATGTTTCATGTAGTACAGTTTTTAGATGAGCAGAAGTCTGTGTCTGTGGTGCCATAGTCTTGGTACAAAAATGGAGCAACATACTGGCCATCCTATAAAAGTGATAAAAAAATCCACAAAGCTGCAAGATTAGCAGAGCAGCCAAGCCAACACTGGACCATACGTGATGTCAGAGTGTTAAAGACACGTGGTAAATATTTTTTCTGTTTTTTTTATTTCCAACCCTTTCTTTATTAAGTACAACTTGAGGTAATTTTTTATAATTAATTAATTTTGACTTGGTTAGTTTGCCTAAATAAAAAATATATACATTTACATGAGATATACATGCATGCATGTAGTAATAAGAGGCATGCTCATGTGGAGAGAAACAAATTGGTCATGGTCCTTAATATGTTAATACTGTAAAATGTTTTTTTTAGATGATTATATGTCAGCTTGGCAGGCGATGAAGAAATCCTTGACTTGTCAAACATCTGAGCTTGACACTGATTATGGCGAAGAGGAAACAGTAAAACGGTTTAAGAGGAAATGTAAACCAATGTAAGTCTGAATAGCAGTCAGATTTATCGTTAAAATTAGACATGTTCTTAGGCATTAACACATCTTTGTTCGAATGAATAGCCACTGCTTAGGTGAAACAGATTCAGAAAATGATGAGGAAGAGGTTCCTAAAAACAACCAGGCCCAATCACGACAGCCAAAATCCAAGTCGTGTGAAACTCAGCAGTCCTTGTCGTACTCTGCGCCACCAGTGCCATCTCCTTACAGATCTTCACTTCATGATTCATCACTATCACCTCCACCAACACCTGTGTCATCTCCTCGCAGGTCATCATCACTTAATGTTTCAGTACCATCACTAATGCCATCATCTCCTCAGGCATCATCACCAAGGTAAATGAAAGATGACTATAGTTTATGTGTATTGATATATTTTTACAAAAAACATAAAGATTTCTAAGTTTGGGTCAATTATTCTTTTAACCCACTGGTTCTTCATATCTCTCTTTTCTTTAAACCCCATATCAAGATGCCCATTGTCACCTTCTCTGAGCCCCATTCCAAATCCTCATTGATCAACACGCCCAGGATCATCCCCTCATCATCGGTCATCAGCAGGCCCAGCATCATCTCCTCATTGGTCATCAGCACACCCAGCATCATCCCCTCATCGATCCATACGCCCAGGGTTATCCCCTCATCGGTCATCAGCACGCCCAGAGTCATTTCCTCATTGGTCATCGTCACGCCCAGGGTCATCTCCTCGTTGGTCATCGTCACACCCAGGGTCATCTCCTCGTTGGTCATCAGCACGCCCAGGGTCATCCCATCATTGGTCATCAGCACACCCTCGGTCATCTCCTCATTGGTCATCGCGAAGCCCAGGGTCATCTCCTCGTCAGTCATCAAAATGCCCACGGTCATCTCCTCGTCGGTCATCAACACGCCCAGGGTCATCTCCTCATCGGTCATCATCATTGTCAAGCCCAGTGCAGTCTTCTCAGCCATTTTCAGTCTCTCAATCCCACTCACAGTCAATCTTGTGGTCTCAAGACACTCCTGAACTGTTCAGGCCATCTTTTAGAGTGGGGCAATCAGGGGTAGAGCAAATACCTTGCTCTGGTAAGTTACTTGCACATCAACTTTTATGTTTTGGCTGATGATGATCATAACTTTAGTGAGTTGAAGATATAGCATTCCTCTTTAGATAATGTTGTGTTACTGTGGAACAATAAGCAAGTAGCCAAGGAAGATTGTCTTTTGTAAACCTATACTTGCCATCATAGGCATGGTTATTGCCTAAAATATTATTTGATAAACACACGACATGACAGAAAATCAAATACAGACACTTCTCCACGAGCATCAAATACAGACACTTCTCAGACACTTCTCCACAAACATTTGCTTCTCATGATCAACCTTTCATTTTTAATCACTGGCACATCATTTCGTCCTTTACAAAGAGTAATGTGTAACCATAAAGACATAACATTTATGTGTTGGTATGCTTTTTTCTCTCTCTTAGATGCTGAACTTCACATCCTAAAACTGCTTGGACACATGAAGCATCAGCTAAAACAACTGACTGCATTGGTCAACTTAATTCCTGGCAGAATGGTTGATGAATGTCCAACTGAAACACTTGAAGGCATTCAGTTTCCCTTTGGTTCACTGGAGGAGGTGGAAAACTTTGAAGAGTGGCTGAAAGAACCAGGTAATTCCTCACAGAAAAAGAACTTGGTATGAACTGAGTTGTCCTACTTACATTTTAACCAATAGAGCTACCATAAGTTAACATTATGATTATCCTTTTCTTCACTCTTAGTGAGAATGCCGAGAACCATCCTCTGCAGAATCTACACTTTGGAACCCTTTTATTTCACATTCACAGAGAGGAATTGTGAAATTGTTCAGAAATATTTTAAACAAATTATACTCTGATCTATTACTTTCAAACTTGCACACATAATTTATACATCAAAGAGGAGAAATTGTGTGCACTTTCAGACAACATGACTATTTTAGGTACAGGACCTTGTTTTTGAAATTTTGGTCACAAAGCACCAAGCGTGCCCTTCATCTCTCTTTTACTGCAATGTTATTATGCTCTGACATTTTTCACCAAAGCCACAGTTGGAGGGACTTTTCAAAACTGTAATCATTAGTCATTTTTAAAGCTGTTCACACAATTTTCACACATGCTTACTCAGCAATCCTTGGGATAATGACAGTTGACATTTCAGTTGATGATGTGACATACAGATTTTGACTTACAGTGTGTTGTTTAAGAGATGCTTTTCATGCCTATTCCTTTTTTTCAGTATGTATATGGTTTCAGTCACCCAAATCTAATGCTGAGTGCTAATTCCCTTGTTTTATTTGTAGATTGATGTTCAGCTATTTTTGGCATTTGATTCCTGTTGCTACCTCTCTCTCTGTCCTCCTTCTGTTTTTTCTTTAAGCTTAAAAGTCATTCAAATTATGAAAATGACAGTATAGTTAATTTACAGTTATAATTTGTCTTAATTTTTCATTACTCCAGATTTCGGTCCTGGGTTCCATTGGGGGACTGGATACCAAACATGTCACCTGGAACATCCTGTCACACATGTTCTGTGATAGTGTGGCCAAGAAAATTAGTTGGAAAGGAGCAAATGGCAAGATGCCCTTTAAACAAAAGGCAGTAAAGGCAGTACTTGCATGTTAGTACAGAATGCATAAACATATCACTAGAAAAAGTTTAAACTATGACAAAATAGGTTTAAGTGTTGCCAATGTTAGTCACATAACTGAATTCATCATTAACTGTTCAACAGGTTATGGTGTTGTATTTGGTATTACTTTAATCCTTGACCATTAAAACATGGGGTTAGGCATCTCCTTTTCTTTGTCATTATGTTTGCTTTAGGGGATACTATGCAAAATACATAATTCAGTTATGGCTACAAGTAAAATGGCTGCCATGGCAACCAGAAGCCAATTCTGCAATGGCTTTATATCTAATTAAAGCCACAAGCAGTTGGACAGGCCCTTGCGTCCTGCCGCCCCCTTGGAGCCCGCAGTAACTTGCCCTGGACCCAACCGCTGCCTGCATGAGATCATGCAGGTGGGTACTGCGGTTGGGCGGCGCTTGGTCCACACCACCACCCAATCGCAGTACCTGCCTTCTTGTTCTCATGCAGGCAGGCCTTCACATAACTGCACTTACTGCTTTAAAGTGGAAATGAGGCAGTGAAGCAAGTTCATTGATGTGCAAAAGCAAAGTCCCCTCTGTTCAACAATTACCTGACATTGATTAAAAATGTACACATATAAAAGTAAAAAAACAGTGTTCCCTTATGTATTTCCGAGCACAGACGCCGTTATCTCTCACCCCTGTAACTTGTGACATCACTGGATTGTTTGGTAACGCATGAGTTAAAGAATTAGCAGTGAAGGTCCATGACAGAAAGTCAAACATGGAGCCACAATGAACACATGGGACTCTTCTGAAGAAAACTGCAGAAGCACATGTCAACTTATTAAATAAACACTCTTGTGGTCTGTCAATGAGAATCAATTAGAAAAAGAAATCCTGTGGATACAGTAGGAGTGTAATTGGATTAAAAACCTGTATTGCAAGTATAGCAATAAGCAGAGACAATGATCAAACTGTCTTGCAGACTCGTGTTAAAAAATTGAAAAACAGTTAGCTGTGTTTAAATGTCTGACTTACAATAAGAGGACAATAAGCAGCACACTGCTCATTGTGTACAGGCACAGTAAGGAGGGATGAGAGGCAGCCGTCACAGGTTACAGTGGTGGAAGATAGTGGCGTCTGTGCTAGGAAATACATAAGGGAACATTGTTTTTTTCTTTTATGTGTTTACATTTTTAATCATTGTCAGGTAATTGTCGAAAAGAGGGGATTTTGATTTAGCACATGAATGAATTTGATTCACTGACTTGTTTCCACTTTCAAGCAGTGAGTGCAGATATGTTCTGGCCTTCCTGCATGAGAGAAAGAAGGCAAGTGCGCTTGGGTGGCACTGTGAACTTGAGCGCCAGCGTTTGGCCTTGTCTGGGGCGAGTTGTAGCCAGCTCCAAGGGGCCAGCAGGGTGCGAGAATAGAATAGAAACTTTATTGTCTGTTCTTCAGTAAAAACAGAAATTTGTCTTCGACACGGCTTCATCACAAATTAAAAACACACTT
>JAPZDV010000346.1:0-12440 GCA_029814665.1 Acanthurus lineatus
ATTTTATTTTTGAGTTTATATGCCATTTTTGCTTTAATTAAAATGACATGCAGGTTCAGTTTAGTGCCATGGTTGTGAATCAAAGGTCATAAGAGAAAGAGAAAAATGATTTTTTTTATGGTAGAACATGGCATTAAAAGTGAGCTGTAGGAAGCAGTGAGGGAGTGGGTGCAAAGTGTGCCTGCCAAAAGTTTTCATGAACCCTGTGACTCAAAGCAGTAGGTCTGGCAGCAGCAGCAGCAGGGTTGTAACTGTAGTCGGCAGAAACACTCGGCATATGTTTTAGTGCTGCTTGTTGTTTTGTCTTTCAGAGCCCCACAGTTTTTTGCAGACCTTTTTGTAACCCCAATAAAATCAAAGGAGAGAACAAGAGAGTTATGGATATTACATGACCTGGAACCGTGACCCTTTGCTGCAGGTTGAATAGTAAGGAGGAGAAATAAAAATTTCATAAGAATAAAAACATGACTTAAATCACTGAGGTAATATTTAAAGAATATTGGAGTCAATAATAATTTAAACAAAGAAAAAACAGTTAATTTAAAGTACTAAGTCATAAATCTTTTTTACAGAACTTCAGCCTTTTGGCAGGACCTAAATGTAACCTTTAGCTTCAGTTCTCTCCTCACCTAAATATAGAGTGTGTCACACGTCTCAATACATTTATTTTCAACATGAGGTGTACCCTTTGCTACAAAATCTATCTCATTGAAAGAAAACTATATGTGGATTGTAACATATCTTATTGATGTCTCTGGAATATACTTCAAGGTGATGTGGTTTAAAATTTGATACGAGCTGAATTTCTCAGTAGGAGGAGGTGATGGTGTTGGAATGACAGCTGGTACTGAGCAGCAGACATCTGTTCAAGACAACTTGGGAAACACTGTTTTGTTTCTGTTTCAATCCACATAACTGGTTATTTTTTTTAACAAGATGTCAGGAAAATATCCAACCATTTTTTCTTGCAATAAAACCAGGTATTTTAAGCCAAAACATGATCTTTTTCAAACCTTTACCAAATGTTTTTGGTGCTTGACTCTTACCAGATCTGAACCACAGCGCTGTCATGAAAGAAATATGAAAATTCAAACTAAAATTAAAAGACATAAAGTTTTAACTCATCCATAGTTTGCAGAAACACCATTACAAACATTTATTTGGTTACATTCAGATGAGAAGCAGATTAGAGACCAGAGAAGCCACTGAGGCATCAACTCTCTGCTCACAATTAAAATCTGAGCTAAAACAGCCAAATTAGCTTTTAGCAGGAATTAACCCTCATTATCTCTAATGGCTTACATTTAAAATGCAAAATGAGCACAAACACACAAATACACACAGAGACTTAAGTGTTTCATTGCACTTGAAGACACAGAAAGGTGTATAATCTTATAGTTTGTTATAAAAATAACAAAGCTGATTTTTTTTAATGTGGAGGTTGTAAGAAACTGGAGGAAGAAACTGGCTGCCTTTCAGTTAAGAGACACAGTTGCATTAATCAACATTTATTAACTTCAGAAAGTGGAAAACAGATTTTTTTTCATTATCATGTTTTAAAAATAACATCCTTTTGTCTCAAAGTGGGTTTAGTGTTTTAACTGAAAATGGATGTGCAAAGAAATTTAGCTCAGTAATTCTTTTTTAATCATCATTTGACTATAAATCTTTAACAACATGCTTCTTTTATCATGATCTGCATCATCTGTGTAATATGGAGCTCTGACAAAATGATAGCAGTTATCTGTCAAAAGTATAACTTTATACATGAATACATAATACTAAATGTTGTTGCTCAAAGAATTCAAATGAAGTTCAAAAAGGATCAAAAGGTTTTATACTTTTCATTTAACCTTCAATGAGTTGCTGAAAAATGCCCTTTTTTGCCTGCAGTCAGATTAAATAAATTAAAACTTCCCTTGTTTCTAATTTTCAGTTCTTTCCTTTTTTGTTTTTTTGGACCAAACTTCACCCAACACAAATAAAGACACAGTCTCATGTCTGCAGCAACAGTAAAAGTGAAAATGTTGCAACTTAAATAAGTAACGACGCTTACAGAAAACAAAAAAAAAAACGGAAGACTGATTAAATACATGACAAAAAATTAACACAAAACTCAAAATACTAAGCACTTAAAAATAGAAGGAACTTCTGAAAGTAAAACAGCTTTAATATTTGTTTTAATTACTTGGTGGTTGATAATGGATGGTGATTTAAGTAAAAGTACAAAGCTTAAAAAAAGCTTTAACTTACAATATTAACAGCTTTATTCAACGATGAATTATAGCTTTTGCTTCAAAGTACAGAAGAGCTTAGAGAAATTCAGTCCAAAGAAATACGGAAGTAAAAGAAGAAATAAGTTGTGAGATAAGAGGCATGTGTGTGTGAAGAAACATGAAGGAAAATACGGTGCATGAAAAACTTAAAAAGCTCAGACACAAAAGCAATAAAGAGAGACTCACTCTTTTAATTTTGTAACTCAAAAAAAAATTATTATAGGAATAACTTGTCTAATACCTACTTGTCTTTCTCCTTCAAGTTTTAACATTTGTTATATCATCATTTACATTTTTAGTTTAAGAGTCAGCTAATGATTTGAATCTAAAAAATACAAGAAGGGTTGAACTGAAATTAACACAAAAACTAAACATGAATAAACTTGAATAAACCTTTAACTCTAATGTATATTCCTCAGGCTGTTGCATTTTTCATACATCATTTACTTTGTCAAATTAGGCACAAACTAATGATTTAAGTCTCAATAAGTCTTAAAAGCTGCCTGTCATTTCTGCAGATAAGCTGATTTATTATGTTCTGTGTGTGATGAAAAAAGGTGGGACTTTGTTGCAGCATTACAGGAGAAATGAGTTGATGAAGCTCAGCTTTCAATACGTTTGTTGTAAGATGAGCAACGGTTGCTCTTGTTCTTGTTGTCTCACCAAGGAGCCTGCAGATGGAAAATCTCACACAGTTCAAAGAATATGCTTTTACTCGATCATAAGATTTACGAGCTGATAGCTCAAGCAGAAACCTGCATGATGTGATTTTAATTGGTCACATGGGGTGGAAAGAGAAAGCTCTTAATTGAACATATCAGTACGTCATTAAATTTATGTGACAATGCTTCAGGTCATGGGCACTGGATGAAATTTATGTTCTTTCTCCTTTTTTCTCAGGTCTTCTCCAACCTCTGAGGGAAAGATTTGGCTCATAAGCAGCTAAATGCTCCATCATGTTGGCCAGATAGCTGCTAACTGTGTCTGTCTCTACGTGGTGCTGGGCAGGTAGCATCATGCCGGAGACAGCTGAATGCTGCAGCTGGAAATAGATTTGTTTAGAGTGGTGAGAGGGAACCACAACTGTGGACGGCAAAGCCACAGTAATGAGCTGAGAGACACTATAGAGCTGATGGACTGGCTGTGAGATTACAAATTATAGTTTGTTTCTAATTGGTGGCTTTTCTCAGTTTTTGCATCCTACAGATAAGACAAAATCTGAATGTGCATTCACCAAAAGCTTACACTCACAAAGTCTGCAAAACATGAGCAGCATGAGGTGGAAGTGAGTCACACAAGTGCAAGTCTCAAGCAAGTCAAGTCGAATCATTGTTCAGGTTTTTTGACTTGAATTGTGACTCGTTTCATCATGTTGCACTGGAAGTCAGTGGTGTCTTTGTGGCTTTAGCTGAAGAAAAGCATCTGTGTGACAGAAAACTGTGGGAAAATTGGAGGAAAATATACTTCAGATCATAATAGCTAAAAGTATCAGATGGTTTAGAAACACTAAAGAGACCAGAGAAATGACCAGAATCCAGGCTGTGGGCTTCAAACTAATATTGAGAGTGAAAGCAGCCAAATTACCTTTTTGTAGGGATCAAACCTCATCATCTGTAGAGGAAAAATATGCACAAACAGAGGAATATTTACATAGGCTGAAGCATTTAATTGCACTTAAAGTATTGCAGGTACAAAGGTACATTAAGGTTTAAGATGAAGAGAACAAACATGAGTTGATGTTTATTCATGAGAAGACTGTGAGGCACCAGAAGAAGAAACCATTTGGCTTTCAGCTAAGAGACAGGGTTGCATTCATCAACATTTATGAAGTTTAGAAAGCTGCAAATATTCATTAACCAACAAGGTACGGCAATGTCAATGTCACATTTTGCCTCGTCGAGGCTTCAAAATTAAATGCTTCCATTCTTCTTTCAAGGAGAGTTTTAAATTAGCCTCTGCCAGTCACGCACCATCTCGATGAAGAACCCTCCCTCTGGGAAGACTCTTCATTTTAATTTAGAGTCTTCACAGTCCACCATCCCACAAACACAAATAAAATGACATAACAGTTTTATTTGTAGGTTCGACGTTTGAATGCCAAAATATTGTCACAGCCATTTCTTTACACAGATGGACAATTCCACAAATGGTTTGTATGTGCCTTCCAGAGAACAGACAGAGACACTTTTATTTGACTTTTTTATGTGACTTTTCCACACCATTAAGAAAGTAGTAAATTAATTAAGCTGCACATAACTCTCCTCACCGCCAGAGTGGAGAGTTATGTACAGCTGGAATATCATTAACCAAATTGGATATAATATGGCAAATGACCCTTTAATGTTAAAATAAATCTCCAACCCTGCGCATACCCCCAAAATCATCTGCTGGTTGGCTCCTGTGCTGTGAGGCCCATAAGTCAGGATACAGAACCATCAGAGTTCTTGCATGGCAATCTGGGCTCATATCACAGACCTCATAAAAATCACACCTGAATCTCATACAAGAACACAAGCTATTGAGTTACATGATGAGAATGATGGAACAACGAATGTGATGTCTTTGATTCTGCTGGATAAATGTGTATTAAAAAATAAATAAATGTAATCTCAACAGTGTATTTGTGTCGACCACCAGCTTAACATGCTCAGTAAACCTCCAAAAGATGCCTCTGTTTACCCTTGCTTGCAAACAAACTTGAGATACTTGAAATCCTTCACATAGGTAATCTGGACAGAGGATACTAAGGCTAAATCAGGCAGCAGATAGGGAAAAATTCTGGGGATACATATGAGAATTAGTGAAAGCAAAGAAAACATCTGGAACATCTGCCATAGGCCCTCATTTACATAATCCATTGCAAAATTTACACGTCAAAGTTCACCTGGATTGAATCACAATGCACACAGGGAAAACGCTCCCTTGTTGCAACAAACCTCCAGAGAATTATCAGCTGACTTAGCATTTCTCTATTTAGCATCTTCTAGCTCTTTTTCTTTGACTTATTGCCCCATATCAATATGCTGTTTTATTTCAGATTCACAGGTCTGTTTTTCAAGCAAGAGCAGGCAGCTCCATAAACCTCTAGCTCACCACCTGCCAAGCTGCAAAAGGCAGACAGACATCAGCGACCTGCTGTTAAGCATTTAGCAGCCAGAAGAGTGAGTCGAGATGGGAACAGAGACAAAATGAGAGGGAACATTGAACTTACACTCTCTGGATGGCTTAAAAAACTGAACCTTAGTATAACTTTATAATCTAACCCTGTTCATTCTGTTTGGGCCCCAAATATACTATGGTGATGTCACATGGATTTGGTTATTGATGCAAAGATACATGAAAAATATGCGACCAAACTACAAAACAGAAATATAAAATATGTCATCACTGGACATTGAAAGTGTATAGGTGCCTTAGGCTTTTTTTAATGGACTCTTTCTCTCAGTGATATTAAACCAAGACTTCTTCATCACCATTATGAAGTATTAAGGATGGTTTGTAAAAGTCACTTTGTGTATGCATGTATGCATGTATATATGTTGTCAAACTTGTAGCATATCACAATAAAGACACAGTGGTAGACAACAATGCACAGAACTTACCTTGTCCTGGTATTCAACCTAAAGAAACTGACATGAAGATTTCATCATTTCTACAAACAAAAACAGAGGCAGTAATGTATATCACATAACCAGACAAAATTGAAAGTGGCTTTTAGAGATGTTCATTGATATTTAGTTCACGGCTCTCTATGTTCATTCTTGCAGTGCACAGTTGTTTCCTGGTCCCTGTGTTGTGTGTAGACTGTAGAGTATTCAGCCTTCAGGGGGTTTCTGATAATTAGAGCGACACACAGTAATTTATTCTCTTTCTATGAATCACCAACAAATCAAACAAGGAATACATACAATAACAGGGACAGTAGTGCCCCTTAAAGGAGGAGTGTGTATGATGAGTGCATGAATACAGTCATCAAACACTAGTTTTCACTGAGGCAGCAGTGGATGCAGGTGACTCATTTGAAACACTGACATCATGACATTAGTTTGACAAGAGAGAGTCTTTACTGCAAAATTCTTCAACACGGAGTGCATATTTTACAGATATATTTAATAATATAACAGTTTTTCATCTGTATTCACAAGAGGCAGTTTTGTGCTACTTTGCATGCATTAAACTTTGAAATGTCTGCTTTCGGCAAATTGTTGGCTCAGAAAGTCTATCTCAGCCTGATAGTATCTGTACGTCCTGTGTGAGCTTTTATGAGATCTGTTTCTCTGTGATCCAGGAGCTCGATAACAGCTTTTGTTAATCACCATCTCAGCTCTAAAAAGTCTTCTCTCCGTAATGCAGAGGCAGTGCCAAACAACATGGGTGGACAAGATACTGAGGGAGAGGATCACAAGTAAGAAACATGGGACATGCTGCACCGATGATGTGATAATGAGCCTTCAAGATTGGCTTTGTGTGAGCAGAGGCAGGCCGGCTATAAGCCTCACTGTGGCTTCTGGCTCTATTTTAGCTAAAAGAGAGGAGTAAAGACCAGAGTGATCTTCCCTCGCACACAAACTTACAAAATTTATTGTTTAAGCTGCCTTTTAATTAAAGTTGATATGCAATTTTAATTACCTGCATTCTTTTGTGTAAGAAAGCGCTGACTATAAAGATTCTGCAGCTTTTCTGTATCTTTCTTTTTCTTTTATTCATGCAGACAGCCACATTTCTCTGGGTGGGTGTTTTTCTCTTGGCAGCAGTCTGTTAACTGACAGCTAAAAGCTGCAGAAACACACTCTTGTGGAGCGTGTCAAACTGTCATCTTACAATTTTTCCCCCTGATTCACCAAGTCCACATTGTGTTTGTAATGTATTCTAGGTCTACTTCACACTGTGACCTTTTACACATTCACTTTTGCAAATCCACACTGCTGTACAGCTCTTTCATTTCAATAAAATGCAGTAAAATTGTCAGAATTCGTCAAAGAAAAATTTTTATATTATGGTAAAGGCTGTATTTTTCATTTGTGCTCTGATTCGTATACTTGCTTTTTGTCTTTCTTTATATATTAGCTTCTTACAATGGTTACAGTTATGTACCAAAGTTCCATATTTGCAAAAACTACAGCAAATCTGGCAATAGACCTGATTCTGAATGTCTCTTCACAACATTAAATATGTGGGACAAAATATGCCATCAGGCTTGTATCTCAGTCTGAATGTGTAAGCTAGTTAGTGAACACCTGCTGAGTCGTGGCAGCTCTCACACAGTGTTTGTCCTTTGCCATGTAAAGAAGCAGGTTCAGCTTTATCCATCTCTAATTTATGAGTCCAGTTTTAATTATGACAAATAACCAGACAGTCAAAACTCAGAGCAACAAGAAGTTTCTTCCTTTTGATAATCCAAAACTTTCACCCATTCACCTGTGAACACACAAGACCTGAAACAAAGTAGAGCCTTTGTAGATTTTCTGTTGTGAGAATTTATACAAGGCCTTATTTTGTCTCTGGAGGAAGCTGCACAGAGTCTGATATCCTGCGTCAAGCAGACATTAATTTGGCCGACAATGACAAGCTTTAAAATGAACAAATAAAATTTAGGGATGCAGAGTTGTCATCTGTTCACACACTCTGATTTAAAATCCTACAACAACAGTTTATGTTGAATGGGACCCAAAGCTGCAGCCCGACGTCGCCTGCCGAGCTGCAGAGATTAGAAAAACTCTGAAATATTACAGGAGGAAATTAAACCAAAAAAACTCAAACAATTAAATACAAACATAGAAAACAAGGCTATGTCCTCCACAAAAAAAATGCTACAAGTATAACATAGCCAAATCTCTGACTAAACTGCCTGCATTTGAGTTGAATTGTGGGCAATGTAGGTGACAGGTGACATTAAAAAAAAAACTTCAGCTGCACCAAATTAATTTTTAAAAAAATTCAAAATAACTGTGCATTGGTAGTTCACAATGTAACTGGAGTGTTATGATTAATTAAGTGAAGTGCTTGACAACTTGACATCAGTCACTTATCAGCCCTTCAGCCTGTAACTCAAAGGACAGATGCTGTCATTAAAATGCGGGGCTATTAGGGGATAATTAACTAGTCCCTCAAATATAATGAAATAACAAACAAAAAAAGTTCTTATGGAGTCAAAGTGGGTAATGAAAGACCCTAAAAAATCCAGTTTTGGACAAAGACAGTGGAGAGTCATTTAATCTGATGGTGCAACAGCTGAACTCAAGATATTTCTACTGAAATGGCAAAACCTTAAAAAAGTAAGAACATCCTGATAATTTTTTCCTCTTTTTCTGTTTCATCCCTCTGGTCCTATCTCTCCCTCATACTACACACACACACAAAATTGTTCATTGCTGAATACAAATCACACAGAAGTGTTAAATTTCAATGTCTGGGATGGCCTTGGTAAAGTGAAGTATGCAAAACACTTCAAATTAGCAAACTCACCTCATTATTAAAACCAACCATGTCTTACTTCTGTGTCATCAACAACCAACAGAGCTTTTAACATACTTATCTAAGAGTGCAGTTGTTCTGAATATGCCATTTTACATTTTATGTCGGCACAGCCTGGCTTTTTGAGATGATCAGTTAAAATAGTGTAATAGTTTCAAATTTCCTCATGCTTAATCCGTTCATACAAAAAGTGATATTGGTATTTTTTCATTTTCCATTATAGAAAATAATAATTTTTCATTAGATCTATATAAATGTCATTTCTCAGCAGTGGCGGCATTAATGGGTGACACACAAAGAAAACAACTGTATACTTTGTGCATAGAAATTCTCTGATATTATTCAAATTCAAAAACTGTACTGCCATTCTTACAGGCAATGCTGTAACTGTGCAACAGATGTGTGCAAATCTCAAAGGAAAAGAAAAAGAAGGACTTCATTGAAACAATTTACAGTCAATCAAGTTTAGAAGAAAATTCTCTGATAAGGTTTTTGCTCAGCTAAGCTCAACAATGTAATTGCCACTTTAACAATGCACCCACAGGCCATTGTGTTAGCATATGTAAAAAAGATAAAGGTAAGTAGTACACTTTTAAGAAAACAGCTCTTTAACTTTACTGTCTTCTTCCTGTGAAGCTCTGGTTAATATTATTCATAGTTTTTTTTCTGAAACATTATGCAATGCACTGTGTTACTTTAGCTGTTTTTATGTCTGTTTAGTTATCTTACTTTAAGAAGATATCTGCCTCATTTCAGTTTAGCACAACAAAGGCTCCTCTTTTAACTCATGTGATGAATTAAAGAGATTTAATTCCATCAGCTCGAATGCAAATTCAACAAACAGAGGTAAACACACAGAGACCTTCTGTGCATAAGTCAAACACATTTACAATGGGAATTCACCAAAACAAAGTACCTCCAAAGGGTTTAGTAGCATGCTTTCACTGTTGCAGTTTTTCAAACGGTAATAACTGTGCATAATTAACCTGCCTCTGAATGTACTAACCGAGCATAATGTGGCATTTTATTTTAATTAAAAGCCTGCTGATAATTAGTTGCAGATGAGAGGCTCAAGGCAGAAAGTATTCATTCCTGAAGCTCTTTTTGCCTTAAGGAAACAAGAACAGTGTGTCTTAGATGTGTTTCTGTGCAGGTGAAAATCACTGACCGATAAAGAAAGCCGAAGATGGAGGGAGCTAAATGTACAAAATTTGGAAATTTGGAAATAATGAATTAATGAAAGTTGACAAAGAAAGATGCAGCAGTAATCCACCTAATCGACCAAAAGACTACAGGCTGCAGTCTACAAACTGAAGCATGCACTGAATGTCTATTCCTGATATCCATCCATCTATCTGGAAATTCTGCATCATTCACTGGACAAAATGTCAGCATGACAGTGTGCCTTTGGCCCTTAAAGAAATTGTTTTCCCAGTTTGGTTTTGAAGAGTTGAGCCCTGATCTTAACACCATCCAACACCTTTGGAATGAACTGAAACTCTGCTTGAAGACAGGTCTTAACACCCAAATACAGCCAGCTTCCCAAAACTTGAGGGAAGCCTGTTCAGAAGAGAGGAGGCAGCTTCAGAGGCCTGTTAATGCTCATGGTTTTGAAATAGAATGTTAAATTCTGATTTATGTGAATGTTATACATATCTTCAGTCATAAAGCGATACAATTCACAACTTAAAAAAAAATTATCTCCTTTAAAATGTTATTCATAGCAGATAATCATCAGTAAATTGATAGAAGGTTAAGATGGACTGCGTGTAAGATATGTGGTCACATAACATCACAGTTGTCACATAAACCATTTTGAGCAGAATTATTGCTCAGGAACATAATATAACATGCTGTGTTTTTTTTCTATGCCTGAATTTGTGCAGTGAGTAGATTAAATTTTCTCTCTTTTCTGTATTGAACTGCTGCATTTATTGCTTCTCTGTGTGACTCAAGCCGTATTGAGTTTGACATGAAGTCTGTGTTCCTGGGAAGAGGAATATAATTATGTGAATGGGCTTTTAGTTAACCATCTGACTTTATAATGAGCCACCATGACCCCCACAAAACAGTGATGATAACAACAAGGAAATGCATCAAACCAATCCAAATTTTTTTTTAAATTTCATCAGATTTCATAAAGAAGAGATTTTCTTTGCAGCTGAGAGGTCAGAAAAAGTCAGAAAACAAGACAGAACATTTGTAATGCAGACCATTTCCAGATAAGTAAATGCTATGATAACGAACTATTGCAGTTCTCCCTCTTTGGCTCATAATTTTAGCTTCTCTGCGTTTGTCGTTCAGGTCTGTGTACGTCTTTCTATCCACACACCCACCCAGCTATCTTTATGGTTGTCTCAATATCTTTTTTGTTTTGGTCTAAATGGCTCCATCTATATGAGAGATAAGATGCTGTTGGCTCTTTTGCCAGAGAAATGTCTGAATGCCACTGGAGCCCACTTTGGACTCAGCTTTGCACCAACACAAAGAAGGGATGCCAAGAAAGAGGGAGCTCCTTGTTTTCATGCACGCCAGCCAAGAGCACAGACGGATCAGCAAAACTGAGATACCTCAGATGTGACACTGACATGGATTCAGGAGGGCAGTGTTTACTTAGAAATGTGCTCCACTCCTTCTGTCTCTCTAGCATGCCAGTGAAACAGCAGAAAAGTGTGCACTGTGGCTTCTTTGAGCCTGGCCCAGCGGATCTGAAGAACCTTGTAGATATGCAGCAGATACACAACAGGACAACTTGTTCTTTTCATGGCAAAGACTTTGCACCGCTTAACGTGATCTCTGGTTTCATCACAAACAGCAAAAGGAGAAGTCAACCCTTAATACTCTCCTGATTCTGTATATCAATCTGTATGTGTTAGTAATACAGTTCTATAATGTCTAGGAATCATGGCCTAACATTCAGGTTTCAATTTTTTTATGTGGTCCACAAACAATTGAAAAAGGGATTATGTAAACTGGCTAGAGGCTAGTGAGGCTAGTCAGCTCGTACACAAGGAAAAGGCTCAGCCTTCCTAGGTGCCCTATAAGTATTGGGCTCTACGGCAAAGGAATTTTAGAGCTGCCCATTTCCAGCCTGGCAGAGGAGTACAAGTGCACCAAAGTCAGATTGGAAATGATGCTACTGGACTCAAGTAATCCAGTTGTGGCCCAAGCTGCCCCCATCCTAGCGACCGGGAGGAAGTGGACCCCATTGACTGCAACTGAGCAGGCAAAGGCAGCACTCAGGCACAGAGACATTGTGAGCTGAGTCCAGGAGGGTAGAGGTGGCCTTGGCCTTGGGCCAGCACACCAGCCTGGAGCAAGGCCACTCCATCTCAGAGGTGCAAACTGGTGGTCCAGGAGGTACAGCAGGAAGAGGAAGAGGGAAGGTGTGCACAAGCTGTGGCGCAGGCAAAACAAGGGCAGTGGATGATATGGGAGGGGGTGGAGAAGAGGAAGATCTCCTGGCAAGAGCTTTGGGAGATGGAGACATTCAGGATGAGCTTCACCATCAGAGCTGTCTACGATGTCCTACCTTCTCCCGCAAACCTAAGTCAGTGGTATGGCTAGGACCTCACGTGCCCTCTCTGCCCAAGTCCAGCATCACTGAAACACATCCTGGTGGGCTGCAAGACCAGTCTCATTCAAGGTCGGTACACCTGGCGTCACAACCAGGTCTTAAAAAGTCTTGCA
>JAPZDV010000347.1:0-12438 GCA_029814665.1 Acanthurus lineatus
ATGAAGAACCTGCTCCAAACCTCGCTCAACCTGAACTGAGTAAGGCTCTGCCCAAAGCAACCATGCAGCCAGAATCATGTGACAAAACTGAAACAAAAACTGACAAAATGGTGGAAAAGACATCTGAAGAGGTCCCTCCCCCATCCAATAAAGCTTCAGAGAAGAAGGAAGTTCAGCAGCCAGAGCCACAGAGCATGGGGGCCAGAAGAAAGGAAACTGCTGGGGTAAAATGTCCATGATGTTAAAGCATATTACAGGCTACAATATGAATTACTGTATCCAGCCTGTTAATGCAGCCCACTTTTAGGGCAGGTTAAGGGGTAAAAACCTTTCAAGCTTTTTGTCAAATAGAGGCAGTGAATCAGCTGTTAACACTACTTTCTGTTTCCTCTTGCAGGCCAAAGTTCCACTAAACATGCAGAACATCACTGTGGAGATCCTGAAAACTCTAGACAACCTTTGGAAAGATGACCTGAAATCTTTTCATTTCCACCTCAAACAATACAAAAAGTCCTCTTATGAACCTATTCGCATGAGTAAACTGGAGAACGCAGACACCAAGGACACTGCTAACTTATTGACCAACCACTATGGAGCCACAGAGGCCTTACAAGTCACTAAAGACGTTCTAACTGAAATCAATCAGCGTGATCTTGTTCGTCAACTGGAGGAGAACCTGGGTAAGACCGGCCTGACAAAGAGTGATATACAAAATAACACCAACCTTAATCTTTTAGGTTCAACAGAAAATTTTTGATGTTTTTTGCATGTTTTTTTTTCTTTTTTAATCATTGTATTTATTTTACTATTCAAACAGGTCAAATGGAGCAGCAGTGTCGTTCAAAAGAAGGTTTGAAGAAAGAAGCTCACCAGGGTGACAAACTTAAGAATTTGTTGACTTGTGGTGGGAACTCACTGGACTATTATGACAGATTTGTTGTTGTTGTAAACAAGAGCAGTCCAGAACAAGTGCAGCATCTCCACTTTCTGAGCAGGTTGAAACTGTTCTGTGTGTTAGACTTTGACCCCAACTCAGCTGCTCAAGGTGGACTGTGTCATTTCTACAGAGAGTCAAGGGTGGCCAATATGCATACACCATCACAATATCAAGAACCGCCTGACGCAGTGATAAAGAACCTTAACCTTTACAAGCAGACCAGTTGGGTCTTCTGCAATGGCAGACATGACCTTGACAGCGACTCTCACAGGCAGTTAGACTATCGAGACTGGCTGAGAAAATCTTGCAGAGAGGTGGAGCAGTTGGTTTCATTCATTTGCAATCCGGAAGTTCTTCTTTGTGGGAGACGTCTCATCATATTCCTCCTACTTTCACCTGTGGACACTGAGAAAGACCCAGTCTTTGACACATACAAGTGTTTCATAAAACACATAGAAGAGGAAAGCATGATTACCATCTGTGAGTCTCAGAGCCTGTACTTCAAATGGAGGGAGCTGATACACGAAAAGTGTGATTATGACATTGACCGTTTAGCCGTATATGATCTGACCCTAAGTGAGATCAATGGTACGATAATGGCACTGGGACCACTCACTCAGTCATCTGCAAGGCTCATTCCCTCTTCTGGTTCCAGTTCTGTAATTTTGAAACAGAAGGATGAAGATTTCATGACTGCTCTGGATATTCTGTGTGTGAATCAGTGTGAAAACATCTATGATGAAAACAGTCAAGACTTCCAAGACTTCAGAATCAAAGTTGAAGAAGAATTCTACAGAGGAGGCAAAGTCAAATGGTGGAACTTCTACTTCTGTGACAAGGACAAAGAGAAGCCATTTGTCAAGCGGGACAAACATGAAAATATGAAGAAGATGATTAGGTCTCAGTTTAGAGATTCAAAAAACATGTGTGTTCTGCTCAATCTGTTTCATGATCCAGGTTGTGGTGGCACCACCTTAGCAATGCATGTGATGTGGGATCTCCGTCAAGAGTTCAGATGTGCTGTGCTGAAAGACAACACACTGCCAACGACAGAAGTTTCCATTCAAGTCAAAAGGCTCATGAAACTTGAAAGTGAGAAATCATCTCCAGTTTTGTTGTTAGTTGAAACAGAGAATCCTCATGATCTTGTGAACTGCTTACACAAAGCTGCAGTGGACGACAGCTCAAACATTAATGTGGATGATGCCCCGAACTGCAAAGTTATCATCCTTAACTGTGTTCGTTCTCTTTGTCCGACGGAGCAATACAAAAAGCACAATCCAATGGAAAGTCAATACATTACTGCTTCATTGACACATGAAGAAAAGAGGGAGTTTGAAAAGAAACTCAAGGACCTCAAAGAAACTCATGAAAAACCTGAAAACTTCTACAGCTTCATGTTCATGAAGAATAATTTTAACCGAGAATATGTTGAAGACCTTGCACATAACACACTGAAGAACTTTGATTTCAGCTCAAAAGAAGCCCGACTGTTTGCCTTCCTGGCCCTACTAAACACCTATGTGTCAGAATCTGAGATCTCTCTCTCACTTTCTGAGGATTTTTTGGGGATAAAGATGATTCGCCTTCAAGAGGAAAGTGTAATGGACAGAATGAAGCCTTATTCAAACTTCCTCATCATAGACACAGTTGAGGAATATGGAGAATACAAAGGAATTCGAATCCTTCATCACTCAATTGCATCTGCCTGTCTGAAAGAGCTGGAGAGAAGCCGCTCTCTAAAAGTAAGTGACATTGCTATGGAGATCCTTCACTGTGATCTGTTCTTCAGTGTTGGAGTTGTCAAACAAAGATTCATGCTCTTTATTAAACGAATGCTGATTGAAAGACAGAGAAGGAAAGATGGAGATGAGAGAGAACCATTTTCTTCTTTCATAGAAAAAATTCATGACCAGCAAGGGACACAGACTGTCCAAGAAATCTTTGTGAAAGCATCGACCAGGTTTGAAAAAAGTGCATCTATTCCTCAGGCACTGGCAAGATATTTGTACCTCAGAGAGCTCGACTTCCCAGAGGCCCTGAAATGGGCTGAAAAGGCCAAGAACATCAAAGAAAACCCATACACATTTGACACAATTGGGAAGATTCACAAAAGCAATTTAAAATCAAACAACCACAGAGAAGAGCAGGAGACATCACACGATCCAGAAGACCTAAACACAAACATTAAAATAGCAACTAATGCTATTAGAGCCTTTAAACGGGCCCAAGAGTTGTCAAATAATGAGAATGAACCCGAGAAGAAAATTGCTGCTGATGATGAGTCTGATGATTACCCCAGAAACAAATACAATGTCTATGGCTACGTGGGTGTGCTTGATATTGCCTTCCTGATCTTTAAGATACTGAGCAGACTGCCATTCTTTGAGAGAAGTGATCCAATGAGGAAGATGTACTTGCAGGGTTTTCTGCAAAATACAATACCAATCACAAGTGTGTACAAGGAGGATCATGATATCAACAACAGATACGTGAAGATCATCAGCGAACATGAGCCGTTTCTCCTCAGTTTGAAAACTGAGGTAAAAGAAACATTTGAATTTCTTGACTGTTACTTTACATATACAAAAGTAAACAATTCTGAATTTGATTCAAAGAGTCATCGGATCATCTGCAAATTTTTCAAAGACTATGTAACTCTGTTCTGCACTACACCGGAGGAAATGAAAAAAGAACGACAAAACAATCCTAAACTCAACTTGAAAATTGATATTGAAGAGCGAAGATTGTTTCTTGAAGAGAAACAAGCCGATACATTTGTAGGGATTCTTCAGCATTTGGATAAACCTGACAATGAGATTGAGAGGATCACAGAATGCTATGCATTCCTTCAAGAACAACATCAGTTAACCAGCAAAAGACAAAAGACAAAAGAGACAATCAATTTCATTTTGTCTAACATAGTTCTTTACCTTTTGAAACCAAGATCTAAACTTGTCAAGAGTCACAGCTACCTGTCTGGTCTTCTTCTGACAGTTCTGCAAGATGTGGGACTCCATTATCCCTTCCCAGACCCTTACTACCTGGCTCTGCTGTTATTTTGGCCAAGTACCACTGAGGAAAACACAAATATTGGGTCATATGTGAGAGCAATTCGGCAGTCATATCACAAGCGCATGGCTTTAGTGTTTCGAAATAGGAGCACTATTGCCCACCTCTACCTGGGGAAAGAAAAGGGACTTAAGAGGCTTGTTTCTAAACCACAACTGGATGAGAATTTTAGCATGATACGCCGTGACACATTGGCACAACTTTGGTGGAGTGGTGATATATTCAAAGAGAAAAAAATTATTGACCGACTTCAGCGAGTCAGTGGAACCATTGAGCAGGGAGAGGTGTTTGCCATTTATGGAAAACTGAAAATCCCTGTGCGTCCAGCTCTTATTGCTAGCATAAGAAGTGGTTTCAGCACAGAGAAGGTGTCTTTCTATCTTGGTTTTGCTATTGACGGACCCCTTGCGTATGATATCCAGTATGAAAACTAGGATGGTTAATTCACCAAACAAGTCCAACACATGCACTGACAAATGAACTGTACAGTGTGAAAAGGTGTGCCTGCCAGTGACGCAGTGCAATGGAATTTCAATCAGGCCTCATTAAAGCAAAAGAACAAATGGGACTAAGACCCTGTCCACACTTAGCCGGGTTTTTGTAAAACGAAGATATTTTTCTACGTTTTGGCCTGTCATCCACACAAAAACGCAGATTTATGGCAATAAAAACGATGGTTTTTAAAAACTCCAACCAAAGTGAAGATTTGCGAATTCTCCGTTTATGCGTTTGCATGTGGACACTAATAACCAGAGTTTTGCCTTTCCAAACGTCACTGCCTGCGACAAAATATGTTCTGATGTCACACATGCGACCTGTGTTTACATTGGAAACGGTATGGATGCAGTCACAAGGGTTTTGGTGCTGTTTCTTGTCCAGGCGCTTTTTTCTTGCTTGTTTTTACAAGCCCAGATTCTGCTCCACATTCAAGAACAGAGATGAAGGACGACGTTAAGGACGGTTATTTTCTGGAACTTCCATAGTTATTTTAAGCTTACTCTGATTGGATAGGATTTGGGGAACTACTGCCACCTAACGGTCTGGCGTGCTTATGAATGCGCTTAAAAACGCACTTATGCGGTTAGGTGTGGATGCTTTTCTTTCTGAAAATGAAGTGGTGTGTATGCAAGTTTTTTTTTCTAGACGGAGGGGGAAGGATATTCGGTTTTACAAAAACCCGGCTACGTGTGGACAAGGCCTAAGGTCGAGCAGAACAGAAACTGATGACACTACTGATAAAAAAATGTCTGAGCTATCATGAATCAATGGGCCTTTAATTAGATCATTCAAGACAGTTGATCTCTGACAGTTTGACTTTTGAAGTTTTTACAGGAAAAATATGATCATTAGCAACATTGGAGCCTCATGAACCAGACTGTGATATTAAATACATTTAAATACAATAACTTCATCCTGCTAAATGTTGGCCCAACAATAACTTATACAGCTATAAAATGTGATGCATTGTACGCAGGAATTCTTAAAAAGAGGAAGTTGAATGAAGTCATGTCGAGTAAATTTTTTTAAAGTACATTTGAAACAAGATTGGTCAATAGGAGTGCTTAATAGCTAATTTGCTTAATCAGCAAAGCAGAAAGTAGAAACCATGCATGTACTCAACAAGGGTTGAGGTAAAAGCCATCAGCAACATGGAACTAATAGAACAACCATTATAAGAGCAAATTTAGCTATAGGAATTTAGATGTGTTCAAAAGCCAAACAAAAAAGAGTGAGCCTTGAGTTGTGCTTTAAATGACTTAGTTAGATCTGATGTGGCAGTGTAGTTTGTTTCACACACTGGTGTCTCACAAGTGAGAGTAGTGGTGACAATAGTTGTGTCCAAACTCCTTCGAAGGCTGGAACTTTAGACCGAATGTGTCACAGCAGCGAATGAGGCTGTCCAATTTAAAAGACTCCTTCAAATGCAGCCAGCTAATTCAGCTTTTATATCCCACTTCGTAAATGATCCAGCATGTGGATCCTTTGCTACCCAACATATCCCATGAGTCACTGCGCACCAGTTACAATCGGTCCTTCCCAAGACAAAGCAGCAGGTAGCAGCATCAACAGCAGAGGAGTATGTTTGTAAATGATAGATAGATAGATAGATAGATAGATAGATAGATAGATAGATAGATAGATAGATAGATAGATAGATAGATAAGTCATTTTTATTTTTACTTTAGGGAGCAAACTGCTCTTTTCATAAAACTGCAAATGAGGCAGCGTGGGTTAAGCTAAGTCAGCAGGAGCCCATTTGTTGTGTCTCCATTTGCCAATTTGTAGGTCACAGTTACACTACCTTCATCCCAAACAAAAACAAAAGGAATAAGATTACCAGTAGGATAACATGATACCCCATGTGTTTGTTGTGTTTTTCCTAGTTCTGCATGCATGTGTTAACATGATTGATAAGCATTTTCCTTTTCTCTCTTATTTTCCCTCTGTGATTAGAACAATTCTGAAGAAAGTGGGCCAGCAGGGGAAGTTAACCTCCTCTGCATTGCTTGTTACAGATGAACACAGTTAACGTTTTCACCGCCCACGTTGTGTATTTGTGCCTATCTTTGCACCCATGGGCATGCTTTTCTTAAACTGAGCTGTGATCAGGCTCGTCGACCAAAAAAGTACCTGGTCTGAAGTCACTGGCACAGTATTTTCCTTCTATAAATATTACTGTAAATCTCAGAGAAAGATGAATAGTGTTTTCCAATATTCAGCTTTAAACAGCTTCCAAAATTCATCCACAGAAAACTCTATGATTTTTGTTTTATCAACAATGAACAGCTTTAGCATGGTGACAAAGCTTCAGGTCCAATCTGTTGGCTTTTGCAGGTCGACACTGAACAGCTCCAAATGTTTTGAGTCTAGCTCTGTATATCTCATGTCCTCAGAACTGGTGTTTTAATGTAACAGTGCAGAACTTTACATGAAGTTTCAAAGGAACAGGGAAAATAATAAACATATCATGATGAACAGTACAGACCATGGATGTAGCGATTTCCGTAATGTTATTTTTCCAGTGAGCAGGGTTTTTATTCTAAAATGCCAAGTCATACTTTGTCCAGCCGATGTTTGATTGAAGAGTTCACCCTTGGTACTGCTGGGTAGCTTTGTTAGCCATGTTGCTAGCTGCTAAGAAGAGACTGCTGCCACTCACAGCCACACTGTTTCCACAGAGATTTAGTTGGCAGTGTTTTAAAACCAGGTTTGGCAGGATATTGTCTCTGGTAAAGGTTAGGAGTGCTGCTGTTCTGAGTTATGTACAATCTTTTGCTAACTTGCTGCATACGACAAAAACTGTCAGGCAAAGCATGCTAACTTCGAGACAAGACATAACATTACCACAACTCAGTTGAGTTCTCTCTTTGTAGTTTGTTGTGAAAAACATTTGTTACAGAAGAAAGGGATTAATATTTATGACAGTGGTCTGCAGTCATGTCTGCAGCTCAGTCAGGCTGTGCTTTGAACTAAATGCTTATGTCAGCAGGACAACATCCGCAAACAACAAAGCTGACATATTTAGTTGACATCATGTTTACACTGTTCAAATCTATGTAAAACATGTTAGCATGATCATGTTTGTGAATTGGCACACAAAGTCCCAAGTAAACACCAAATAATTAGGCAAATTTGGATCATTTATTTTAAGTCTTAATATAACAATGTTGTATTTTCGGTGGGAATATATTAAATTCATCCTGAGGAGATTAAGAATGTCTGTAATGAGTTTGGAGTCCAGTCAGTTTTCTGAGAGTAAAAGAGTAAACCTCATGACGCAGAACTAACAGTCAGGGGTCATTTGAACTCATTTGAATACATTATCAGTGAACCATGTTTGTTTTTGGCAATTTTTGTGAAAATCCATCAAGTAAATATTGAGATATTTTAAGGGCCTCAAGGCAAAACAACTAACTCACATCGAGGTTGATGTTTTACAGAAAGTCAGCATGTGTAAAATAATTATAAAGTGGATTAAGTGGATTAATCTTGTTATCTGTCTTCTGTCCCTCAAAAAGTCTTGCCCTCATGTCAAACTGGACTGTGCAATGCAGATGTGCCAAAAATATGTTTTATAAATAGTTTCATTATTGAAGTTCATCCTTATCAAGTTATTACGAAGCATTTCTTGGTGAGCCTGCCAAAAAGCTTTCATAACAGTTATCAGCAACTCTTTATTTATTGCAAATGTCAGCACTTGTCTGGACTGAAACGCTGCCAGCTAAAGTTTTTGAGTCTTCACTTCTGTTTCTGCTCCTGTGTGCATATGTCAAACGTGCTTTATGGGTAAGAACAGGGGGCTGTTTTCTTCACTGCTGACTGAGGAGATGTATGTTTTAGTTTAGGTAACAGATTAAGATATTGTGTACATTTCTCTCATTAGTATCTTATTTTTTCATGCCCTTTGTTTTCAGGCCACATGCTGTGTTGTGGGGCGTACAGGAAACATTCACCGCAGACGTCAATCTGCACTTTCCTTCTCTGACGCGTCAGAGTCTTGTTTCTAACCACAATGCTGTAGTGGAGGAGGGGCTGCTGCATTGTTTTTATAAGCAAGCATTTTTCAAAGAACTAAAGGAAGAAGTACAGGGGAAAAAAGGGTTAACAGAGGAGTGACAGCATCTCTGAAAGGGAAAAATGTGTGAAAGCTTGCATGAAATGTTTTAGATTTTAATCTGATGAACAGGTGGTGTGAAGTGTGACTGGTCTGATATGTAAAGTCCCTGTTTGCTCATCAGGCAAAATATACAAAAACCCACACTCATACACCCACTGACAGCTGCATATAGGCATAAAACAACACACACACACACACACACACACACACAACTGGCACACATCACACGAAACAACTCTTAGTCAGATCTGCTTTCTTTTTTCTTTTTCTCTCTTTCAACACACTTGCATTCCTATAGCTTGCAATCACTGGTCACCGTGACAACGTGCCTCAACAAGCAGTGACTTACTGACCTCTGTTTCCAAACCACGCATGTTAGTGGCTAATTCAAGTACACAGTCACAGCAGCGGTTAATCATTAAGTATGGACACTCAGGTGGCTGCTAAAGCCAAACATACTCCTGGTTAACCTTAGTATTAGGGGTACTGATTAAACTTAGGCCAAAGCATAGAATTGATCTTTATGCATGTGTGTATGTGTGTGTGTGTGTGTGTGAGTGTGTGTGCGTCTTTGTGTGAGCAACAGCCCCTAAAAGTTCACCAGACCCCAGCATGGAATGTTGAGAACAGCTGTAGACATGACTAAAGGAATTTACACAGAAACCGAACCTCATGATGGTATCAGAGACACACACACACACACACCCAAACACCTACACACACTTGAGTGTGTGCAAATAGTTTAAAAAGATCCATCTCCTTTAAGGTCATGGTAAATGGGTAAATGATGCAAAGAATATAATGCTCCTTTTGTACACCCTTCCATCTTTCTTAGATTAAAATTGTTGACATGATCGAAACTAATGTTTTACAAAGTATAATGAATGTAAGTATAATGATAATAATATAAAATATAATTATTAAGCAACAAATTGGCTGCAAAATTCTAAACTGCATGCTATTTAAGAAACTGACTTGTACTAAAGATTGTCTTCATTCATCAATTCATCATTTCTCCACAACATACAGTAGTATAAAATTGCCCATTAGAATGTCTGAGGGCTTAAGAGGACATTTTTACATTGTCTGTTATGTTCAACCAACAGTCTAACATGGCAAAGTCTAAGTTGCTGTGAAGTTTAATCCGGATGTAACATTTAAGTCCATTTCAAGGACTTTTCTTTTCCTTTTTTCTAATCTTACAGCAGTGGTCTCAAGAGAAACATGCATTAAAGGAAATATTTAGCAAAATTTCTAGACACCATTGTGTTAATATACCTTACATTGGCCTGTAATGTTGCTAAATTACTCTGTGTTTTACATGTTAATAACAGTTAATTTGGTGCTTAAATGATTTTGTTTTTCATTTAAAAAAGAGACATCAAAAGTTAAAGGACTCCTTATTTAATCAAATACTTATTTCAATGCTAGTTATAAACTAAATGTTAATTTGTTTTAAAAAAAAGTTAAGCTTAAAATATTAAGATGATCAAAGAAAACAAATCTTAGAGACTGAACCCTTTAGAGATGTGATGACACATTGCTTTCTCTTTCTTGCTCACTCTTCTGCTCTCTCAGACAAGTCCATGCATGTCATATTAGCAAAGAACAGTTTGTCTTTATGGCAGGAAGCAGGAGGCTACAACTATAATAATGATCATTAGAAAGGAGTTTATTAGACATTAGATGAGAATCATAGACATTAACATATAACTGTAAATGGTTACATATCACGAGGTCAGCCTGTTCTTCAGCGGTCATATATGATGTGTTGATCATTCATTAACAAGTGCTTTACCATTGTGTCTTAGTTCTAGTTGCTAGTTCTGGATTATTATATTGGAAAAACAATCCACAGTCAATGGTTTCTTATAAGTAAAAATTTAATGCCATGATTTACTCTGGCAGTTACAACATCACATTGCAAAACAATTAAAATTAAGTTAAAGGACCATACCAGGGTAATTTAGACTGTTCACCATTACCAAAGACTTTTCCTGTCTTAAGTCATTTTTATGTGCATAAGTATAAGAAGTATATGATTCTATGGACCTAAACATTCCTGCCATCCTGCTGTTGATGTTGGAAAGAGCATGAAAATGCTCCATATTTTACTTTTTCTTAACTATTTAGAAGGCGTTACCATTTTCACGACAAAAACTGAGATCATTCACATGGAGTAGTTCATTTGTTTAAAGTATTTAAATTGTAACTGCATTGTATACAGCTTTTTAATGCAGTTTGGCAACTGGATATGTAAAAAAAAGCTGTCATCTTAGGGGACAGAATATCCAAAAAATGATTATCCAGTTTCCATTTATTTTTCATCTAGCACTGAAACCTCTCTGAACTTGTGTCTTGAACAGATAACCAGAGTGTTCTGTTATTGGCTAATGATTCAGGGTTAGTGGGGAGTTTAGCAAGGCAGAGGTGCATTTTCAGCAATTAGACTGCCGGCAGCATACAACACGTTCAGGAGGCACACAAGTCTCTATTTGACCAAAGAGCTCTGCATTAGAGACATCTCCTTCACGCAACACAGGGCTGATAAGATGCAATAAGTCAGCAGATTAAAAGAACATCTGTAGTGATGGTTCTGTGCAACCTCCAGGATCTCCTGCAGACCCTTAAAGACCCCTGCAGCACCCCTGCCTTGTGCACTTCCAGGCCTGTCTACCTCTGTGTGGTGCTGCTACACTCCAATTTCAATCCCACAGCAAACCTGAGGACAGAGGGGCTGCTCTGCTCTGCCACACAGGGCAGGGCCTCTTTAATAAGTCATACGAGCTCATATTAAATATGACCCCAAAGAGGGTATCTATCTTCTCCCCATTTAGGGAGAGTTTAGCAAAGGAGAGAGCAGGGCCTTCTGTTTTCAGCTGTAGCTGCTGGTTGCTGTGCTAAATCTTGTCCTAAATGACATTTGGCTTTTCATCCACTGTGGGCTCAGGCAGGGTGGCAGAGCTGGATGCTGCATCCTCCTTCATCCGTCCAGAGGATATCAAAGGATTAGATGGCTGTATGGCTGGGCACTTTCACACAGGTTTGATCAACCTTACTACTTTTAGGCAACTGGCTTCTCTCTCTCTCAGATCCACTCTGTCCTCCAGTAACATGAAAACCCTGGATGACGTCTTCCATTCTTTCATAATGCTGTCAATTCTGTCAAATCACCATGACCCACTTTGCTGTGACCACCTCCAGCTTTTTGCTTATAATGCAGAGGAGCTCACACAGGCACTCCATGGTCTCATCAGCACAGTTGTTTCAAAGTCTTTGGATACAGCTATGCATGACTGACTGGCTTAAAATCTCTGACATGAAGAGCTCCCTGAGAAACTTCATATTGTTGACTGAGCGATGGGAAGCTTCCGCATGGTTCTGCTTTTTCTTTAGTGTCCCCTCATAACACAAAGAAACATGTTTAACTGTTCCTTTTGTCAACATGAATTATTGTGAATATCTCCATTTTCATAAAGCAATATTTTCTTTAGTTTCCCTTAATGGCATCCTGTGCTTTCATTTGAATTCCCCCTGCCGTTCAGAAAAACTTTGGTAGTTTGGTATTCAAACAGAAAGAACATATTTCCTTTTCTTCAGCCTGAAGTGCCTCTCCTCAAAAATACTATCCCTGATGAGCAATGTTTGGAAGCTGGCACTCACTGTTGAGTCAGCCATGGTCGGGACTTTGACCCATAGAGTGGGGAACCATAAGGAAACCTTTTTAGGAGTTATGCAACTCGCATTCAAAAAATTATAATATTGATAGGGGAAGGGGTGGAATGGGAGGGGGAGACAAATTCATTAGAAA